>OZ022506.1:65874639-66474639 GCA_963989385.1 Ctena decussata | reverse complement strand
CTGGTGGCTTAGCAACGTCTTCAAATCAAATCAAATCAGTTAACTGTTCTTAAATCTAGTTACAGGGCTGACACCAAGTACAGTACAAAACATACAATACATAAAAACATTCGGTTCATGCAAGTGATGTATTTTCTGACCATGACAGTATATGACTTACTTACTATATATAATGTTAAAGTAAAACATCTCCAGAGGGAGCAATTGAGCCATCCTTTCTCTGTGCCCCCTCAAACTCAAGACCAGCTCCCTAAGAAAAGAATTTGCCCCCATTCATTGAAGCAAACGCTCTTCCCTATAGAAGACCCACCTGGAAGGGCTAAGCCTCCCGAGGAAGCAAAAAAGAAATCATAAAGGCTGTCTGCTTATGTAAAAGTGGCGAAAACTATGAAGGTGCACCACAGTTAGTTGCACCTATAGTAGGAGGAGAAAAATCTGTAAAGAAAATTTCGTTGAGCGCCCTGACAGGGGATCGAAACCTCAAGATTATAAAGCGAGCACACAACCACTAGGTTAAAAGGTCCGGACCAGTTAGACTAGTCAGTTACACACTCTATATATACCTAAATACATATTTATACACATCACTCATTGGCCATACTACTACACTCCTCCATCCTACCAAAGAAGTTACGAAATTGAAATAATTATAATCCAGGTTCTTTTTGACTCTGCAGCCATTGCTTCGCCCTTGGGCTCCAACGGTAATCATCCTGGTCACAGCACCACTGTAGTTGGAGAAAAACCTGTAAAGAAAATTTCGTCGAGCGACCCCACCGGGGATCGATCTCACGACCCCAAGATTATAAAGCAAGCACACAACCACTAGGCTAGAAGGTCCGGACCAGTAAGACTGGTCAGTTATATACTCTATATACCTATATACATATTTACACATAACTCATTGGCCGTACTACTACACTCCATTGAAAAGCTGGTGTTTTTTTCACACCTTAATTGTTAAAGTATCTGAATGATAACGATAAGGTTAATGAGAACACCCTCAGGGAAAGCAGTTTGGCAAACCCAGATTCTGTGACTTCAAAACTGGGGCCAACACCCAAAGGAAAGAATTTACTCCCTATAGAGCAAATTTCCTCCCTTCAGAGTGGACCCCCACCCACCCACACACACATAAAAATGGCCACACTTCCAACTTGAGTGCCACGGTAAACATGCAAGAAGACACATAAGTTGACTCTCGTATGTAAAAATGGCAGAAACTTGCGCACACAGTATAGTTGCCTTATGTTAGTGCAGCATGGATGTCACACGGGCTGCACTGGTCTCTCAAGGATGTCACCATTACCATTATAGCATGATACAGTTTGCTAATGCAGGTGAGTGCCACTCGAGCTAATTTGACCCAGACTACAATGACAAGGTGGTGCCAAGGGTAGCACTTCATCCCCATCAAAGATCTTCAAGGACCGTAAAGAGTGTGTTCGCACAAAGGCTGTGCCTTAATTTCATATTAAAGAACCGAAAACTTGTTCCTCGTTGCCGATTTGCTGTTTGCAAACATCGAAGATGTATTTACAAATAAGGAAACCAGGAACTAGTTCAAGGTTCCCTGTTTCCGGTTCCGGATCCTAAGTTCCCGAATATGATTGTTTCGTAATATAATCACAAAGTAATATTCATAACGATAGAAACATCCCATTACCTCGCTTTCAACCTCATTTTATGCCTAACGCCAAGTTCGTTGTCACAAAAGACATTTTCCCTTCAAACTGTCTTTCCACTCATTTTTGCGCTGCTCAAAATTAGCCTAATTCGACTTGGGGTTTAAAATCTGCAAAAAAAAAATAAATAATCCATTATGCGCCAGTCCATGTAGGATCGGTAAATCTTACCCTCAGGAGGCCTCGTCCCTGGTTGAAATTCCGACCCCTCGGGTGAGATTTCCCCGTATCTTACATGGACACTCATGATGGATTGTTATAGTCATCGCTCTAGCAACCTCCTTGACGGACCATGTCCAATGCCATAGGATTGTATCGCTTGCAATGCCTTGTTAGTTCTCGAAAGTCGGATCCCGTTTCTTATTTTTTGTCACATTTCTGCTCTGACTACTAGAGTTCTTTCGGATAAGACGCAGCTGTATAAGTAGCTGTATCGGGACGTATCGGAGAGGGAGAAATCATTATTTCAATTTTGAAACGCATCTGTATAATACCGTCAAATTTTAGTTTGCAGAAGATAGATGTATTTGATTTACATACGATTATGGCTTTTAGTTTTGTTTAAGAGATTTGGTGTATGTCTGCCCAATAGTTCATTGTCCTCAGCCGCTTAATAATTGGATGATTTTGGAAATAGTGCATGTCCGTCCGTCTTTTCGTTCGACTGTCACACTTTCGTTTCCATACTGTTTGAAGTTATTGTTATTAGCCCAAATTTGGCGAACAATGATTTCCTCCCTTGACAACAATAATATCCTCCCTTGTACTCAGTTATATTGAACAGCTTCAACAGGCAATGTCCTAATGTTTTGTTTAGTATTTCTTCGGCTGGTGGTTTGCTTTCTAGGGTGTAAAAGGCCTTTGGCGTAGTATTTCTGTCTATAACGAGTTGCCTGCCAGAGAAAGTGGACAATACAGACGAGAGAGAGAGAGAAAAAAAAGTCAAACAGTCCTCATCCGCACCTACTGCAAGCACGGTAGACCTTGTCCTGCTTTAAGCCAGTTTACCAATGATTTCTTTTTTACCGTTTGGAGTTTTGTTAAATGGACAGAGGAATGGGTTGCAAGTAATAATTGTCTCTGTAAGTTAGGTTCCGGGCTAACATCTTTAGAGTCTCCATAGTCCTATCAGTGTTAAATATATCTAAACATACATCCTTTGATAAAAAAAAAACTAGGCTAATGTACATATATTGAGTCATATAACTGGCTGAAAGTAGAGGTAACATGTTTTTGCAACAATGAAAAAAAAGCTTCCTGGTTGCCCATCGAGATTTTCAATATAAACGAAAGCGGGACAATGAAAGGGGACCCAAATTTTTACATTGTATTTTCACCATTTTCTTCAAGCTTGTGACAGCGAAAATATTTCCGTTTAGGAACAGCGTAAAATGACTAAACTCAAATCCCTATGCAAAGCGAATTAACCTTCACGTTTGGTGGTAAAATTTGGGTTCATGTGTATCGATGGAGTCAAATAATTTGCAAACGCAAGGAGAACATGTTTTTGAAAAATAAAAAAACTGCTCCACAAAATACAGTTTTCAATTTCCGGATCCACGTCGAGCAATGTAGTATAAACAAAAACAGGACAACGAAAGGAGTCTCATGTCTATACATTGTATTTTCATTTATTTATTTATTCATTTTAGTCAGGTGTATGATATCGAAATTCGGTCTTTACAGTTGCCTTCTAAAATGACATTTTATATTAATTCTCACAAGTGTATTATGTGAAACTAAAAAAAACACGTTATTTACAACTTCAAAACTGTAGTAAAAAGGCTTGCAGCGGTACCTCGTTATAAAATATCTAACGACAGAGCAAATGAGCCTTCAACCGCTAGTTATATTCCAATACAGAAAGAAAAAGCAATGACTATTGGGTAACTCTCAGTGCATACTACTTATTTGGATAGCTCTACTGTGCTTGCAGTAGATGCGGGTCGGGGTTGTTTGGCTATTTTGTCTATCAATATTTTCTATCACCCTCTCTCTGGGAGAAGAAGGCTCGACATAGTCTGAAATAATGTCTCAAAGAGCCATTAAACCCAAACCAAACCAACCAATCATTTTCTGATTCCCTTTCGACAGATGCAAAAAGCGGGACATTTAATGGGTCCCATGCCTGTACATTGTATTTTTACCATTAAAATCATCCTTATGATATCGAAAGTGTGACCAAAATCAATTTTCAGATCCGTTCTATGTGGAACTTAAGCTTGTTTTATTTGTTTAAAGTTAGCACTGTGAACCTTGCAGCGATACCTCATGATAAAATATTTCATGAATGTTTACCATGATACTGCAATGTGGCCTTTAAGCCTTAAGAGTTTCATGGTGTAGTTTAAACAAGAATTACAATGCCTTGCTTATTAGAGCCCATACGTAAAACAAGAATTCCGCGAAACACTATGTCGCACCTGCTTTGCACCTTCACATTAAAAACTCAATTAAAGCATCATTGTGTCACACGTGTAAATTTGGTCAAAATTCATTCAATAGTATTTGAGATATCGTTTCATGTTTTTCGCTATTTTTAGTAGCGGCGGATGGCGGCTGTTTTGGATGGTCAATTTGAAAAATCTTGAAGTAGCTTCATGCAAGGATCATTTTGGAATAAATTTTGATGCAATTTCATTCAGTGGTTCTAGAAAAATTGACATTTTCATGTTTTTCTATTTTTAGTAACGGTGGCTGGCGGCCATCTTAGATGGTTTGGAATCACTTAATTTGACAGAACTTCATTAATGGACAATTCTGACCAAATCTGACCAAAATCCGTTCATATTTACTTGAGATATTAGAGTTTTAGCAAAATAAGGCTTGTTAACAGAAAGTATGTCACTGTGACCTAATTCCGCTTCATTTTTTTTATTTTAAAGATTTACTCCCTTGATAATAATAACAAAAAAATGTGATGACATATTTCAAGCAATACCTCCGACATAATGTAACTATACATTTGAAATAGAGTTTAGATAATAATATTTGCTAAAACTGACTTTAAACAAAAAATAAGATAATTTTTTAAACTATCGCGGACCGCTCTCGAAATCGCATTATTGGACAAAAATAATTTATTCATACGTCACAATCACGCGCACAAATAAGAAAAATACATGTACATGATCACATAACACATGAGGTCAAAATCGATACTCTTACAGGCCGTGAGGAAGTAGGTAATTCTCATTTTAATTTGAAGATTATTTTTCATTTCACATTTTTCGGAAAAAAACCCATGCATTTCTCCAAAGCTTGTAAGGTTAATTATGAGATTATTACATATTGTTTAACGAAATTTTGTGAAAAAAATATTGTTTCTGAAAACATGAAATAAACTAGGGAGACAATCTTAAATAAAACCAAGGCCCAACTGATGCTCCTTGCAAAATTTCAACCAAATATACCAAGTGGTTCTGGATAAAACGTTGGTTTTATTGTTTTTGCTATTTTTAGTAACAGCAGCCATCTTTGATACTGGATTAACCTGACTTTAACCATGCCAAAGCCCTGCAATCTGGCCATGCAGCATGTGAAATTTGAGAACCATGGATGCATTGGTTTTGGAGAAAATGTCATTTGAATGGACTTAAATGCTAGGGTCGACGTAACTGTGAACGGACGGACGGACGGGTTGACGGACGGACGGAAAACCGGACGCCTATATCGCACCTTGCTAAAGCAGGTGCAACAATTATCCCGTGACCCCTCACCCACCCAAAATAGCCACCTATCACCCCTATGGCCCCGGTATTTTGTTCAAGCTACTTCTTGTAAGAGCACACTATGAACATTATTACTTCCCTTGAATAAATGATATGTAAGTGTTGTAATGAATTAAGAAACGCATAATTTCATCAGCTTTTTCTTCCAGTTAGCTGAAATTATCAAAATATATATATATTGTAAAACATATAAGGTATTGTAGGAAGATGATTTATAACCGGAAGGTTTCTAAAATAGTTTCTCTTTATCAATTTATTTCATATGCAAACTTAGTTAGTCAACTGTCTATGAAAGTGATTTATTATTTGAACGGAAACTCAAAGAAAAAACAAGAAAAAAAAAACAGTCGGGCAGCTTGGTTACAGAATGGCAACAACAACGATTCTCCTCTTCGACTTGGAAAGGGGACAGATATACAGACTCGGTACCAGGAGTGTGCACTTATGGATTTGTTCCGCTGAGCCTCCTGGGGAACATTCGTATGAGAATTCAAAAAAATATATATATATATATATATAAGTTACTGCAAAACGGAATAAATTCCCAAAGAATAAATCAGTCAACGGCTGTGACGGTAGAAGAATCCCTTTGCAACGATACAGGTGGGCTCGAGTACCAACGGATCCACTAGCGCATCGACGACCCATATGCTAGCTATGACGTAATAAGAATCGTTACACCACCAGCGGCTGATTATCTACATGTATCCTCGGGATGGCTACCCAAGGTCGGATGGGGAAGAGAGGCTGTGGACCACCATGCTCACTTACACGTCAACCATCAGTACCCCCTGGGAACCTTGGAAGTTAATCCGTCGGCATGATGGGGGTTGAGGCTCTTATGGCTCTGAAGAGGACCGCCGAAACTACGACATCAGCAGTTCACCGAACCAATCAGCAGACAGACAGTGGTCAGGAGGCAGGCCCTTTGTCTCTGACTCTTGGCCATTTTCAGGGCCTTCCGGCCGAGCCACTGGTGCCTGGGACATTGTGCAATAGTCGGGATCGACTTAAAACTATAGAAGACCGTTGGCAGCTTACTTTATGCCGTTATTCTAACTTACAATAACTTACTTAACTCACATCTTTCGTCCGGGCTTGAAGATTGGCCTGGAATTCAGGTCAGTTCTTCATCCTAATAGCCACCTCTGAGTTAAACAACTAATCTGGATTGTCCTGGGTAGCCCCCATGTGCCTCTGGTGCCCAGCTAGCTTAAAAATCCTCGAATGGAAATTGAATTTAAGACAACTGATCGATCCCTTTCCGATACGTCCCGATACGTTCAGATACGGCTATGTTTACAGATACGTATTATCCGAAAGAACTCTACTAGTAGGTGCTTTTATGTTTTTGCATTTTCCTTTTGGATAAAAAAGTAACATTCTTGTGGATATGATAAAAACCAAAGGCATTGTTAAATAAAACTTTCTGTTCTGGGCGGTAGATAACACCTATGATTAAGTGTTCGCATATTTGCCTTGAAATTTTGCAGCACATGGGCAATGTTGCATTGAATCCAACGAGCTGTTGTCAAATTGGATATGTTCAAAGCACGTTGTTGACTATGCCACACTTTGGAAGTGGTGTATGTGTGCCGATATTAGTGGTTCAATGCGTCCCAGGCCGTGCAAACCAATATGTGGAAGACATGAGAACTTTAAACGGGTAACGCAACAGACAAAGAGGTTTCAATCAGTAAGTGAGCACATTAAATTTGATATATACCTCCAGCGATTTCTGTTTTTACATGCACTTTTCCTGTGTTATTTGATACAGACAGACTGATCTAACAAAGTAGAACGACCCCCATATAATAAAACCTCCTCCCACACCCACCCTCTTTCATTTTATTTGTTTAGAAAATGACCCATTTTCTATACAATACTAACTCCCGTTAGAAAATGATAAGCCCTTTGATGATATCTATACAATATTGCCCCCCCCCCCCCCCGCCCTCCTCCTCTTGGTCCTTTTTCTGGGGCTTTTGTTTGCCGATTACATAAATGCTGTAGCTGAGGAAGGGCAGGAATGAGAAGCCCTAGCTTAAAGATGGAGACCAGTGCTGAAAAAACCAAACTGATGACAAACAGCGCTAACGACATCCAGAGGGAGATGAAGTTAACAGAACAGAAGCTGGGCACCGTAACAAGCTTCAATTGCATTAGTGCAAGATGATGCTCAAAACCTGAGGTTCACTCAAGTTCCTCACAACTCACTGCAGCTCTCACAAAGCTTCAGCTAATTTGGAGAGATGACAACATATCTATTTGTTCAAATTTGAAACTCACGACGGGTAGGCGGCAATCGAAAATGGTCTAAACAATCGATTAACGAGGATCAAAACAGCGTTTTCGATTGCAAAACAGCGTATTCTATTGCAAATTGTCGCCAATTTGCACTCGAAAACGCTGTTTCTTACCGTTTTTGATCCGATTTCGTCGATTGCACGAGCGTTTTCGATTGCCGCGTACCCGGTGTGAAACTGGTGCCCTCCATTGTCATTTCTATATTTCTGTATGCCTGTGAGTCATTGATTGGCCTTAACAGCAGAGTGAGAGAGAAAAACATGCATGCCTTTTGGATGAGATGCTACCGAAAGTTATTAAATATTTCGTACAAGGACCACATAACATACGAGGAGGTTTGCAGAAAAATTCAAGCAGCAATTGGAGAATATGATGAACACATGACGATAATCAGGAAATTGAAACTAAGATATTTGGCTACGTCTCGTCTCAAGGTCTTCTGGTTCAGCAAAGACAACTCTACAGGGCACCATGAAAGGAAAAGAAGGGATAGACAGAAGAAGAGGTGTAAAGACAATATTTTATAATCGACAGAGATGGACTTTGCCTGCTGCACTAGGGTAGCTGGTAAGTTGTATAAGGTAGCTGACTTGCGGACCTAGCGGCCTCGATTTCGAGTCTCGCTGGGGGCAGAAATCTATTCAACTGAAAAACGAAGAACACTGCAAACCGTATTTCATTATCACCCTGCCGTCGTACTTATATGGCAGGAATAGTGTTGAAAAAGGAAATGAAATTGCAATCATCCATCCATCTCTGTAAGGAATGTGATGATGTTGCAATCGAGTATATGTGAAAAGTCACTTCTTATCAAAGCTTCTTTGTAACTAAGAAAACAAATCTAATCGGGAACTGAGAATCGGGAACCGGGAACTAGTTCCTTGTTCCTTATTTGTATATCCGTCATCATTGTTTGAAATCGGCAAATCGGCAACAAGGAACCAGTTCCCGGTTCCTAATTGAACAAAATGCAGCTAAAATCAAGTTGAATAAATAATCAATTTTTGAAATATGATATAATATAAGATGGTGCTGCTTCCGATATATGATGCTTTAATTACAATCAATTCAACTTTGTTAGTAAGAAACGAAAGCACAATATAATCGGGAACTGATCATCGGTAATAGGGAACCGGGAACTAGTTCCTTTTTTCTTATTTGGAAAAAACTCATCGATCTGAAAGATCTGCAAAAGAGGAACAAGGAAAGAGTTCCCGGTTCCTTATGAACAATACTGATTATAATATAGTTGGCGCAGCGATATTTATTCTGACATATAACATGTTGTATAAGGCATATAATGTTGCAATCGGGTATATGTGAATAGTCATTTGTTCTTATAAGTGCTTCTTGGTAACAAAAAGAAAACACAAAAACTAATCTGGAACTGAGAATCGGGAACCGGAAACTAGTTGCCTGTTCCTGATTTGTATATCCATCACCACTGTTTGAATACGGCAACTCGGCAATAAGGATCCAGTTCCCGGTTCCTTATAGAACAAAAAGCGGTTTAAATTAAGTGGCATGAATAATTTATATTTTTAAATATGACATATTTATAGGCATAAGATGATGTTGCCACCGAGTAAATGTGATGCTTCTATTACAGTGAATTCAATTTTGTAAGTAAGAAATGAAAGCACAAAAAAATCGGGAACCGGGAACTAGTTCCTTATTCCTTATTTGGAGAAAAATCATACATATAAGAGAACTGCAAAAGGGCAACAAGCAAACAGTTCCCAGTTCCTTATAAACAAAACTGATTATCAAATACTTGGGACATTAAATATTTTTCTGATACATAACATGTTGTAAGGAATGTGATGATGTTGCAATCGAATAAATGTGAAAAGTGACTTCTTATCAAAGCTTCTTTGTAACTAAGAAAACAAATCTAATCGGGAACTCAGATTCGGGAACCGGGAACTAGTTCCTTGTTCCTCATTTGTATATCCATCATCATTGTTGAAATCGGCTACAAGTAACCAGTTCCCGGTTCCTTATTGAACAAAATGCGGTTTAAATCAAGTTGAATGAATAATTAATTTTTGAAATATGACATAATATTAGGCATAAGATGATGTTGCCTCCGAGTATATATGATGCTTTAATGACACTCAATTCAACTTTGTAAGTAAGAAACGAAAGCACAATATAATCGGGAACTGGGCATCGGTAATAGGGAACCGGGAATTAGTTCCTTGTTCCTTATTTGAAAAAACTCATCGATCTGAAATATCTGCAAAAGAGAAACAAGGAAAGAGTTCCCGGTTCCTTATGAACAATACTGATTATTATATAGTTGGCGCAGCGATATTAATTTTGACATATAACATGTTGTATAAGGCATATAATGATGTTGCAATTGGGTGTATGTGAACAGTCATTTGTTAATATAAATGATTCTTTGTAACTAAAAGAAAACACAAAAACTTATCTGGAACTGAGAATCGGGAACCGGAAACTAGTTGCCTGTTCCTGATTTGTATATCCATCACCATTGTTTGAATTCGGCAAATCGGCAACAAGGATCTAGTTCCCGGTTCCTTATAGAACAAAAAGCGGTTTAAATTAAGTTGCATGAAAAATTCATATTTTATATATGACATATTCATAGGCATAAGATGACCGAGTAAATGTGATGCTTCTATTACAGTGAAATCAATTTTGTAAGTAAGAAATGAAAGCACAAAAAAATCGGGAACAGGGAATCAGGAATCGGAAACCGGGATCCGGGAACTAGTTACTTGTTCCTTATTTGGAGAAAAATCATGAATATGAGAGAACTGCAAAAGGGCAACAAGCAAACAGTTCCCGGTTCCCTATAAACAAAGCTGATTATCAAATACTTGGAACATTAAATATTTTTCTGACATATAACATATTGTAAGGAATGTGATGATGTTGCAATCGAGTAAATGTGAAACGTCACTTCTTATCAAAGCTTCTTTGTAACTAACAAAACAAATCTAATCGGGAACTGAGAATCGGGAACCAGGAACTAGTTCCTTGTTCCTCATTTGTATATCCATCATCATTGTTAGAAATCGGCAAATCGGCAACAAGGAACCAGTTCCCGGTTCCTTATTTAACAAAATGCGGTTTAAATCAAGTTGAATGAATTATTAAGTTTTGAAATATGACATAATATCAGACATAAGATGGTGTTGCCTCCGAGTATATATGATGCTTTAATTACAATCAATTCAACTTTGTAAGTAAGAAACGAAAGCACAATGTAATCGGCAACAGGGCATCGGGAATCGGAAACCGGGAACCGGGAACTAGTTCCTTGTTCCTTATTTGAAAAAAAAAACCTCATTAAACTGAGCGACCTGCAAATGAGGAAAAAGGAAACAGTTTCCACGTTCCCTATGCACAATACTGATTATAATATAGTTGGCGCAGCGATATTTATTCTGATTAATAGCATGTTGTATAAGGCATATAATGATGTTGCAATAGGTTATATGTAATAAGTTAATTGTTCTTACAAATGCTTCTTTGTAACTAAAAGAAAACACAAATTCTAATCGAGAACTGAGAATCGGGAACCGGGAACTAGTTGCCTGTTCCTGATTTGTATATCCATCATCTTTGTTTGAAAACGGCCAATCGGCAACAAGAAACCAGTTCCCGGTTCCTTATAGAACGAAAAGGGGTTTAAATAAAGTTGCATGAATAATTATACCCCCCGCAAACTTGTTTGAGGGGGGTATACTGTTTTCACGTTGTCCGTCCGGCTGTCTGTCCGTCCGTTCGTCCGTCCGCAACATTTGCTCCGATTTTTTTCAAATTTTGTCCATGGATGCAGCATGTGAAAAGAGCTGATACATATTTTTCAGTTTTTCCCGGAAGTGTTTTCCTGCTGAGTTATGCTCCTTTATATTTTTCGTAAAAAATGTTTGTTATCGCAACTCCTCCTAGACCGCTTGACTGATTTTCTTGAAATTAAGTATGTGAATACATATTGGTATGAAGATAAGCATTAAGGTTTCCATTTTGAAATATGACCCCTATTTTTTGAGTTATGCCCCTTTTCGATATTTTTGGCCCTATTTTTTTTTTTATTTTTTTTTTTTTGGGGGGGGGGGGTTAGTCGTTTTTGCTTTGATTTTATTCAAATTAGGTTCATTGATGCATCATAAGAAAATAGTTGACAAGTGTTTTTCTAAATTTTTTGGGGGTGGGGGTGGGGATTTAGTCATTTTTGCTTTGATTGTATTCAAATTTGGTTCGAAAAAAGTTGACCTGTGTTTTCCATTTCTTCCCAGAAGTGTTTGCCTGCTGAGTTATTCCCCTTTGTAATTTTTGTAATAAAAGTTTGTTATCATTACTCCTTCTAGACTGCTTGACCGATTTTCTTGTTTTTTTTTCTACAAGGTTTTTCCAGCTTTGCTCTCGAGAGCCAATATTAGATAAAAGTAGACATGTTCAGTTACCTTGATAGGATTATATGATGAGCTATATTTGTTTGTAGTTGTCATAACATGTATGCTTTGTATAGCTTTGTAAAACTAAGATGACGAAGGTCCATGCTTAACTGTTAACTGCGGGGGCATTTAGTAAGCCATGTTTACTGCCATCTCTAGTTGTTTTTGACATATTACATATTATTTGGCACAAGATGATTTTGCCACAGACTAAATGTGATGCTTTTATTACAATTAATTCAATTTTGTAAGTAAGAAATGGAAGTACAAAATAACCGGAAACTGGAAATCGGGAATCGGGAACCGGGAACTAGTTCCTTGTTCCTTATTTGGAGAAATATCATCAATATGAGAGAACTGCAAAAGGGCAACAAGGAAACAATTTCCGGTTGCTTATGAACAATACTGATTATTTAATATTTGGTATATTAATATTTGTTCTGACATATAACTTGTTGTAAGGCATACAATGGTGCAATCGAGTGAATGTGAAAAGTGACTTCTTATCAATGCTTTTTTGTAACAAAGAAAAAAATCTAATCGGGAACTGAGAATCGGGAACCGGGAACTAGTTCTTGTTCCTTATTAGTATATCCATCATCATTGTTTGAAAACGACAAATCGGCAACAAGGAACCAGTTCCCGGTTCGTTATTGAACAAAAAGCGGTTTAAACCAAGTTGCATAAATAATCTATTTTTGAAATATGACATGATATTAGGCCTAAGATGATGTTGCCACCAAGTAAATGTAATGCTTTAATACAATGAATTCAACTTTGTAAGTAACAAACGAAAGCCTAATATAATCGGGGACTGGGAATCGGGAATCGGGAACCGGGAACCGATACTTAGTTCCTTGTTCCTTACTTGGAAAACATCATCAATCTGAGAGAACTGCAAAAGGCCAACAAGGAACCAGTTCTCGGTTCCTTATGGACAATACTGATTTTTATACAGTTGCACGCTAATATTTGTACTGACATATTTAAGGCATATAATAATGTGGTAATCGGGTAAATAAGTCATTTGTTATCAATGGTTCTTTGTAACTTAATAAAAACACAAATAGTAAGCGGGAATTGAGAATCGGGAACCGTGAACTAGTTCCTTGTTCCTTATTTGTATATCACTCAGCAATGCTTGAAAACGGCAATTCGGCAACAAGGAACCCGTTCCCGGTTCCTTATAAAATAAAACAAATGCCGGTTAAAATCAAGTTGAATGAATAATTTCTTTTTGAAATAAGACATGATATTAGGCATAAGATGATGTTGCCGGTTCCTGGTTCCTTATAGAACAAAAAGCGGTTTAAATTAAGTTGCATGAATAATTTATACTTTGATATTTGACATATTTATAAGCATAAGATGATGTTGCCACCGAGTAAATGTGATGCTTCTATTACAATAATTCAATTTTGTAAGTAAAAAATGTAAGCCCAAAAACCTCGGGAACAAGGAATCGGGAATCGGGAACCGGGAACTGGTTCCTTGTTCCATATTTGGAGAAAAATCATAAATATGAGAGAAATGCAAAAGGGCAACAAGCAAACAGTTCCCGATTCCTTATGAACAAAACTGATTATCAAATACTTGGGACATATATTTTTCTGACATATAACATGTTGTAATATGATGATGTTGCAATCGGATAAAAGTGAGCATCACTTCTTATCAATGCTTCTTTGTAACTAAGAAAACAAATCTAATCGGGAACTGAGAATCGGGAACCGGGAACTAGTTCATTGTTCCTTATTTTTATATCCATCATCATTGTTTAAAATCGGCAAATCGGCAACAAGGGACCAGTTTTCGGTTCCTTATTGAACAAAAAGCGGTTTAAATCAAGTTGAATGAATAATTAATTTTTGAAATATGACATAATATTAGGCATAAGATGTTGTTGCCTCCGAGTATAAGTAAGAAACAAAAGCACAATATAATCGGCAACAGGGCATCGGGAATCGGGAACCGGGAACGATAACTAGTTCCTTATTCCTTATTTGAAAAAAAAAACTCATCAATCTGAGTGAACTGCCAATGAGGAACAAGGAAACAGTTCCCGGTTCCTTATGAACAATACTGATTATTATATAGTTGGCGCAGCGATATTTATTCTGAAATATAACATGTTGTATAAGGCATATAACAGGGTATGTGTAATAAGTCGTTTGTTCATATAAATGCTTCATTGTAACTAAAAGAAAAATATTCGGGAACCGGGAACTTGTTGCCTGTTCCTTATTTGTATATCCATCATCATTGTTTGAAAACAGCAAATCGGCAACAAGGAACAAGTTCCCGGTTCCTTATAGAACAAAAAGCAGTCTTTATGATGTTGCATGAATAATTTATATTTTGATATATGACATATTTATAGGCTTAAGATGATGTTGCCATTGAGTAAATGTGATGTCTTTTTTTAAATGAATTCAAGTTTGTAAGTAAGAAATGAAAGCACAAAAAAATCTGGAACTGCGAATCGGGAATCGGGAACCGGAAACCGGGAACTAGTTCCTTGGTTCTTATTTGGAGAAAAAATATCAATAGGTGAAAACTGCAAATGTCAACAAATAAAGACACAATTCCCGTTTCCTTATGAACAAATCTGATTGTCAAATATTTGGCACATCAATATTTTTCTGATACATAACATGTTGTAAGATATGTGATGATGTTGCGATCGGGTAAATGTGAAAAGACACTTCTTATCAATGCTTTTTGTAACTTAGAAAAAAATCTAATCGGGAACTGAGAATCGGGAACCGGGAACTAGTTCCTTGTTCCTTATTTGTATCATCCATCATCTTTGTTTGAAAACGGCAAATCGGCAACAAGGAACCATTATTAAACAAAAAGCGGTTAAATCAAGTTGAATGAATAATTAATTTTTGAAATATGATGTGATATTAGGAATAAGATGATGTTGGCACCGAGTAAATATAATGCTTTAATCACAATGAATTCAACTTTGTAAGTAAGAAACAAAAGCACAATATAATCGGCAACTGGGCATCGGTAATCGGGAACCGGGAACTAGTTGCTTGTTCCTTATTTGGAAAAACTCATCAATCTGAGAGAACTGCGTAAGGCCAACAAGGAACCAGCTCCCGGTTTCTTATGAACAATACTGATTATTATGTAGTTGGCACACTTATATTTGTTCTGATATATAACATGTTGCAATCGGGTAACTGTGACAAGTCATTTGTTCTTATAAAAGTTTCTTTGTAACATAAAGAAAACACAAATACTAATCGGGAACTGGGAATCGGGAACCGGGAACTAGTTGTCTTTTCCTTCTTTGTATATCCATCATCATTGTTTGAAAATGCCCAATCGGCAACAAGGAACCAGTTCCCGGTTCCTTATAGACCAAAAGGCGGTTTAAATAAAGTTGCATGAATATTTTTTTTCACATATGACATGTTATTAGGCATAAGATGATGTTGCCACCAAGTAAATGTTATGTTTTAATTACAATGAATTCAACTTTGTAAGTAAGAAATGAAAGCACAAAATAATCGGATAAGAGTTCCCGTTTCCTTTTGGAACAATTCTTATTTTTAAATAGTTGGCACGATAATTTTTTATCTGACATGTAACATTGTGTAAAGCATATAATGATCTTGCAATCGGGTAAATGTGATAAAGCATTTGTTATCAATGCTTCTTTGTAACTAAGGGAAAAAACATATACTAATCGGGAAATGAGAATCTGAAACCAGGAACTGGTTCCTTGTTCCTAATTTGTTGATCCATCATCGTTTGAAAACGGCAAATCAGGAATCGGGATGAAGGAACCGAGAACCAGGAACCGGTCACCGGGAACAAGGAAGCAGGAATCAGGAACCGGGAACCGGGAACTTGGAACCGGGAATCAGGAACCGGGAGCCAGGAACCGGGAACCGGAAACCGGGAACCGGGAACGAGGAACCGGGAACCGGGAACCGGGAACCAGGAACCAGGAACCGGGAACAGGGAACGTACTTAACTTTGATATCCATTTTCTCATCTGTGGTGAAATAGTATACTTTTATACTGAGATGTCAGTCACGGAGCAGGAATATCTTTGAAGCGTAATCCCTCGGAATCTTGCCCCATATAAGCCTTTTTGTAAAGCAACAGCACAATACTTAATTCATAAAATCGTTCAAAACAGTTAATAATACATGAGCCTTGATTTAACTGATCAGTAGTGAGTTCAGTGACATTTTAATCCCGTTGAAGTGTAACCAACGTTGCCTGTCAATCTAGTTCTAATCAGCTGTACTGCAATATGTTATAGTTATAAATATGTAACATCAGAAAATATTATTTTTGTGAGACTTTCGACACACAGACTTCCATTATAAACCTGTTGCAGGGTTGCATTATTATCTGTAACATTATCAGTCTAGTCAGAGGCAGGCAATACCAATCAACACCCCTATGCTTATGCGGACATGATTTATCAGCAGTAAAAAAGTATGAGACGAAAAAACTATTTCAAACAGAAAACTTTGAATGCATGTATTTCTTCAGTAGCTCTTTGGACATTCTGTACTGTTGTATAATACTTATTTGTCAGCTATGGTAGTTTGGTTAACAGTAAAACTTCATTAATAAGTATAGTTTATGCAAGGATCAACTGCAACACAATTAGCTTATTTGTGTGAAACATGGGTAATAAACTGAATTAACACATATTAAAAGTTGACTCCTTAGCATATATTTTATAGGATACCAATATTACTTGTTTATAACGTAGTTAGGAATACTTCATTAGTTATATTATGTTCGCATATTTAGTTTGTCTTATTAATGGTTGTGTACGTTACTTTGTTTTCGTTCTGCTGCTGTTTCCCTTACTAACAGCATTGTTATACATTAATGTAATTCGTCAGTTTCTATTGCCTTTTCATTTAGTGGAAAAATAAGTCTGTGGAGCTCTGATATTTGAAAATAAAATACTTTGTCAATTAAAAGTTACTCCATGATTCCGGTTTAAAGAAACTTTTAAATAAGCAATGTTCAGATCTGAAAGAGGCAGAACCAATGAAATCAAATGATCATATAACAGAATATTCTCCTAACAGAATGTGACTTCGCTGCTACAGATTATGACGTGACTCCTTATTTCTCTTCTACTTCCATTTAGTATGTCTGATGATACCTCTCCAATGGTCGTGCTAAGATGTTGTTATTAGGAACTGCATAATGTGACCAGATAAAGCAGTATACTAAGAATTCAATGTAATGTAATGGCATAATGAAGCTGTTGCTAGATTTAGCAATAATTTCAATAGAGCCATTTTCCTAGTTAACGTAAATTATTTTTTCAGGCGTACACAAGTATGGTATGAGTTATGTGCCTTTAAGTGTTCACCTTTGCATTTACATAATAACTTTCTGTCTCTTTATATATTTCAGTTTATATTTCTACTCTCTTAAAGTAGCATCTTCTTTCATATGTATAAGACTTGGATTCCTTTATAATAAAACATGTCATAGTGTAATGTTGTTCACAAAGGGCCGTTAAACCCAAAACAACCAACCAACCAACCAACTTTAATTTCAACACATTCTAAAAGTGAATATCGATCTCTCGGACCTTTTGCACTATGACAACGCATGAACACTGATTTTCGAGGTTCGAGAGGCAAAATAATCAGAAAAAAATCTTATCTTATCCTCGACTGCGCCTAGAAAAATCTTAAATATATTAACAGAACTGAAGAAGAAACGGTTACGTACCACTGCTTAGTCGCTTTGGAAACGTCGTTAGGAGAATTGCAACAACAACAATAACGGTTGCGTACCGCTGAGCCGCTTTGGGAAAGTCGTTACGAAAATTTCAACAACAACAATAACGATTGCATACCGCCAAGCGACTTGAGGAACGTCGTTACGAGAAGTCACAAAAATAACGGTTGCGTACCGCTGAGCCACTTTGGAAACGTCGTTACGAGAATTGCAACAACAATAACGGTTGCGTACCGCCGAGCCACTTGAGGAACGTCGTTTTGAGAAATCTTCTATCAGAAATATGTTTTTAGGATCACTCTTTTTATTGTTTGCCATGGAAATCTTAATACTTAGAAAATTATTTCCTCTGAAGCTCTGATTAGGCTTAGATTTCATTTGTAGTATTCTTGGGCTGGGGGAATGGATTTTTTTGTGTGTTTTTTTTGTTTTGTTTTGTTTGTTTTTTGTTTTTTGTTGTTGTTTTTTTTTTGTGTGTGTGTTTTTTTGTGTGTGTGTTTTTTTGTTCATGAAAATCGGCTATTTAGTTTGTTTGTTATGGCAATCCAGAATTTCAATGACTTTAAAATGGCGATTTTTTTTTTCTTCAAAAAAATGGCATTTACTTCTAAGCCATTGCAGATATGTAGACAAAACGTTTTCAGAAACGTTCCTTAAGTACTCTTCTATCAGCCATATGGTTTTTGTTTGGTTGCCATGGGGACCAAAATGTAAAATATGGAAAAACATACTTAAAATTATCTTCTCAGAAACCATAAGCTCTAAGACACTTAGACATTATTGAAGTATTCATCATATAAGTCTTTACAGATTTTTAATGAAAATATGCTGTTCAGTTTGATTGCTATGGTAACCTAGAGTTTCCATAAACTTAAAATGGGGAAAGATGGAAAATGGCATCTACTGCCAAGCTATTTCGGTTATTTTGAAAAACTTTAATATTTATGTTCCTTGAATAGTCTTCTTTCAGACTTATACAAGTCTCCTACTTTAAACATCTTTTTCAGCTGCACTTAAAACGGGATCAGAGAGCCATATTGCTGAACAGGAGACTGAATATCAGTCTAGTCTTCTATCAGCGTTATGATTTTATGCACAAGCTCATTTTTATTTGTTGCCATGGAAATCAAAATGTAAAAAGTGGAAAAATACCTTAAATCATCTCCTCAGAAACCATATGCTGTATGACACAGAGACTTTAGCCTTTACAGATTTAATGTCTCCCATTGTCATTGTTCAAAGAACATGGCTGGTATGAATTTTTTTATGGAAAAAATGACATTCATTGCTAAGTCATTGCAGATATTCCGACCTTACATTTTCAGAAAATTCCTTCAGTGGTCTACAATCAGCCCTATGTTTTTCTGCACAGTGCTTATTTTGATCGGTTACCCTGGCAACCAAAAGGCAAAAATTCCAAAAGTTCTTTGAAAACATCATATTTTGTTGCCATGGCAATCAAAATGTGAGAAAATAATTATATATATTGTTATCAACTAAGCAGACTGTTAGACTGAGATTTTGTACTTGTATATTTGTATTAGCCCGAGTGTACAAATGTGGGAGCAATTTTGGGTCTGTACAAATGTGATAGCAATTGTGAGCTAGACATCTGGTGAGCTGTTTTGCCCGTGGGCCTCTTGTTTCAAGATATGTGCAGAAGAAGATTCCAAGAAGGTTTCAGTTTACCATGCTAGTTTCTAAAAGAGTTTGAATGTGTTTTGTTAACCAATCCAACATGCTGAGTTTTGCCGACGTTTATATTAAGAACTGATAATTTAGTGTACCTTTTAAGTTCTTCAAGTATTATATTAAGTCCTTTTTCTGTTTCATCCAAAATTATTGAGATATTTTACCTTCCACACCATTTTCCTTATTTCCTTTAATTTAATTATGTCCTAATTTCCACACCATTTTCCTTATTTCCTTTAATTTAATTATGTCCTAATTTCCATAGCTAATACGTCTGCGCATAAATAGAGAAGTAAAGAGATACGGGATCTCCTTGTTAATATCCGCGACCAATCAGAAAAAGGATGACAAGTGACCTGAGTGTATCACTTCGGATGAAATATCTTTATAAACTTCACTGATCTATCGTCTTACTGATTCTTTAAAGTTTAAATGCGTAAGTGCCTTATGTAAAAAAAACATTAGACCGAATCGAATGCGTATCCTAATCGATCAGCAGCACTAGACCTAGAATATCATACTCATCTGTCTACTGTGTAATACTATTTATAGTACGAACATTTTACATCATAGTTCTTCCCTTAATAAATGGAGTTTGGCCCTTCTTTATAATAGGTTCTTCAACAGATTTAAGTATGCAATAAACTCTGATGCTAATTTATCAATACATATAGTGTCTAATAAGATCAGCGGCCGGCAATTTTTCAAAAAATGTTTTTGTTCATTATCTTTTTGGATGTCTGGAATTCAGTTGTTGGTGTAATCAAAAGTTCACCATTGACTTAGTCAAAATTGAATACTCTACAAACAAAATGTCTTAATTGCTTCCATACTACGTTGAAAAATGCAACCGGAAATCCACTTAAATCTGAAATCTTTTTATTTTTAACTGAATAGAATGTTTATGAGATTTCCTTAACAGACTTACATCTTTCCCCAATTACCGCCAATAATTCATGGTTTATCCGCCGCCCTGGATGTTTTTGTAAGCTCTCAAAGTTCATAAAGGTCTAGACTACCAGTGTATACTCACCTAAATGACAGAAAAGAACAAGCTTATTGCAGCTATAAAACCGATAAAATACTAACTGTCTCTCTAGTGTTTTTCTTGGCTTGAGTTTGTGTTGCGAGAAAGGCTGTGATAAGCCCTATAAAATCAAATTTTAGGGGTCACAAATTTAAGCAGTTCTCACAGGGAAAGATCTAAAAGTCTAATCTTTTTCATTTATCTGCCGGGTCAACTGTTAACTTTGTTCATAGTATTTTGCCCTCTATATTCTACGAAATCAATATTATTTCTAGTGTAATCTCCATTTGTATAAAGACGTTTTGTGAAACAGTTCTGCTTTTGTTTGTTTTAATATTTCTGATTTTACTGATATGACTGTTCCATCAACCTTTTCTCTTTCTTCCACGAAGCTTTTAATTTGTAATTATATTTGTCTAGTCCACAGCCATACTTAGTTGGGATTTCTGCCTTACTAATATACTGTGATCTTGATCTAACTATGGAACCTTTCAATTTTTCATCTGGCGCAGCATGAAAGAGCCGAAGCCAAACCCACTCCTTTCGCTACCTTTATCCTTCCCTAATTCGAAAACAGCCTTATACCCATTTTTTGCTGGGTTAACAGAGAGAGAGAGAGAGAGAGAGAGAGAGAGAGAGGGAGAGATCGAGAGAGAAAGAGAGAGAGGTTTTAGCCACAACCGGATTCGAACCCATGCCTTTTAGTGCAATAGTCGACAACCGTGCGTGAAAGTATACATATCTTAAATCTGAGAGGTACATAAGTACTTTTGTCTAACCGGACTGTGCTGCGTGATCTTGCCATGCACAGTTTCAATAGATTTTCTCATAGTAAAATGTGAAAATTCGGATCAGCCATAAAAATGCCCAGAACAACGGTTAGAGCATTGCAGAGCAACGGTGTAGTTGCCTGTACGCAAATACAGCGGTTTGTATTCGCCAGATATATGCAATTTCAGTACGCATCTGCGTATTTGCATATTGAAATTTTGCGAGCACTTCTCACCCCAGCCGGCACAACCGCATTTCGCTTTTTGCAGAAGCTGTCAACGGCCCTTTAAGCAGGTTTCCAGTTGCAGTAAAAAGAGAGACAAGCAGAACGAATGCAAATACATAGGTGCGTATTGGATTTTATCTACCGTATTTGATAAACTCTAAGTATAAATGAAGGTGAATGTTTATGTGTGCATATCTACTGCTCTGCCGGTTTCATAAAGCGCACAATACCGCCCCAACATTCAGCATTAGTACAGATTTCCTGGGCCATCAAAATCGCGTTATTTTATAATGTATTACAGATTTTTCAAATTGTAAAGCTATCCTACGTACAAGAAAAGATGATTACTGTCAATCTTCTGAATGGATCACTACTCAAAAGCATTAAAACTTATCAATCATTTATAAACAATTATATTGATGAATCAACATTATGTACATACATATAGTAATGAACAAGACAATCGGTGAAACCGATTGATGCGAATAACAACTTAAGGGTGTTACTCTCCAAAGGCCCTAAATATATAGGGAGCCTATGTCTTTCAGTTGGAAACAGAATTCAACATTAATTATGAAATCTGTTGAATACTATGCCAGACGCTGGGCTAAGCAGGAGGAAGTTGAAGTTGACACACTATCTGAATGGGTCAAATCGATAGCGTCTTTGGTTAATAGGCGCATTTCTATCTTAAGCGCGACCATGTCTACCCGATGTAAATCGGTCTTAGACCTTCCTGACGTCGCTGCTGAGCTAACTGATCTCCAGAATAAATATGTCGTAGTTCCAGCAGACAAAACACCAATATTGTGTTTGTTTGCAAGACACACTACATCAACTGCTTGAGAGAGGAGCTTGGTTTAGGCACTTCGAAAGGAAACCCTACATATCCATGCACTTCGTTGTCCGAAGAGGAAATTCTAAGAAACCACAAGACGGTTGTACTTTCCTTTGAGATTTCCACAGGACAGGAAGATCTTGATCTTCTAAAAGTGTATAGTATCCCTAGGTTACATTAAGATCCATATAAGCAACAATATATTGCGGGTTCGGCTAAGTGCTCGACCAAGTCTCTCTCTCAGATTCTTACAAGAATCCTTACGGCAGTTAGAGATGGTTTTCAGAAATATTGTGATCTATCTTACGCAAGAAGTGGCGTAAATCAGATAGGGATCCTAAACAATTCTAAAGAACTTTTGGAAAGTTTAAAAGCCCAAGCACTTTTTGAAGTAGATAGCATAAAAGTCTTCGATTTCTCTACGCTTTATACGACAATGCCACATGATAAATTAAAACCTAAATTGAAAGAAATTGTTAACAATCGTTTCTTTTACGAAAACGGACATCGTCGGTACAAATACATTCTTTTTAGGAATCTGAACACATATTTCGTTAAGGACCACTCTGATGGTCATACAAAACATTCTGAAGATGATGTCAATAAAATACTGGAATTTCTTATCGACAATATTTACGTGGGGTTTAGCGGACAGATTTTTTCAACAGACAGTTGGCATTCCACTGGGCACTAACTGCGTCCCCTTACTTGCCGACTTGTTTCTTTAAGGGTATGAGGCAGATTTTATACTTATACAAGGGCTCTTAAAAGAAGGTAATAAACACCTTGTACAGAAATTCAACTTCACCTACAGGTACATACATGATGTTTTGTTTCTGAATAATCCAAAGAATTCGGAGTTTATTGGCCTCATCTATCCATGTGAACTTGAAATTAAAGATACCACAGAGTACAGTTCATCTGCCTCATACTGAGATTGTTAACTCTATATTGACAATGTAAAGCGTGTTACTTGGCTTTATGACAAGAGAGACGACTTCAATTTTCCCATAGTTAAGTTTCCATTTTTGAGTAGGAATATCCCTTCGGCACCTGCATATGGAGTTTATGTTTCTCAGCTAGTCCGCTATGCTAGGACCTGTTTTAAATATCAAGACTTTGTTGAAGGAGGGAAGCTACTCACTCATAAACTGTTGAAGCAGGGATCATAAATTAAAGCTTGTGTCGACAGTTAAAAAGAATTATGGAAGCCACCAAGACCTTGTTGATCCCTACAATGTGGCCGTTTCTAAACTAATTTCCGATCTGCTGGTCTCAGCCGAACAGTTAAGCTTTCAAATACCGGACTTTCATTTTCACTGACTTTTATTCCACAAAGATAATACGGCAGGTGTACTATAATAGGCAGGTTATGCTTACTACCCGCGGGTACTTGATCACACCTCTGTTTTGGGGTCCATGTCTGTGTATCTAATATATTCCGGAATTATCTATGTTTAAGCGACTTACGAGTTCGGACTTCTGGTTTGGGTACTTTGACCACTTTCATGCGACCCCGAAGGTGTGCAATAGTGGAATGGGTACCCTGGTGAAGGAGTGACGTTTTGTGTAAATTAATTCCATGACAAAACAAAACAAAAACAAAAAATTATAGGGTGAATGATAAGTTTATTCAAGGGTAGATAATTTATTAAGTAGGTACCATCGAGTTGTCGTCCTTGTTCTCGACATATTGCTTCAATGAGATACACATTATTATAAAGTTTTGTTAAATTGTTTGTTACGGTAACAGAGTTAGGGAGTAAACACAGAGTGTAGGAACAGTAAGTATTGGTAACAGGAGCAATAACTCTGTATTATAAGACATGCAGAAAAAGGGAAACTTGCAGTTATGCCAGAACTACAAACCCATCAGCCTCATCAGTCATTCGAGCAGTTATGCTGAAAATCATCTTACACAGGCTTAAACCCCAAGCAAAGACATAATTGCTGAGGAACTTGGTACCCAGAAATCTTAAAGCACTCTCTTAGTTAATTGGATATAATAAAAAATATGATATAGCATTTTCTCATATAAACTCTCCAGGAATCAAATTTGACCTTGCTGTGAATAAAGATCTTCACCATTTTGAATATATTTAACAGAACTTCATTGCCTAATGCTATATACACGGTTTCAATGCCATCAATCTCTTAGTTCCAGTGCAGAGGATTTTAATGGTTAATTTCCAACTCTTATGTTCTAGCATTTTCCTATATAAAAGGACAAGAAACCAAATTTGATCCCTCCATAAACATCAAGGTCAACCCAAGGTCTTCATTTGAACAATCTTCGTAATACTTAAGTATCAAATGCTACACACCAATTGCCTAGGCAGTTGTTAAACTGGTTCTGGAGAAAAAGATTTTCAAATGTTTCTACCTGTTTTGGCATAACATTCATGTTATTCAAGTGGGCTGGACCACATGAACATGTTTTTGTTCTCTCAACTTTTACAGCCTCCATATGAAATATGGTTACATACAATTAGCCTAGTGGCTTTTGACGCGTTGTTTGAAATGTCAAAGTATGAAAGACACAGGTCAAACTTCTGCTCAGTTAAGTTCATGCACTCATGCACACATGGTCAATTATATATATCACATTTTGCAACAAAGACTTCTACAAGTCTCATGAACAATTATGCTCAAGCATTTTAATATAAAAGCACCTGAAGCAAATTTGACATTGTCTTAAAAAAGGGTCAATCCAAGGTCATCATTTGAAAACAATCTTGGTAGTCTGTGAGTACACAGTGCTGCATCCTAAGTTTTAAGGCCTTCGGTTGAATTGTTCTAGAGAACAAAACTTTAAAAAAAGATTTTACCACACATGGGCATGACGGCAATTTTGGTCTTGTGAACCAAACTATTTTAAACAGTGTTCTTTTTCCCGAATCCCTGGAGCCTGTGTATGAAATATTGTACCAACTGGCCTATCGGCTTTTGAGGAGATGTTTGACTTTATCTAAATATGAGTAACCTTGGTCAACGTTACAAAATATATGACCTCTTGTACTTACCAATCTTCATGTTTTGATTCAGATGGCTATATATACCATTTTCTTCGGCCAAAATATTCAACGATTTCCATGAACTCTTATTTTTTAATATGTTTCTATACTAAGAAGAAGAAATGACAAAGATTTTAAAGGTATTTACTCGATCGAGAGCTCGGCGCAGAAGGGTCGTAACACAATTTAAAAAAAAAAATTCAGGAGAAGCAGAAAGCAGTTTGTACCAATAGAAATATATAACCATTTTACCAATTACACATAAATTATGAAGTGGATAATTTAAAATCGTTTGGTGATTACAAAAAAATAAAATAATTTTGTTACAGAAATAGTTATTGGAAATATTTAAAGTACTCGTACAATTGTTTTGCGCCAGAATGATAGAAATATCAGATGATGAACTTTGTGTAAAAGGGTTGTAACTTAAGTTACAACTGTTTGCTCTAAACGAAGGAACCAAAATGACAAATGAACCTTGTGTAAAAGTGTTGTAAGTCAAAATACGGCTATACAAGGACGTAGGTGATAAGTATGCGACTGGTGTGACAAAGGTCTAGAAAATAAGAGGGAGGGAGAACAATAGGAAACTGGAATGTGAGGACTCTGAGGCCGTAGGGAAACTTAACCCTCTAGTGCCCGGTGTATCATATCTGCTGCATAACTCTGTTGCCGTGACCAGGATATTGACTTGTATGTTATGTTATACTGCTAGAACATCAGTTAAGATATCAGGAATAAGATTAAATCATTCCAGTTGTAATGATATGTCTGAAGTGCGTTTATCAGCCGCCGAAAGTCGCATAAGTTCGAAAACACAAAATGTATCATATATGATACATCGGGCAATAAAATAAAAAATTGTGATATTGACTTTACTTTTTCAGATATCCCTGATACATATATGCCAATAGAATCTTTTTCATACACCCTTTTTTCATCCAAAAAGGTGCCCCGTAATTATTGTCAACACTTGAGTAATTCACCCTGAAAAAAGCTACTTTAAAAAAATTAATGCCCAATGTAGCATATATGCTACATGTATATCTCAGCAACCTTGGACCTCAACACAAATTCAGGCCCTGTTTTCAATTTGACTTCCCAAAGCTAGTGGCTGGATGGAAACCCTCCTTTAGTTTATAAACCCTCTAAGCACCTAAAAGGCAGAGGACAATTTACTTTTGCAAAATTTCGAAAAAGCATCACAAATACATAGTTCCAGACTGCAACCCCTTATTAGAATCGTCTCGGTGAATCGATTCTAATGAGGGCTTACAACTTACTTTTCTATGGAGAAATGTGATAAATTATCTGTAAATTACCACACTCTTATCTGAAGCACAGCAAAACATTTATGTCTACCCCTGCAAATAGTTGAAGTGTCTCTAAATTCTCTCATCAAGCAAACTCTTTAGTAAGTTAATTCGATCAAACAGGTATCTGTTTCACGATCGCAATGTTTGTATATGAAGTGTGCCGACACTTCGCTTCACACCCTCAGGCTTATCAATAGTTGACTCCGGCTGATAACAAGATTTCATCGACTATTATGAAAAGGGTTGGTGTTTTCCGAACACTCGTAGTTAAGATTTAAAAAAAAATGAGGGAAAGAGAACACACATGGAAAAAAGAGGGTTTGGGGAGGGGAGTAAGATTCATATTATGCTTGTCAAAACAGTGGTCCATGGCCGGTCCGGATCAGCCGCGACGGCCTTGAATACAGTTTGAATTGGTGCTCATATGGATTTTGCATAAGAGATATGTGTAAACGTTAAACTTTCACGCAATACGGTATACAGTATTAAAGCTCATGGGTACACTTTCAGGAATAGCAACTCTGCAATTTTCAATTTTTACTCATTTCTCAAGTGGGGTCAATTCATTAAGAAACTAGAAATAAGCCGCGACACGAGAAAACCCACAATGTGGTTATGCGGCCAGCGCAGACTCAGATCCGCCCAGTCTGAGCAGAGTCTTCGCTGTCCACATGAAGGTAGCTTAGACCCTTAGCTACCCATTAAACGCTAAACGAAGACTCTGATCAGACTGGGTGGATGCCCAGGCTGATCTGAGTCTGCGCTGGACGCACAACCACATTGTTGGTTTTCTCGTGTCGCGGCTCAAATGTGTCCACAGCCTGGTCAGAGCAACCCATAACGACATATAATGCAACAGGAATATTTCCTTTCCACGGTGACTACATGTGATACAAAGAATTAAGATGTCTTAGTAGATTTTTTCATTCTCATACCTTATGTCTTAATGTGGACTAGTTGAGGGAAATCAATAACAGATACCTTGCTTTAATCACTGAACTTATTTCCTCAAACTGATTATCAATGATTTTCAAAACATATGTTTCACAATCTAATTGTAGTCTTAGGGATTTGTGCAGCGAGCCTTGAAACAAAAATTTTATCTTTACAAATTGCGTTGTCTTTCTTTATTTGAAAATTCAAAATTTATTAAATTGCAGAATATTTCAACTACTAAATACATAAATAAATAAAATAAAATAAAATAAAAAATAATGAATTAAAAAGTTAATAATATTAAAATTGAAAATTATAATGGCGAAATATGTAAAATGGTAAAAAGTAAAGTAAGTACGATTTGTAAGTGATATACAAGAAAATATTAATATATATATATATCAAAATTTCTTTCTTCTAAATTTCCTTTTTCAGTTCAATTCTATTTTTCTATCTATTTTATTTTATTTGCATTTTCTCCTTTTAATGCTTTTTTTTCAAAATATATGGTTCTGATCTCCATTTGTTTAAGGTTTTACTGGATTGATTCATGAATATACACCACCGGGAACCCTGAAGCTGGCAGCGGTCTCAGCTCTTTAATATTTTATGACTCGAATAATGAGGAGATTCAGAGATGCATTTGATATTCTTATTACCCGTTTATTGAAGAAGATTCCATTATGGGTTTGAAGAGCAGAATCCAGACCTTTAAGTACACAGTAATCAAACATTTAGACAAACAAGAAATCTTCTTGCCCAAGGATACCTGTATTGACAGATGCCTTATTCAAATCCATCTCATTCGAGCCGCTGCGCGACAGATCCAACAAAATGACTCAGCAAAGACTCAGATCGGCCTTAGCATCCATCGAGGCTGATCAGAATCTTCTCTGACTGCATGAGCAAAATAGAGACTGATCAGACTGGACGGATTCCCAGGCTGAAATGCGTCTTCGCTTGGCGGACAGGGAATGTCATGGTTTTGTCAGATAGATAATCAGTGATTATAGAGTTGTAATGATAAAAATTTATATATATAAGTCCACAAATTTCTGTAATTACTTCAGGAATAGTGATAGAGATAATTAGCCAAATTTATTATCGTGTAACGTTATGTAAATAAATATATTGAAATATAAATAATTAAATACGCAGCGTTAAGCAAGCTCTTCCAAAACATACTAAAATAAACATATTTAAATGAGCATTACTAAACGAGGTGCTCTGCAATATATAAGGTAACAATTAGATAAATACTTACCTGAAAGAGAAATCATTGTTTGCGCACCTTTAAATTACTTTGATAGAATGTTCTATTTGATGTAATTATCCCAACCTTTTACCACTATTTTTAAATGATTGGTATTCTTTAATAAATAGATGGTGATTACAGACTTCAAATGACATAAAAAGATCAAATTTGATATGTTTGGTTAAATCAAAAGAGGGAATGAAATAGATAAATAAAAAGAAAGTAAAAAAGGAAACTCAAGAATAAATGGTGTCTTACAATGTTGAACTAAAAACTGTGGAGTAGGTTTATAGCAAATATACTGAACATGAATGTGTACATTGAATTCACAGGTGATTGCTGAGTTGGAAATTTGTCTAGTGCACTTGGGTCGCAAAGTCGAGTGCACTTGTGTCTCTGAGCTTACTCAAAGTCATGTGCACACCTCTCTCTGGGCTAGTGCACATCAGTTGCACTTTATGTCAAGTTTTTCTCTGGCTTTACTGTAAATGTTTTCTTAAAGTGCATTCTATGTTTGGGCACTAGAGGGTTAAAGAGCTGACTCATGAGATGGATAGGTACCACTGGAACTTACTGGGGCTCTGTGAGGTGCACTGGAAGAACTTTGATGAGATGGCATCAGCAACTCCAGGAAATCATAGACCAATCACCTAAGAAGGACATTCTGGTTGTACAATGACATTGGAATGCAAAAGTTAGAAGTGATGATATCCGAATCTTTATGGTGGTTACCAAGAAATTACGTCACTTGCAAAACATTCTGAACGCCCCTTGTATACTGACATGTTCAATATTTCTAAGGTTTACCTGCAAGTGAATGATATCTATAATAGACTTCACCGAGTTTCTCAAACTTCAAACAGGCAAAGGCGTGGTATTTTTTGCCAGAATAGGTGAAGGTGTCATCCGTTCTACAAGAAAGAAAAAAAGTACGGTAAGTACATACATGTAAATACAGGAAAATGCTTTCCCAGCCAAGTTGCACGAATCTAACAGATGCATCACTTGCAATATTTGTTTATTTCCTGTGAGGATATATTGATGGGGTTTGAAACCATCATGCAGATCAAAGAGCTAACTAAATGTTCCAACCTATGCAGAAGCAGAGGGAGAGGGTTTGAATCCAGTTAAACTAGTTTGCCCCGCTCCTCACCCCACCCCTTCCCCGCCCCACAGATATTTATTTCTGATCGTTCCAAAGCGGTACTTCTGTTTCGGTTTTTCACAGTTGTTCTTGTGTGTATTAGACTGCTAACAATGTAGCCACCTGTATAGCTTACCTCTTTGGTTCTTGTCGTGTTTTGTAAAGTTGTATAGGTAAAAACAGATGTTTAAAGACCTGGATTTTTCTCATTAGTGAATTATGTAATGCTTATCTAAACCGACAAACAGTCTTCTCTGGCTAAGCTGTCTTCTCTAGACCAATGTCCCACCAGTCTCTTTGGGAGGCCCAAAATGGGGAAATCAATAACAGAGATACATTGATTTAATTACTGGCATTGGTACATGTTCGTCAAAGTTTGATGTAGAAAAACATTTAAGATATACATATATTCTGGTAAAGTTTACAAAATCTAAAGTTCACATGTATCCCTTTTCACGGTCCAGATTCATTATTAGCGAAACCAAAATAAAATAATATACTCTGTGGAAACAAAATATTGAAAATGAGAAATCCATAACAGACAAATCACAGTCTGAAATCAACAAAATATAGTGTCAGTTCTTGTACAAACAGATGAACTTTAACAAATTCACTGTTTTCAAAAGGTGTAAAAAAACTTGTTTAATGTCACCAAACTGCTCAAAACACAGGTGTCACAAATTGAAATCTTCTGGTTGTTTGCAGTGAATTCCATAAACCTAAATTTCATCTTCAAATCTTGCATATTTTCTCTACTTGAGATTTTTATAAAGGGCTAGTGTTTTAAATTACAAAGCATTTCACTAACTACTACACAAAAATTAAAAAGAAATAAAATAAGAAAATGAAATTTAAGAAAGTAAAATTAATAAAAACAATAATAGTCATAATACAAAAAAATATATTGTAAAATATATTTTATTATCAACAAAAAGAAAAAAAAAGTCCTTAGATCTCTTTTTTTTTTAAATTTTTTGTCTTTGGAATTTTTGCATTTTTGCTCTTTTGTTTTTAATTAATGTTTGATTATTTTTTGACTGCTAATAAGCAAATTCTATTTTACATATTAAAGAAGATATTGTTCTGATCTCTTACATTTTAAGATTTATGAAAACATCCCAATGGTGCCACAGAGACAAACAGTGGTTTTTGCATTGCATTGTTTTATGACCCTAATAATGAGGTGATTAAGAGGTGCCTTTTATTTTCTTATAGCTTGTTTATTGGAGGGGATTAAATTGGGGTGTCATAATGATAGAGCAAACCTCAGGCCTTTAATGTTTTTCGTAAAATTTGTTCTTATTGTCCAAATTGATGCTTTCTTTGGCCTGTTCTGTAGATTGTAATTGTTTTGGTTGAGTTTAAGTATTGCGGAAGCTAAGGGGGAGGTCTGCATCCAGTGAAACAAGTTTAACACCCCCACGCCCACACATTTACACACAGGGTGCTATATTACTGACCGTTCTAAGGCAGTATTTCTGATTGGGTTTCTAATAATAATAAATAATAATAACAAAGACTTTATTTTCAGTGGGTGACACAATTAGCTAAAAGCTACTCTTCCTTGAGGCCCACTCAATGTCACTTGTTGTTATGCCCGCTTCTCTATTGTCTCTAGCAATGTTTTGTTTTGCTTGTTATATGTGCGTTCCCGACGACGCGAAGCGTCCTCAGAACGCTCGATTATAGACTGAGCTTGCCGCCTCGTTTGTCAGTGTCCCCATGGACTCTGGTTCGAAAAATCGCTTGCATTTCAATCGGTCATTCGGTCCACCTCGGCTACCTCGGCGATGCAGTAAAGTTTATCATTGGCTTTCTTTGTCACATGATCTCCACTTAGAAACGTTTGAGATTCGGGTTGCCATTGTTAACGATTCGTCGCCTCGACTTAGATTTATTGATTTAGATAGAATATTTCGATAAATTTCGATAAGGAATACTGAAGCGGCGTATATGCTGAATTATATCCAAGAGACTTTACCTGGGAGTCCATACCTTAGAAAGGCACATAAGCGTATTACGTGAAAGGGGCTTTACTCAGAAGCGTCAAGTTGGTTACTTATTCCCTATTCCCGATTCTAATTACCCATAAAGATTTAGGTACGTAGCCACATTAAATACTCTTGGAACATTTATGTTTTCTTTAGTCTGTAGTTGTCCGTCTGAGTACGTCTCTACGTCAGTCTGGTTGTTTGTCCGTCTGTCTCTTCGAATGTAGTTTGCTTTTGCATATGAAAAGGGTAAATCCCTTCACTTTGAATTCTGCCGGTCAAGCATTCATCCAAAAACTTCACGGGGAATATACTTTTGTTTTTCTTTGCCTGTTCCTGCGTTCGTTCATTTTTTTGTCCGTCCGTGCAGCTGCCTGTCCTTACGGTTTCCTGTCCATATGTCTTTTGTCTTTACAGTTATATCAAAGCAGCTGTGTAAGTTAACTAAGGCATGACGAGTAGCGTATTGGTGCTACTACTATAAGAGTGTGTCGTTCTTGTACATAGATGCAATCTTTTGTCTGTCCGTATGTGTATGTCTGTTTGTCCGTCTGATTTTGTTTACATAATACATGTATTTATATAAAAGCAGCAACAAAACTTATAGGATGTATCGTTGTTACCCTTTTTGGAAGGTTTTCGTGATCCTGAGAAGCAAACAGGAAGTAACAGAAGATGTCTCCCTTTGAAGAATGGTTGAGGAAAACATGGAACAGTACCCGTACACCTTATGGAAATACTGCTGTTGCCCGTCTCCGTATGCATACGTGTAACCGTCCGTCTGGTTTTAAGAAGGGCAGTTGCCAGTAAATGGCGGAAGTATGTGCACTGAGTGCCGGTTAACCGCTTACGAGGTATAAGCCTGCCCAGGAATAGTGTAGTTAGATTAACTGACCGTCCCGACATGCACATAGCTGTTTACCGTGGACGTAAAGCAATACAACAACAACAACAATTGTTTGTATTAATGCATATCCAATTAGCAGTAGCTGAAATAGACAGAATAGCATAGTGTTGCTACATGTGCTACTATAAGGGGCTCCTGCTGTTGTGTTCGTCTATGCGTTCGGTTTTCAGTCCATATGTCTGTATGCTCGTCTGTGTCTGTAACTTATGCATTTATGAAGGCTAAGACAAGACAGTTTGGGGAAACTTTCAGGAAGGTCTATGTACTACATGCATGGACGTCATTTAATGTTGAAGACTCGACTATAACTATATCTGTTGGAGGGAGTTTTGAATGAAATAATCTTTTGCATGCTTAAAGTCAAATCTTCCGAGTATATAATAAAAAAATTGTTAAAGAATTACATTGAACCAATTTTGAAAAACAGAATTCGAAAAAAAATAGCTATATAAATTTATTTGAAATAAATGACTAAAACTAGTGAGACGAAGCTTTGAATGTTATAATTTTTACATGCTTAAAGATATACTTATCCAGAATATAACGTGAACTTTTGTTTAAGATTCAAAGAGCCAATTTTGAGAAAATTATTGAAAAATATCTGCTATGTCAATTGACGCAAACTATTGTTGAAGATTTGAATCTCACTTAATCCGTGAGTGGGAGTTATGAATGATACCATTATTTGCATGCTAAAAGACATTTTTCTTGAGTATATAGTACGAAGGTTTGAAGAATTTCATTGAGCCAGTTTAGTGAAAATTCCTTGCATTATTGCATATACAGTCTGTATAGACTCTGTAGAGTCTCTTTGATTCCTAGTCTGCATGTGCGAAAATGAGAAACTCTTATTAGACAGCACGGATGCGTAGGAAGATCTGAGTCTTCAATATTCGCACATTTCGCAGGGTACATTTTTTGCAAGGAGGTTTGATAAATTATAGTTTAAAAACTTGCATAATGCATATATCGCCTTTTTTCCCTTAACATGCCGTTTGTATGTCAAAACGTAAGTTAAACATTGAGTTACTTATATGTTTTCGATATTTATGGAATTCGATAAAACAAAGGACAAGGTGCGCTAGTGTATTGCCAGCGGCCTAAAATTTCGGAAAAAATGAAATTCGACACAGCCAATTACCACCACCGTTGATGAACGTAACAACATAAGGACTATCGCATGCGCACACAAAACACGTCATTTTGCAACGTCAAAGACGCTATGTTGGCGGCTTTATGCAAGAAAAGGAACAAATTCAGGTAAGTTTTGCAAAATAAAAATATGACCGCATGGCTGTACCAACTCGATTTTTTGTACAGATGGTAAAAAGAGAGTAGCCGACAGATTGTCAAAAGTTCTACTTGGTACACGCATGCGATCATTTTTTAATTTTACGTTTTTTGTCTGCAGCTGCTGTAAAATAGTAGGTTTCACCGTTTGTTTCTAACATTTTAATCAATAATTGGTCCAGACAATGCCCAAAAAAAATATATGAAAATATATGAAAATATGTATATTGAACATCAATTTTGTTGTTTGAGCAACATCATGTCGGAAGAATTTAATGAAAACAACAACACCAGTAACAGAAATGAGCAAAGAGCACGGTGTCTTCATCAAGTCTACATGTCGTGCCCAGCCAAGTCATCAAGTATCATTTGCCTCCTTGAAATGATACCGAGTGTATACTCAGAGTATATACGGAGCAAAAGCGGTATTCGAAAACGCTTTGCAGATACCGTTACCGGACTGCATAATGAACACAACGGTGATACTGCGTGCGTGCATGTATCATTAATTTGATTAGTATGTTTTGAGAGGAAGGATGGATGACTTGCATTCTACGTCCCTTTCAACGGTATTTCAGTCATATTAGGACAATGGTAGGGTGATAGCGAAAGGCTGTGTGCAATGGAACCCCGTTTACGATTGGAAATATTTTCTGCCTCCAGCGGGCCTCGAACCCGGGACCGCTAGATCAGTAGGCCAGCGCTTTACCTAGCTACCGGGTCTCCTTTGAGAGGATAACCGAGTTGAGGCGGGGTTCGGCAAGAGAGAAAGAGAGGAGCGAGAGAGACAGAGTATTCACCTATCACTATCTATGGAGATCGGTTTTAAAGGTTTGATTGTTCATTTTTAACTCTATGCACAACGCGAATCTTTGAGGCTGCAAAAACCGCGTGAATTTGATTGACATCGCGTGAAATGGACCTTAAAAGAGGGATACACTGAAATCAGCCTGCGCTTTCGCGCAAACTGGTCAGAATATTTACTTGTCGCAAGATTCCTATACCGTATAATCTAGAGAGAACGTGCTGGTCAAAATGCGAGGATGTGCAGGCTAATCAAGGTCCTTCCACTTTGTACATGCAGTGTGGTTTATATTTACAAGTAATCGCAAGCTTGTCCATTACCGTCTGCGGTATTTGTATGATTCTGAGATAATAATCCAGAGGTCGTGCATGGGTTTAAATCAGACCAACGTCGGACAAATAAAAGCAGTATAATCCAGCGGTGGTGGATCCGAATTCAGACCCATGCCATGTAACCTCTGCGCTGTGCCATCCCCGTCATCATGCGCCCATTCAACTATCGGTCTGATAGGACTGAAAACTGTTAAAACGTTTGCGAAACACAATTCATCTATTCAATCATCCATCTGACGAACAATTACTTGATTTATAGTATAAGTTCGGCGACGATGTTATATTTGTTGGTTCCTGTTGCTGTTGTTGCTTGTCTGAATCCCTATGCAACTGACGTCGAGTGAAAAGGGACCTGATAGAACGCACAAACAGAATGGATTCAGATCACCAGATCAACCTGTCGCGAATTTGCATATCTCTAAGAATACTCGGGAATCTAAAATTTGATAAGTGCAAACAGATACGTAAGTACAGATGTGCATGCTAATTTACTGGTTGCAAATCGCCTATCCGTTTTCACTCGGCGCCGGTCACTGATTATCCTAAGGGGGATAACCGTATTAGATTAGCACAGGTGCACTCAATGTTCATATACATGCACTTAAGGACAAATGTTCTGCACGGATGTTCAATATCCGTGCAGAGCTTTTGTCCTTAGGTATACATGTGCCCGCCGTTTCGTTGGGCAAACGGCTCGGTCCTGCAATTTCCCAGTATCTTGCTTTTCCTTCAGATTCCGGTGTTGACTTTACGGCCCATCGAGTTATAGCTGTTGTCCACACATCGCTGAAGCATGCGTTTTCATGTTTTCCCCTCCAAAGGCGAAAGGATATAGTTTTCTCCATGTCTGTCCGTCCTTCCGTCCGTCCGAAGCTAAAACTAAGTAACCATTGAACGGCTTTTGATGAAACTTTAGATCTATACTCAAGAGGCAATAACAAGTATACATTTCTTTTTATTTTTGATACTGGGCCTCGTGTTAATGGCTGCGCAGACATATTAATAATGCCATTTTGGCAAACATCTAGCTCTGTTAAAACACAAACACAAATTGTTTTGCAGTCATAAATAATGAAGTTATGGCCCTTAATTCAAAGTCAGTACCGTTTCGGTCGACAGCATGGGTAGCAAAATTATTAACACCGTGATGATGAGACCGAAAAAAACTCCTCCTCCTAATACTACTACTACTACTAATAATAATAATGGAATATTGTTTCCACCATTTGCACTCGTATCGCTTTGTATGACATATTTTTCTCAATACTTGGTCATAATAAGAATAGCGAATTCAAATTAGTTTGCGTAATCACGCCCAGTGTCTTCGTTCATCTCTCTGCCTGCTGAAGGATCATGGGAACCGCAAAGGGTTGATCGGACTACTTAGTGCAGATTATATTTTATTTTCGTCCTTTGAGCTCAGAGGATATATTCTGAGTAATCTGAAATTTTAGGTTGGTTTATACTCATATTCTAAACCATCGTTTTATATATTATTTGGGCCCTTTTTGATACAAATCAGTCTTTGAATCATCTGTCTAATTAAGATTAAAACATTACAATGCACTTTTCTCTGGTTTCATCGCCAGATATTGCCTGGGTCACTGAAGAGGCTTTATTAGCCGAAACTACGTAGTCTGGCCCATGTTCCTTCTTCTGAATGTATTCTCTGCTCTTGAAGGAATTCTTTAAGATTTTAATTGTACCTTACTGCAGCTGGTGTTGTGCCGTGTGGCGGCCGTAAAACGTCTCCCCGTACATCATCCATAGTGCAGATTATATTTTATTTTCGTCCTTTGAGACCAGAGGATATATTCTGAGTAATCTGAAATTTTAGGTTGGTTTATACTCATATTCTAAACAATCGTTTTATATATTATTTGGACCCTTTTTGATACAAATCAGTCTTTGAATCATCTGTCTAATTAAGATTAAAACATTACAGTGTACTTTTCACTTGTTTCATCGCCAGACATTGACAGGGTCACTGAAGAGGCTTTATTAGCCGAAACTACGTAGTCTGGCCCATGTTCCGTCTTCTGAATGTATTCTCTGCTCTTGATGGAATTCTTTAAGATTTTAATTGGATGTGCAAGCGGACTTGCGTTTCCTCTAGTCGCAATGCCTCATACTGGAATTTCCATTAGCCAGTTCATACATATTTAGCGGTGGTGGTCATATAGTTTCTTTGACAAATATTTTGCGTTAACACGGAGCAAAATATCTGTCCGAACATTAACGTTTTGAACGTTTCTACTTTCGCTTTCATGACACGTGATTATTATTTGTTTACGTTTGAAACAGGTTAAAACAATCTCCACAACATCCAACAATGTGTTTGTATATGAAGTATCAATACCCCCCTCTCTCTCTCTTTAATTTTTCATTTTGTGCACATTTTGTACCGATGTGATTAGTGTCTGCACTGTTTGCCCAATGCTTGCAACGAGGTTTGTAATTAATGCAAGTTGTATATCTTCTTATTGTTTATCCATTATCGATGATAGGTAGCATTAAAATACTGATCTGTCGCATACGGGACTGCTGGGTAAGCCGGTACTACATTGTTTACCATTACGTCATCAGGTCATGTGTTTTGCTTGATTGGTCCATTCAAAGTTGTATCAAATGTAGGTCATGACGCGTCATGGCTACTCTGACAGCGTGGTTATGCGTTGAAAAATGTTTTGTCACAGAGAACAGTATAATATCACATGTTGTATTTATATTAGACCCAAGTAATAATATAATTACAAACATTGAATATCAGTTGGTTCGTTTTGCTTTCCTTTATATATTTTTTTCGCTTGCTATTTCGCGAAGGAATACAGATGAGTAAACAAATAGGCGTATTAATTTTTACCCTCTCGAGGATAGTGATGAGTAAAATAAGGCAGTCAATCTTCGAAGAATATGACGTACGCAAGGCAATGATTGTTTATCCGATAATTTTATGCCATTGATATTCGGACACAATATGTATAACCAGACAATATGGAATTTGATCGAGCCTCTCTGATCCGGATCAGCTATGCTTTCCAGTTAACTGTCCAGGCAGTGGCTGTGTGATGCTGTCCATACTTGTGTATGCAATAACTCATTGTACTTTATTTGCAATACATACCCTAAAGAAGCTTCTCTTGTCAAACAATCTGACCTGAGTCTGTTACGTTTTCATATTGGAGGTCCTGATCAAGCTGCTGTTGTGGTTATTCGATTTCCATATGTTTCCTTTGCACAGGGCAAGTGTGTTATTCTATGCAGTTGTATTCAAGCAGTGTCGCACATACGACATTATAACTGCGTTCGCATGCCCAGACACGCATGCGCAAGGTGTTCACTGTTCGAAATTCAAAATTGCAAACTATGCTCACATGCAATAATAAAGTGCATGCCCTGACTGGATATGAATGTAAGCAGGCTGGTCTAGGCATGCGTAGTCTGCATGTCTCGTTAGAGTGTCTTTTTATATATTGCTTTTGCAAACGTTTTCTATTTTGTCTTCTGCTGTGTAATGATAGCGGCGACATAGACCTTGGAACGAGCTGTCTGGTCATCACCTACCTTGTTCTTTCAATTGGAAGCAACAATTATTGGTGTCTTGATACCTGAATCACACATTGCAACACATTGTGTCTGATGAAACTAAGTTAAAAACTGGAACAGTTAATTCGGTGCCGGATTCCAAAAGAATAATACCGGCCGCCATTGAAGGATCTACATATGGCGGTTTGCGTGCTTCAGAATTAGGAGTCCTATGGTGGCATGACAAAAATTATATCCTGACCAGCTTTAATTTACTCTGAAAACAAGTGATAATATGCGTTTTCTTTTAATATCGGACCTTAGAATAGTATAGAACTGAGGCGAAAAACAAAATAATTTTATTTTTATTTTCATTATGATTTTTTTCATTTTAAAGCATTTTAACTTTTCCTTCTCTCGCCTTGTTTTTCCCTCACCTTGATTTTTTACGTTTACCGTTTTTCTTTCTATGACATTGATTTTAACGTCCCTGTCAACAGTTTCAGTCATATCGAGACACGGGTCTCCGTTGCCTAATTAATAATTAAACATCATGTGTTTCACCGCAGTTAGTTCGAGTCTTGGCCGGCGCACAAGTGAGAAAACCAAGTTCTCGGGAATATTTTCCCCGGGAGCTCCAGTTTTTTTTCGCCCATCTTCTATTAACGATCGACTAAGGTTTAAAAAACATCATATCGGGACCATGGTACGATACTTGTGCAATTTAACTCGTTTACTATGTGAAAGCGGTAGCGTTAGCACAAGAAGCCTGCACTGCCTACCTTTTGTATTATAGATATTTGCAATACGAATTCTAAAAATATGCCTGTTTCACGTTTTTTATGATGGCAAATATTTCTATAGAGAAATATTGCGCGACAATGGTGTCTGTTAGGAATAAAGACAACGTCAATTTCTAACAGTTTAACAATATAAACATTACATGTCATGTACTAAGAAGAGCAAGCCACGGAGTAACGTTGTGATTCGCGCGACGTCACGTTAAACGACAGAAACGTCACCGAAAATCTTTGAACCCCTGACGTATTAAAATCGTTCTCTCTGAAAGATGGAATAAGATATTCATTCAATTTTTTCGTTTTTCAGCTAGTTAGACTCTATATAACAGCTAATAAATCTTTTACCAAAAACTAAGGATTGGCCGAAAACCGCCCTTAGCGCACCTTGTCCTTTAATAAACACCTTATCATATATCATTTTATACCAGGGGCGTTCGGAAACTTTGAAAATGACGTAATTTCTTGATAATTACCATAAAGACAAAACTTCTGATAACAGAAACACATAAAGGTATGATATGCCTAGAAAGTCTCCAAACACGGTGTATTTTTTAAAGGACGCATTTTTAACTTCGTTGAGAGAGGTATACTCTAAATGCACTGCAGAATTTTACTTTTAGTAGGCTGTAATTCATATATGAGCATTTTTTTTTATTCTTTTTACTTTTGCTACTTAAAGACAATGCCCAGGCAATGTTATCCTGTAAATGTAGCGCGGAAATTAAATTTAATCTAGGTTTCATACTGACCCGTGAATATGATTTATCTGTATTTTATGTAGTAGCAAAGTCTCCCTTTCCACTAAAGTTATTATAATTTTGTAATGAAAACAAGTTTGTTAGCATTCAAAATCTTGTTAGCAAGAGCATTTACATGTGTCAACAAAATGTCAATAAATTCAAATTAATGCAAAAAAGAAGCCTCTACAGTCTTTAAAAATGACGCTGACGTCCATTTTAATTAGGTCATAAGTACTTCGCATTTCTTTGCTAGTAATTAATCGACAACAGTTGCTACCCTTCTAACTTTTGTATGAATATTATAGGCAGCGATGGACAACCCATTGACAAAAATTAATTTTGCATTTACAACGGTATTTGACTTGAATGCCTAACCCTGCAAAGATTTTACATATTAATTTATCCCAGAGGTATGACTGGAGCCTAATAAAATGCATTGTAAGCCAAAAAGGTAAAGTGTATTTGTATAATGTTTGGTAATATGTAAACACAAAATGCAGTGCTTTCAGCATATGCATAGCATTTGTGACCAGCATGCCCCTAAACAAAGTTAAGAGGCCATTTGCATTATTTTTCGAACGCCCCTCGTATATCATCAACCAAGTTAGTCAGTTCTGGTTCTTTAATATTGGGGTCACTACTTAAATACTGATTAAAGTAACTTTATTCCGTTTGGTATATATCTAGTTAAATTTCTAAATTATTCTAAAACTAAGACTGTCTTGTCATAGCGATATTAATCTTAGGTTAGCGTAGGTTGGCTTCCGTTCTTTTGAGTTGTTTTGACTTTTTGCGGGTTCTTGCTGCATCGGACATCTCTATCCTGATGCCCTTGTTTGTGACCTGTCTCGAGACGCAGGGGATGAGGTGGCTCATTTGTGGGGGGGGGGGGGGGGGAGGGGCGTGAGGGGGCCTGCGCTTGCAAGTTAAAACGTTGGCGTCTCTTGCTAATATGTGTCCTGCGGAATGTGACAATAAGTGGCCTCGGAGAGGGATGCTCGTTGGAGTCTACGGCCCGTCCATCTTCTCTTTTCTTTCAAACTTTTGGGGTTAAGCGACACTGAAGAAGTAAAATACAGAAACGCGCGTCTGTTGCACCAAAGTTGGTATGGATACATTTATATATATGAAGAAAGTAAATGATAATTAAAATCAAGGGAGACATCACTGCCTCCCATGTACACAAAATACAAGTGCAAACTTTTATAGAAGCACTATTCTGTGTTAACATGACAATATCTATTTCAGTGGATTTTAAATGTTTTATGAACCTTGAAATCTTTTTTAAAAAATATAAAAGAAACATTAGCTACAATCAGAATTTTATCTGACAAGATAACCTTCCTTGTCCTGAGGCAAGAAAAAATAGAAAGAAAAGCAAAAAGAAAAGACGAACAAATGGTAAATGGGCTTTGAGTGGTGTCGTGTACTATTTCGTTGCTTTGATTATAGCCATTTTTGAGCCTCGGTAGCTCAGTAGTTTAATCAGTGGCCTGATGATCTAGCGGTCGCGGGCTCGAGTCTCGCTGTAGGCGGGAATCTTTTCAATCGTATATCAGGTTCCATTGCACGCAGCCTTTCATTATCACCCACCCATCGTCCTGATATGATTGAAAGACTGTTAAAGAGGACGTAAAATCGCAATTCATCCATCCATTATATAGCCAATTTAAGCAAACGGGAACGTACGCATATAGGTAACACCCAATTAATTCGTATTTTGAAAATGGAAAATAGGTGTACATAGACCTTGCGGCTGTTATCAGTTAGTGTTGCTGAATGACCACCTGTTCGTGAAAGAGCTGTTCATTCGGGTAACCGTGCGTGGTTTTCGTTAACTTTTGTCAATTTGTGTGAGTGTGTGTTTCTTTCCCTTTTGGTTTTGAGGGCGGGATGTGGGATTACTTCCTGATAATTGCCTATCTTTTTTATTTAACTTATCAAACTAATACACGTTTCACATACATTGAAATGCTATGTTGCATTCAAAACAGAAACCGTCGTTTCCCCAGCCTCAAATGAATTCCATCTTTTTTCTGACTGAAAAACACCTTTGTGGCCAGATATTTGAGGATGATAATAAACTGATTCTGCTGTGGACGGCTGGCTAAGGGGCCAATATTTGAGTTTTACCGGTCCTGTATCAATGATTGGCAAACAAGATGGAACAAGTGTTTAGAGTTTAAGGTGGGCTATTTCGAAAAACAAACAAACAAAAAAGACAGTAGAGATCTAAATATCTTTCTCTTTCTGAGTGAGGCTCAATTTTAGCTCACCTGAGCCAGAGGCCCCGGGGGAGCTTAAAGTATGGACAGGCTCCGTCGTTAAAAAAAATACATGAAAGTTTGTTCCAAAAATCCTGGGAAGACCGTTTAAGCTAGGATGCTCATATTAGGCGTACTGCTAGGGGCTAAAGTGTAGATCACCTGAATACCTTTTGGGCAGATTCCGTCACAAAATGACCTTTAGTGGCAAACATATGGTTGGGGCATAGTGTTTCACAAACACATTTTCTAGTTCACGGTAAGGTCAAATCTGCTTTCTGGTGCTGCTTTTGTATGGGAAATGCTAGAACGTTAGTTAACTTGGAAACTGTTGAAGGTTTGGGCTAAAAATTGGTATATACAATCACCTTAATGATTAAATTAAGATTTATGGGTACAAAAGGTCGATATCATCAATTGACCTTTAACCCAGGTCTATCATATTTCGACAATTTCAAATATCTCCTCAGAAGCAACTGGGCTAGCTGTAACCAGATTTCATATAGCGCCTCCAGGGGTTGATGGAATGAACATTAGGCCATATGGTATAGGTCAAATGACCAACATGGCAGCCACGCCCATATATGTTAAAAAGCTTCAAAACTCTTCTTCTCCAGAACCAGTAGACCGATTGCTTTGAAACTTAGTATGTAACATCAGGTTTTGGTGAACTACCAAGATTGCCTAAATGATCTTGGGTTGACCTTGGCTTTTTTACGGCAAGGTCAAATGTGAGAATATGCTAAACATGATAGTTTATGGATGATTTGGACGATTTTTACCTAAATATGGGTGTATACAGTCATTTTAATGAGCGCATAAAGATTAATGAGTACAAGAGGTCAATGTCATTCTTGACCTTTGAACTAGGACTCTCATAGTTTGATAGTTTCAAATATCTGCTCAAAAGCCACTGGGAAAATTGTAACCAGGTTTCATATAGAGCCTCCAGGGGCTGAGGGAATAAAAAAAATGGTCCAAACAGTCCCGGACTCATGACCAACATGGCCACCATGCCCGTATATGTTCAAAAGCATTAAAAATCTTCTCCAGAACCATCTGACTGATGACCTTGAAACTTTGTATGTAGCTTGGTTGGTTGGTTGTTTTGGGTTTAACGGCCCTTTGAGACAGTATTTCAGTCTATATCGGGCCGTCTCCCAAAAAGAGGGAGAAAGAAGAGAGAAATAATAGACGAGAGAAAATGTCCAAACAACCCCATCCTCACCTACTGCAAGCATAGTATACCCTTGCCCTACTTTTATCCAAATCAGTAGGACGCCCCGGCATTGGAAGTTATACGCAACACCAGCGCGACCTCCGACCAACCCCTTTGTTTGTAGCATCGAGTACTTGAGTATTACGAAGACTGTTCAGATGATGACCTTGGTTCGACCTCGAGCAATATGGGAAAATACCAGAACAGAAGATTTCATGAAAAGTTTTCAAGATTATGGCCTAAAAATTGGTATATACCGTCATCTTAATAAGTACATGAAGATTTACGAGTACAAGGGGTCAAGGTCATTTTTTGACCTTTGGCGCAGGACTCTCATATTTTGACAATATCGAACATCTCCACAAAGCCCACTGGGCCAATAGTAACAAAATTTTGTACAGAGCTTCCAGGGGCAGTGGAAGGAAAATTTGTTCAGCTGGTCCAGGTCACATGACCAACATGACCACCATGCCCATATGTGCATAACAATCTTCTTCTCCAGAACGATTGACCAATGTCCTTGAGCTTGGGTATGTAGCATTGGGTACTTGAGTAATACCAACATTGTTCAAATGATGACTTATGGTTGACCTTGACCTTTCTTATGGCGAGGTCAAATATGAGAATATGCTAGGACACAAAAATTCATGGACAAGTTTGAAGATTTTGGTCCAAGATTGTTCAAATGATGATCTTTGGTTGACTTTGACATTTATTATGGCAAGGTCAAATTTGCTTTCCGGAGCTTTTTTATGGGAAAATGCTTTAAAATAAGAGTTCATGGAACCTGAAGAAACTTTTGGTTCAGAAGTTTATAAATACAGTCAAATAAATGAGTACATGAACATTTTTAGCAATAGAGGTCTAGGTCATTTTTATACCTTCAACCAATGTCTCATATTTGACAATTTCAAACTGCCAGGTTTGTTCAGTGATAACCCTAGTTTTTCCTTTGACCGTTTTTATGCCCCCGTGACGATAGTCAGGGGGGCATTAAGATTTGCCCCTGTCTGTCCGTCCGTCCGTCTGTCTATCCGTCTGTCCGTCCGTTCGTCACACTTTATGGTTTAGAGTTTGTATAATCAACTCCTCCCACAGTTTTCAATGGATCTTTTTCAAACTTTGCATACATGTTTTGGACATATTGAAAATATGCATGTGGACTTTTGTTGGAGCTAGAATTAATTTTGACAGAATTACGGCCTTTTGAACTTAGTCATTTTTGGCACATTTCTGCATCGTACGGTATGGAGCTTGTGTAATCAACTCCTCCCACAGTTTTTAATGGAATCTTTTTTAGACCCCGCATACATGCCATAGACATATGGAGAATGTGCATGTGGATTTTTGTTGGAGCTAGAATTAATTTTGAAAGAATTACGGACTTTTGAACAGAGAAATTTTAGGCAAATCCTTGCATTGTAGGGTATGAATTTTGTGTAATCAACTCCTCCCACAATTTTCAATGGATTCTTTTCAAACCTTTCATACATGCAATAAACATACTGAAAATATGCATGTGGGTTTTTGTTGGAACTAGAATTAATTTTGACAGAATTACAGCCATTTGAACTTAGTCCTTTTTGGCAAATTTTTGCATCGTTCGGTATGGAGCTTGTGTAATCAACTCCTCCCACAATTTTCAATGGATCTTTTTCAGACCCCGCATAAATGCCATAGACATATGGGGAATGTGCATTTGGGTTTTTGTTGGAGCTAGAGTTAACTTTGAAAGAATTACGGACTTTTGAACAGAGTAATTTTAGGCAAATTCTTGCATTGTAGGGTATGAATTTTGTGTAATCAACTTCTCCCACAGTTTTCAATGGATTCTTTTCAAACCTTTCATACATGCTATAAACATACTGAAAACATGCATGTTAGTTTTTGTTGGAACTAGAAGTAATTTTGACAGAATAACGGCCTTTTGAACTTGGTCCTTTTTGGCAAATTTTTGCATCGTACGGTATGGAGTTTGTGTAATCAACCCCTCCCACAGTTTTCAATGGATCTTTTCAGACTCCGCATACATGCCATAGACATATGGAGAATGTGCATGTGGGTTTTTGTTGAGGCTAGAATTAATTTTGAAAGAATTACGGCCTTTTGGACAGAGTAATTTTAGGCAAATTCTTGCATTGTAGGGTATGAATTTTGTGTAATCAACTTCTCCCACAGTTTTCAATGGATTCTTTTCAAACCTTTCATACATGCTATAAACATACTGAAAATGTGCATGTTAGTTTTTGTTGGAACTAGAATTAATTTTGAGAGAATTACGGTCTTTTGAACTTAGTCATTTTATGCAAATGTTTGCAATGTAGGGTAAGCACTTTGTTTGGTCAACTCCTCCCACAATTTTCAGCCGCTGTTTTTCAGACGTTGTAAACTTGTTGTGACCATGATATAGATGTGCAAGTCGTTTTTTATGGAAAAAAGGAATTAACGGAATTATGGTCTTTTAAACGTAGTCATTTTGGCTGCATTTTTGCACTATAGGGGATGAAGTTTGTATAAAGATTTTAGTGGATTCATTGTAGATGGTGGAGCTTTAGGGATGTTCATATGTCCAGTGACAGGCGCTGCATGGGGGCATCATTAGTGTCTTACAGACACAATTTTCTAGTTTACTCAGGTGAGCGATTCAGGGCCTCACGGCCCTCATGTTATTGAAATTCCCTCGAATATCCTTGGGTCTATATTGCGGTTTATACCAAAACTGTCGGGCCCATAGTCGAATGTTGGGTCTCACATTGCGATTTATTTAATTCCGTGACTATCGGGACCAATAGTCGAATATTGGGTTTCTCTCTGTTTGCATTGGAAGGATATTTATATTTATATATGCTTATATATTAAGATTTTGGGAAATACATCTAACAAACACAGTATTTCCGTGGCCCTGGATCCACTCGGAATCCACTGGGAATGCTAAAATGATTTACAATTGGATATAAATTAATAAATCAGTACAGTTCTGAATATGTTACCTAAGCGCTTTTGTCTTTCAGCTTCTTCAGATGTTTCTAACAATAAAAATAGAAACAATAAGCAAAAATATTTACATTTCGATAATTTCTGAATATAAAAAAGATAAGCTCCTAAAAATAAAAAGGAACAGAATATTCCCCTTATCTGGGACCATGCAGTTCAAATTATGAAACAAAAGGCTGACCACGCTAAATGGTATAGTTGTCTTACATATACACAAGAGTAAACACAACGCTACAACAATCAAAGTATAAAACACGGATATGTACAAGAGTCAAGTTTCTTGGACGGCACTCGGCGCCAAGTGCGTGCAACTATGGTTACGTACCGCTGAACCCCTTGGGGAACGTCGTTAGGGGAATCGAACTGAACTGAGTCAAGTCTCGCTGTGTTGTGGCTGGTTAAACTGCATTACAATTATAGAAGTGTTTGGTGGGCTGTTGGATGTATTGGATTGGATGATACCCAGAAACGGCGCATTCGTCTCTACCAGGGAGAAGGGAAATAAAGTTTAATATTATGTGAGAATAGAAACAGAAAAAAAAAGAAAAAAAAAGGAATGCCGCACTCGCTGCAAGCGCAGCAGGCTTGCCACTAACTTATCGGTTGGGCAATGTTCACGGCACCAGAAGCTGAGTAAACGCAGCAGCTGAATATTTTGTTCAATTATCCGTGACATATTGGTCAAAGCCGATATACGTTGCTGCTTTTAGAAGATCATTTCCAGACGCATCTATGATACAAGTTGAACGACTCTAGCCTTGTAGTACTTAGACACCGAGCCAAATGAAGCAGGTATACTTTTTCTTTGTTCAATCAATCGAGAATTATAGATCATGGCACAATATGCATAGCTGTTTTCAGTAGATCTTACCCAGATATACTTATGGTGCAAGTTTAAAGACTTTAGCCTATGTGGTGATTTAGAAACTGAGCTAAACGCTGCAGGTGAATACTTTTCTTTGTTCAATCAATCGTGGCATTCAGGTCATTGCCCAGTATGCATCTCTGCTTTCAGTAGAACTTCCCCAGATGTGTCTATGGAGCAAGGTTGAAGACTCTAGCCCTTGTGACTACTTAGAACTAAGCTAAATGAAACAAGTGATTTTTTTATTCAAAGAACCGTGACTTTAAGGTCATTTCTCAATATGCATCACAGCTTTCAGTAGACCTTTCGTTGCTGTATCTATTGAGAAAGTTTGAAGACCCTAGCCTTTGTGGATACTTCGAAACTAAGCTAACCGAAACAGGTGAATTTTTTCTATGTTCAATCAACCGTCAAATAAGTCATGGCCCGATATGCATCGGTGCTTTCGATAGATCTTTCCTACATGTTTCTATGGAGGAACTGTGAAGACTTTAGCCTTTGTCGTTACTTAGAAACTGAGCTTAACGCAAAAGGTGAACATGTTTTCCATGTTAAATCAACTGTAAAATAGGTGATGGACCAATATGCATCGCTGTTTTCTGTAAACCTTTCCCAGATATGTTTGTGGAGGAAGTTTGAAAGCTCTAGCCTTTGTGGTAAATTAGAAACTGAGTTTAACGCAATGGATGAATATGTTTTCTATGTTCAACTTAGCTCAACGCAACAGGTTAATATAAGGCGTAAGCTCACGATCACGCAAACACGCACATGTACGTGCATTCGGACGCACACGAATTGTACTGCATAAGCACAGCTTATAAATATTTTTTCTATATTAAATCAGCCGTGAAATATAGGTCATGGTCCAATATGCATCGAAGTTTTCAGTCGCTCATTCCCAGACATATCTTATGGAGCAATGTTGAAACTGAGCTAAACCCAACAGGTGACAATATTTCTATGTTAATTTACCGTAACATGTAGGTCATGTCTCAATTTAAATGATTTTTTTTTCAGTAGATCGTCCCAAAATGTGACTATGGAGAAAGTTTCAGCCTTTGTCGTTACTTAGAAACTGAGCTTAGCGGAATACATCTTAGTTCAATCACCCATGAAATATAGGTAATGGTCCGATGTGCATGGCTGCTTTCAATAGATCTTTCGCAAATCCACATGTATCTTTTGAGCAAGTTTGAAGACTCTACCATTAGTGCTTACTTAGAAACTGCGTTAAACGCCACTAGTGATTTCTTGTTTTCATTTTTAATCATATTGTTCATGACCCAATATGCATTGCATTGCTGCTTTCATTAGATCACTCCCAGATCTATCCATGGAGCAATTCTGAAGACTCTAGCCCCTGTGGTTGCTTAGAAACTTAGCTAAACGCAGCAGGTTAATATTACACGAACGCCCAAACACATGCACACGCGCACATGCACGTTTACGCAAACGCACATTAATGTATTGCATAAACACATCTTTGTTTCGCAAGTATAGCTTTCACAAGAAATTTGGTCTTTGCTTAGCAACCATTTATAGTTGATGAGTATGAAATACACAGTTTAAACCACCATATTATAAAAGTTGTTCTTATATCTCCAAAGACGACACCCAAATTTCCAAGTATAGGTTTCAAGCACGTAACAGGTGCATACGGGTGCAGGTGAGGACTTTCATACGACTTCGACCAAAACGCGCAACTTACGCAAAAATATAATAGGAGTATGATATGCCGTAAAAACAAGCACTTCATAAGACTTAGTATTGTTTACCGCTGTTTACCTATAAAGCAACAACTAAAAAGTCCAGGGCACAATGTCCAAGACTAATAGATCCACCAGCGAAAAGAGCAAGACTCAGACTCAAGCTACCAAAATGTCAACAGTTTGTGGATAACAATTTATATCTGCCTTATGCTTATCTGGCGGTATGTTTAGCCTCACAGGTTCAGTGGGTTAAAGTGCTGACCTGCTAAGCTAGTAATCATGGTTCGAATTCTGCCATCTATATATTTTAACAGTAAACTGGGTTCCACTGCATACAGCTTTCTTCATCACTCTTCCGTTGTTGAAATACTGTCGAAAAAGCCGTAAAACCACAAGTCATTTATTCATCTCTACCTTGCAGTACAGTTTGTTACCTTGTGATACCGTATGCAGAAATGCGGTATTTCATATGACTACTCTCGTCATCTGTACGAACAGCTTCTTTGTCTGTGGAGCTCTTTAGTATGGGAACAATAATGTTGCGTGATAAGGTCACGTAAGGTCACCTATGGGCGTTGATAATCAACATTTTCTATAGGCCTATTTGTGTTATATTTCCTATGCAAACCTTGCCATGAATAGCTTCGTACAGTATTCAATACTGACGTCAGAGAAATACTATTGACAAGATAGGCAATGTTCAGGAATTCATACAATCAAATGCCATATCCTGCTCTCAGATCCTAAAGGAAAAGAAGTATATCCTTAAATTTACAGCAGTTCACGAGCAGCAGCTCTTTCCCAGTAAGGTGGTCATTCAGCTACCCCTATTAAAAACACCACTTGTACAACAGGTGAACGAAATTACCGACATAGACAACGGCAACAAATTACATTCAGGACCCACAAAAAGAAGAACCACCTGTGAACCGTCAGTTATAAATTTGTTTTATTCGATCCAAACCCTTGCCCTTTGCTTCTGCAATTGTTCAAAACAATTAGCTAATTATTCGGTCCGCATGAAGGCTTCCTTACCCATCAATGAATATCCAGGGGAATCAAACCAACTAAAACTACGGATGATTAATTTTTTTTTTTAATTTGCTGGTTCGTTTTGCGTGTATGTGTTAAATATCCTTCAGTATTTCTGTTACACCAAATTAAATTTATAAATGAATGAATAAATAAATGAATAAATAAATATTTAGATAGATTTACCTTAAAGCTAGATATCCATCGGTCGCAAACTTTGACCCGTCCACTAATTCCCATGTTCGAATAATCTGGTTGCTAACATTAAATTCCCAGCCTTTCATTTGCCATGTAGTGAACTCAATGTCTCCTTTCATGCTGTCGATCCAATGTGACTCTCTGAACACGCTTGGATAATGCCCCGCCGAGTCTGTAAAATTAAGGTTGTTTTCGTGCTATTGTTTAACGCCCACGGTAAATAGCTATGACCATGTCGGGACGGCCAGTTAACCTAACCACACTATTCCTAGGCAGGCTTAGACATCCTAAGCGGCTAAGCAGTATTCTAATGCACTTACAAATGAAAAGCGACGTCTGATTGAATAACGTCAAAATTTGCGACAGTGTACCCTGCGATATACTCGTACTGTCGCAAACCCTACGTCATTATGAACCTCGCTTCTAATTGGCTGACGTCTGATTTTACGTTTCTGAAGCACTTGCGGTGGGTGCAATGTAGTAAACTTTCAAAGGTGAAAACAAGAATTCCGCGGAATGCGGTGTCTCGCCTGCTGGCGCTTCGTCACAAAAAGAGCTAAATCAGCAAAGATGTATGCATGAACCAAGTTTCTTGGCTCTGGTCCTTATTGTTCATGAGAAACAAACCGAAACGCGAAAACCTGACAAAAAATTGCAAAGTCAGTCAACCGTGAAATTTGGTACAGACTCAATATTGATGATAACTTGGAGCTCTTCTCTTCCAGATGAATGCATGACCCACGTTTTATGGCTCTAGCCCTTATAGTTTCTGAGAAAATGACCTAAACGCAAAAACTTGACAAAAGTTTACGCCGACGACGGCGCTGCCGCCGCCGACTACAACACCGGAAAAACAATACATATGTCTCGCCTCTTTTCGCGGGCGAGCCAATGAGAAAAAGTGCATTAGAACGGGGATAATTGTATTAAAAATTGTCATTTGTAGAGGCAAATCGTTGGTTTTTATTGTCGGATATTTCGTTTTACGGCTGCACTGGCGCATCGCCGTAAAACGAAATTTCGACCATAAAACCGACGATTTACCTGCCCATATGATAATTTTGAGTTCAGTTATCCCCCAAGTGAAACCCTATTTCAAATGACACCAAATGAGCTCAATAATCCAAAGGACCAAAACTATAAACTACACTAGACCAAAATACGGTGAAGTTTTTTTCGGCACCGTAACGGCATAAAACACATACAGCAAAAGCTGTGGTACGTAAGTAAAACATCTCATTGGAGCACACATGAATACCTCATTCTTATGATCAAAAATGCAAAGTTGGGTGGTATAGTCACGTCTTAAGATTGTTCGGCATAGGGAAACGTCAAAGGAACAAAGAAAAAGAAACAGGCAAAGCCAGCATCACGAAAAAACAGGACTAGAGTTTGCAGGTTTTTCCACCACAAACAGCGACAAGCACGGGCAGTTTACCTGAGATCAGATCCTTGGTAATATGATTTATATCTTTATACGCGATTTATAGAACATTATCATAAACCAAGCAATGGTGTAACATGACAACAATCTATTTTTCTGTTGCCCTTCATGTACTTACAGACACACCCTACCATCAAAGCAAGGAATACAAATCCGATAACTTTCTCCATTTTGTCCTGTAACAGAAAAAAGAAAAGTTAAAAAAAATGTATAGGTCTATCTAAAATAGGGATTACTTAAATCACGCATTACATTCTACGTCAATAGTAAGTGACGTATTTTGAAAATGCACCGTTACGTTCGGTCAAGTGTTTGGAATATTACTGTAAATCTTGTACTCATCAAACTCTTCACAAAGCCAGTAGCAGCACAAACCTGTTTATAAATGCAGAAGAGCAACCTCACTACATAACAGCCATCTTCAGAAATTTTGTTGTTGCCATGTTTCACCTAATATTGTGATGCATTTAATCAAAGTGTTTGTGATATATAAAACTTTTCAGAGTGTCATTTTTATGGCTAAATACTTCATTTTGTAAAACATTGGTGAATGCAATCTGTGAAACGTTATAAAGATCAAGAGGTTTATTTTGGTATGACGAAAAGATGAATGTCCGAAAAGGCGTGTTCTGATCAGCTACATCACATGCCGAATAAAGTAGGGGTTGCCCTTGTCAGATGATTGTAGCTTAAAACTAATATAATTGTGGCTTTCACAAAAATTGCTTCACTGACAGCAATAAGCCATTATTTATTTTTATCTTCAGTAGTACAGAAACTGATCAATATCATAATATGTTAGTTCTCACCCAGGTGGGATGGGCTTTTGTTGGTGCCACATTAAGAATGCACTGCAGCACAAACCGATTCTTCAATTTTTAATGTAAATAAATGTTTTAACTTGTACATGTTACTGAAATGATCTTTGATTGTGCATTTGATAATTGTTATAAACTGTTTTATACCTACCCCTAGAAAATGCTTATCGCAAGCGCGAACAATCTAGAATATGAAAGACTCCCAGCACAGACTCATACCACTTTGTCTTCTATGCAGTTTAATCAGACTTCGGCTGCGGTTAGTGATTGTGGCATACTCTGGACCTGTCTATTACCCTTTTTCGCTGGGCAATCTATGGACAGAATGGATTTGCTGTTTACAGTTTCAATGTTGCTGATTTGCTTTGCTACAATTCAATTACAGTCATGTAGACATTTAATTAAGGCATACTTGTTTAGAAATTACTGAACAGTGAGTGCAGTGATTTACATGAAAATGGAGTTTTGTTGAAAGGGCTTCAGTGAAGCTTTAAACATCTCTAATGACTATTATTAATTATTTCATATCTGTTTTCTTGGCAGAATATGAAACTAATTTTTATAATTGTATTGGATTTATTAAAGAAAAATTGAAATAAAGCATCTCAAGGTTCATAACTCTTGTTTGTATTTATGTCAAGCTTAGAATCTATATCTGATCGACCGTACGAAGTGCTTTCTCGTTGTTTAAGAATCATTAAGAAAAACATACAAAATAACCACTATTCATCATATTATGATATTTTATGACACTTTGCTGGGTAGTGCTAGTAATAGTGTTATATATTTGTATTTGTCAGGTGGGGACAGGGGCAGTAGATGAGCCTTTGAAGAGTATAATTAACTGTGTATTTGAGATGAGGGAAAACCTGAGTACCAATAGAAAAAAAAACATCTGAGTGTAGAATTTGGTTTCCTCAGATCTCTCATTTATTGCAAGCTGGGCTTGAACATATGGCAGTGACAGGCTTATGCGCTCAAAGCGATCATTTAAGACCACTTTTTCATAACGGTTTGCCAGCAATAGGTTGAAAAGATGATAGTTACACCCGAGACAGCTGGTGCTCTCTTGAATGACTTCAGTGCGCTACTACCTAGTTCTCATGACAACTTTTTGGGGTGAACAGTTGAGAGAAACTTTATTCAATTTACCAAGGCCAATACGCTGACGTTTATTAATTGACAATGCGATTCCGATAGGATCGTATTTTCTATGTTGTTATGACTTATTTCACAGATACATAGATATGATAGGTGTTTTATGATATGATAGGTGTTTTATAATAGGCTAGTGATGCCTACTACTTTCAAGCGCCTGATCACTCCTCTGTTTTGAAGTTCGTGTCTGTGTATGTTAAATATTTTGAACTTGTCAATATTTATATGATTTACTAGTTCGGACTATTTCTACCACTTTCACTTGGCCTTTTCTCACCTTTCAAAAGTTCTACTCTGCAGGGAGCTCTGTGTTTCTTTCCGAATGTTTTTTTTTTCGTCTAAAACTTTCATACGAGTATAAATAACTTGCACCAAGAAGCGAATCGGAAGTCAACATTATGTCTACTTTTCCGTAAAGCTTGAGTTGGTGATTGAGATAATTTACTCAATAAAAATGTATTTAAATGAAAAAGTAACCACACGCCGCCCAAGAGCAACGATTGCTTAAAGGTCAGTATATGCTCAGGTCAACTGGCCGAAATGTAAGGTTTTGGCTCAGATTGACCTTGATCTATTTTACGGCTAGGTTATTTTTCTGTAAGGATTTGGAATGGGAAAAGCTGAAAAAGTGCATTTTCCCGTTGCTATGAGACTCTTTGATATGGAAATGCCATCGACAAGCATAAAATCTCAAATGCATTTGACAGTAGGCCATATTGTACAATTTGCCTTAGAGTATCTTACCCTAGAGTACTGATGCTGAATGGACTCAGGTGAGCTACAGGACCATAGTCCTCTTGTTCAGCTTTTCCCATTCATTCCCATTCAAAAGCATTAGAGACCAAATTTGACCTAGCAACAAAACAGGTCAAGGTCAATCAAAGGTCATCATTTATATATACTTGGTAGTACTAGAGTCCCAGATAATGCATACCAAGTTTCAAGGCAATTGACTCAGTGGTTCTGGAGAAGAAGATTTTTTAAGGGTTTTGCCATATATGGGCATGGTGGCTATCTTGGTCATGTTACCTGGACCAAATATATCAACTTTGTTATCCGCTTTGCTTGAAGGCTGCATATAAAATTTAATTGAAATTGGCCCCAACAGTTTCAAAGGAAAAGTTTTTTTTTTAAATGTTGACACATAACAGACAAATGAGTTTTAGCCAAGGCCACAAAATGACCTTGACCTCTAGAATTCCTAGGGGTTCAAGTTGTCTTCATTTCCATATCACAGAGCACTATAGCAACAAAAATGCACTTCTTTAGCTTTTCCCATTCAAAAGCATTAGAGACCAAATTTGACATTGTGGCAAACAGGTCAAGGCCAATCCAAGGTCATCATTTATATAAACTTGGTAGTACTAGAGTCCGAAATGCTACCTACCAAATTTCAAGGCAATCGGCCCTGTGGTTCTGGAAAAGAATTTTTAAAGGTTTTTGCCATATATAGGCATAGTGGCAATCTTGGTCATGTGAGCTGGACCAAATATATTGAATTTCTTTCCCGCTTTGCCTGAAGGCTGCATATGAAATGAAATTAAAATTGGCTCAGTAGTTTCAGAGGAGAATTCCTTTAACAATGCTGACACACAACAGACAAATGACCTTTGGCCAAGGTCACTGAATAACCTTAACCTCTAGTATTTATAAGGGTTGACGATGACTGCATTTTCATATCACAGAGCACAATAGCCACCAAAAAATGCACTTTTTCAGATTTTCCCATTCAAAAGCCTAAGGGACCAAATTTGACTTTGCCATAAAATAGGTAAAGGTCAACCCAGGGACACCATTTATATAAATTTTGTAGTACTAGAGTCCAAAATGCTACATACCAAGTTTCAAGGCAATCGGCATAGCAGTTCTGGAGATGATTTTTTAAGTTTTTTAAGGGGGCCATCTTGGTCATGTGACCGGGGCCAAATATAAAAACTTTCTGTCCCCCATCCTGTTAAATTTGGCTTCAGTCGGCCCATTTGCTTCTGAGAAGAAGATGTTTACAAGTGTGGACGACGACGACGCCGACGACGACGGACGAGGGACCAAGGCTATAAGCTCTTCTTGACAGGTGAGCTGAAATTAATAGTAACATGACGATAACGTTTTCCCCGTTGATCGCATAGAAAGCGGCGTCGTGTGAAAATTTGTGATAATTCACGTTGTTAACGTCAAGACGTGCCAATTTCGAGCCTCAATGACGTTGAATGTAAACATTTGCTTCTGTCTACGTCCGCCTCAAAACTAGTCTTTTAGAAACTATTGTAATAAACTTGCCTTCTCATTTTAGCTCAGCTGGGCCAGCGGCTCCGGGGGAGCTTATAGGACAGGCAAGCTCCGTCTTTCGCCCCTTCTTCCGTGAACATTTTCAAACAAGTATATCTCTGAAGCTACAAGGTCAATCTATATCAAAATTCATCTGTAGCATTATTGGGCAGGGGAAAGGCTGCATTAGGTTTTGGGGTATGTCTGGCTGAAACTGCGGCTTCAATGGTAATCAACAGTTTCCACTGACTTATAATGGAAAAAAATGGTGTCTCAAGGTTTTCTCTGCCATTTTTGATCAGATCTTTTTAGCTCACCGGAGCCAGCGACTCCAGAGGAGCTTATAGGTTAGGCGGACGCCGTCGTCAATCGTACGTCGTACGACAACGTTTTTTAATGACTTCTCTTCTGAAACCGCTGGGCCAACTGTAACCAAATTTCATATAGAGCCTCCAGGGAGTGGGGGAACGAAAAGGTGTTCAAATAGTCCTGGTCACATGACAAACATAGCCGCCATGCCCATATATTGTGAAAACATTTAAAATTCTTCTCCTCCAGAACCAATAAGCTGATGGCCTTGAAACTTGGTATGTAGCATTGGGTACACGAGTGCTACCAGGCTTGTTCAAATTATGACCGTGGAATTACCTTGACTATTTTTACGGCAAGGTCAAATTTGCTTTCTGGAACTTTTATATGGAAAAATGCTAGAACTTAAGACTTCATGGAAATTGTTGAAGCTTTTGGGCTAGAAATTGCTATATACAGTCATCTTTATGAGTACATGAAGATTTGAGAGTACGAGAAAGCAAGGTCATTTGTTGACCTATGACCCATGTCTCTCATATTTCGACATTTTCAAACATCTCAAAAGCCAATAGGCAAATTGTAACCAAATTTCATATAGCTTCCAGGGGCTGAGGGAACAAAAATTTGTTCAAACGGACAAGGTCACATGACCAACATGGCCACCATGCCCATATATGGTAAAAACCTTCAAAAATCTCAACTCTCTAGAACCGAATAATCGATTGCCTTGAAACTTGGTATGTAGCATTGGGTACTCGAGTACTTCCCAGATTGTTCAAATAATGACCTTGGGTTGACCTTGACCTTTCTTACGGCAAGGTATGAGAAAATGCTAGACCATAAGATTTCATGGCAAGTTTAGAAGCTTTTAGCCTAAAACTTGGAATACAGTTGTCTTAACTAGTGCATTAAGATGTACAGGCACAAGTGGACAAGGTCATTCTCTGACATCTTACGCATGTCTCTATATTTTGACAATGTCAAACTTCTCAAAATCCACTGAGCCAATTGTAACCAAATTTTAGAGACAGCTTTCAATGGCTGAGGGAACGAAAACTTATTCAACCGGTCCAGGTCACATGAACAGCGTGGCTGCCATGCCCATATATGGTATAAATCTTAGAAAATCTTCTACTCAAGATCCAATCGACCAATGGCCTTGAAGCTTGGTATGTAGCATTGAATACTCTAGTACCACCTATTTTGTTCAAATGATGGCCTTGGGTTGACCTTGACCTTTTTACAGCAAGGTTAAATATGGGAAAATAATGAACACAAGATTTTAAGAAAAGTTTTCAGGATTTTGGCCCTAAAAATTGGTATATTATACAGTCATCTTAATGAGTACATAAAGATTTGTGAGTACAAGAGATCAAGGTCATTCTTTGACTTTGACCCAGGTCTCTCATATTTTGACAATTTCAAATTCCTCCTTGAAAGCTACTAGGCCAGTTGAAAGCAAATTTCATATAGAGCCTCCAGGGCTGATGAACGAAAATTTATTCAGAGGGTGCAGGTCACATGACCTACATGAGACCTACAAAAGAGTTTCGCTTGCGTTGCGAAATTGGTTTAAGAATCTATAAAGCCTACAGCTTTAAAATCTTAAAAAGTTCATTCAAGAGCAGAGAATACATACAGAAGTAGGAACATGGGCCAGACTACGTAGTTTCGGCTAATAAAGCCTCGTCAGTGACCCTGACAATATCTGGTGACGAAACCAGAAAAAAGCATACAGTTATTTTTAAATCTTAATGGGGCAGTCGATTCAAAGACTGATTCGTTTCAAAAGGATCCAAATAATATAACAGACAATGTTCTAGAATAAAAGTCTAAATCGATCTCAAATTTTAGAGTTCTCAGAATCTATCCTCTGATCCCAAAGGATGGAAATAAAATATAATCTGCACTATGGATGATGTACGGGGAGACGTTTTACGGCCGCCACACGGCACAACACCAGCTGCAGTGAGGTACAATTAAAATCTTAAAAAGTTCCTTCAAGAGCAGAGAATACATACAGAAGTAGGAACATGGGCCAGACTACGTAGTTTCGGCTAATAAAGCCTCGTCAGTGACCCTGACAATATCTGGTGACGAAACCAGAAAAAAAGCATACAGTAATTTCTAAATCTTAATCGGGCAGTCGATTCAAAGACTGATTCGTTTCAAAAGGATCCAAATAATATAAAAGACAATGATCTAGAATAAAAGTCTAAATCGATCTCAAATTTTAGATTTCTCAGAATCTATCCTCTGATCCCAAAGGATGGAAATAAAATATGATCTGCACTATGGATGATGTACGGGGAGCCATTTTACGGCCGCCACACGGCACAACACCAGCTGCAGTGAGGTACAATCAAAATCTTAAAAAGTTCCTACAAGAGCAGAGAATACATACAGAAGTAGGAACATGGGCCAGACTACGTAGTTTCGGCTAATAAAGCCTCGTCAGTGACCCTGACAATATCTGGTGACGAAACCAGAAAAAAGCATACAGTAATTTCTAAATCTTAATGGGGCAGTCGATTCAAAGACTGATTCGTTTCAAAAGGATCCAAATAATATAAAAGACAATGATCTAGAATAAAAGTCTAAATCGATCTCAAATTTTAGATTTCTCAGAATCTATCCTCTGATCCCAAAGGATGGAAATAAAATATAATCTGCACTATGGATTATATTTTATTTTATTTTATTTTTAGCTTTAACTTTTATTTGCATCATTTTGCATGTTAAATCATACATGTAACTAAATACAAGAGAGCCAAGAGCCCTGAATCGCTCACCTGGGAAAAAATGACAAACGTAAAACTAGGGTCATCATTTGAACAAACCTGATACATGTAGTTTGAACCTGTCAAAATATGAGAGACATTTGTCAAAGAAAGATCTATGTAGTCATTTAGTTGTCAGACTGCATTTATCAAAAATCGTCTGTAGTTTCCATTAACTGTTATGTTTAAGCATTTTCTCATATAAAATACCAGAAAGCGAATTTGACCTTGCCGTAAAAAAGTCAGGGTTAACCCATGGTCATCATTTATATGATTTTGGTAGAACTCCGGTACTCAATGCTAAATACCAAGTTTCAAGGTCATTTTTTCTGTAGAAGAGGATTTTTAAAGGCTTTTTACCATATACATATGGAAACATCTTTAGCTGTTGGATCAAGGGAATTAAGTGTGTCATTTCCGTAAATTCGGCTAATTCTTAATCGCAGTTATTTGCCCGTTGACCGCTGACAGATCATCGATAGGATATACCTTCAGTGTGTTTTCCTGTATAGCACAAAGTGTTAAGCTGATCGAATAACCTATATGAATTCAGTAATATAGAATCTACCTGTTTACATAGGACTTGACAATTTGAAATTGATCGATATACGAAGTCAGTCGTAACTTTAAAATTCACGAATATTACCGTATCATGGGAAATTTTCGCGTCGCCTAATTTTCGCGGAATTTCGCGGTCGGTAGCGATCCGCGAAAATTTAACTCCGCGAAATATTTTCCAAGTTTGTACAAAATAGTAATAGAAAATTAGAATCATCCAAACATATGGTTTGTGGTATTTAAAGCGCCCCACAAAACCTTAAGAGTAGGTAGCTAGAGAGCTATTATTTTCGGCGCAATTATGTTAGCTGCTAATTAGCAGATAATTAAAATTGAACAGACTGTCACTTTTTCGCTTGATTGACGCTCATTTGTACCTGATTATGCAAGTACAACTGAATTACTTTTAATTGGCAGTGAGTTCTATTTATTCCTTGATTTCCTTTCGTTGACTGGCCGATGCTGTTAGAGGCTTGCAATTCAATGTCAGAATCGAGCTGTCCACATGAAAAATAGGTAAAGTAGCATGCTCATGAGTTTTTACGCATAAGTGGCAGATTAAAAATGCCCGGTAAACGCTTTCGGTCATCATCGCAAATGATAAACAGTTTCCTTACAGGCACACTACGTCGAAACGACATTGGAGGAACGTCGATGCAACGTTATGACGTTTTAATGACGTGTATACAAGGTTGTTCCGATGTCATAAAGTTGCATCTACGTCGTAACCACGTTGTTTATACGCTTTCTATATCCTGGGTTGAAATAAAACAAAGAATACTGTTGTGCGATTTCCGATCATTCCGTGCCTTTTGTAAAGGTGAGCTTTGTTCTGCGCAAGGGGGCATAAAAATCATTACCGCTTTATCACGCCTACCAATCACTCTCATGCGAAACCACGGTCCAGAACGCCAAACCATGAGAGGAGTTTCCGGTTTTGCAGGAGGGGAGCCGAAATCGTAAACAAATTTGACATCGGCACAAGGTTTGAGGTATTTACTTTCTCTGAAAAGTATTTATGCAAAATATAAGAATGCTATTTTGTCACATATAAATTGTTTCTTCTGCACATGAAAGGATTAGGCAAATGGTCTTGCATTTTTCCAGATATGCATTTAGTACGGCGGAGCATTGTGGTCAAGGTCAATCTCGGCAATATATACATGTAGGGAAAAGTCGCATTCTCTTGCTTGATTTTGAGTCTCTGACCTTGGCAGTTGCAAAGAAGTAAACAGAACAACTGTGTGCGTGAATCCAAACGTTGGAAGTAAGCTTTCCATGATAGTCAGTTTAGAATTTAGAAAAATATACGCAAAATCTTGGCATTGTCAGCCCGGTTCCGCATGAGATAATAGAAAATATAAGTAATTTTTATCAGACACAAAAAACAGCTTCTGACCAATAATAGGATCAAAACTAACATGAACTCTGGGATAAATCATTATTTTATACATTGTAGATGACTTTCAAGCTGTTTTTATTCCCCGTTTGTCTTTTAAGGCCTTTTGCAACACCTCTTTCAAACCCTCATGCATGCCTTAAAAACAGACAAACGGGGATTAAAACAGTCAGAAAGTCATCTGCAATGTATAAAATAATGATTTATCCCAGAGTTCATGTTAGTTTTGATTCAGTATTATTGGTCAGAAGCTGTTTTTGTGTTTGATAAAAAATCCTTATATTTTCTATTATACAATGCGGAACCGAGCTGACGATGCCTAGTTTTTGCACATATTTTCTAAATTCTAAACTATCCATCACGGAAAGCTTACTTCCAACGTTTGGATTCACGCATACAGTAGTTCTGTTCACTTCTTTGCGACTGACAAGGCCAGAGAATCAAAATCAAGCAAGAGAATGCGACTTTTCCCTACATGTATACATCATCGAGATTGACCTTGAACACATGCTCCGCCGTACGAAATGCATATCTGGAAAAATGCAAGACCATGTGCCTAATCCTTTCATGTGCCGAAGAAACAATCTATATGTGACAAAATAGCATTCTTATATTTTGCATAAATAGTTTCCAGAGAAAATAAATACCTCAAATCTTGTGCCGATGTCAAATTTGTTTACGATTTCGGCTCCCCTCCTGCAAAACCGGAAACTCCTCTCATGGATTGGCGTTCCGAACCGTGGTTTCGCATGAGAGCGATTGGTAGGCGTGTTTATACCTTTTTAGAAAATATTCTCGTCGAAGGTAAGGCCAGAAATAAGCATCGCCCAGTCAATGAAAGGAAATCGAGGAATACTTTTATCCTGAACAATAGCCATTCTATCACTTGCTAGCATATTTCAGTTGACCATTTCTCTGTACTTAACATTGATTTGTACAAATGTCTATCTTACGTTTTTTGTGAGAGAAAAAAAAGATGGATATCCTCTCAAATCCAAAAGGAGCTGATGAAATCTAAACTAATGTGTTCATAACAAAAGGATTACAGTTCCAGTACGTTTCTCTCTCCTTGTACGTCTCGATTCTTTAGTCAAGCCAATATTTTACAGGACAAACGCAATTTTCATGGATATTCATATCCGCGAAAATTAAAAACCGAGATAATTAATCTTCATGTTTTGGGGGCCAATCCGCGAAAATTTGGCGACGCGAAAATTTTCCGTTATACGGTATTTAATTTATATAACCGTGCGTATTTTGCGTTAGTATAACCGTTTTTTTGCATATACAATTTGTGTAGAAATACATGTGCAAGTAAGAATAATATAAAACGGGAACTATTCATTCGCTTTCTTTTATGCATAGTCTAAGGCTAGACTTAGAATGATGTTTTTTTTTCCTTTTTTTCCGTCAGACATTTTTTCGTGTTTTAGATCTTTTGCGACATTGCTGTGCGCAAGTTATTGTTTTTCCAATGGTGCTCCTATTGTAATTTGATCGAGCGCATGACATTTTCTACAATTTCACATGTGCGCGCAGTGAAGGCTCAGATCGGCCTGCAAATCCATACAGTCCGATGAGAGTCTTTAATGTCCGCCTGAAGAAGTTTTGTGTCTACAGCTATCCATATTGCTCACAGCGAAGACTCAGCTCATATTGCGCGGATTCGCAGGCTGATCTGAGTCTTGGCTGGGCACCTATGTATGATAGTAGGAAATGTCATGTGGTGGCTCATTTCCTGTCGCCCTTTATGTAATTACAGGAGATATTAAACTTTCTAAGCAGCGAAAAACAATTGTGCTATCAGGAGCGCAGTCTGATCTGCGGCTTTACTCTTTGTGTGATAAAACCGGTTTTCACATGACGTTGCTCAGCTGGTTAACAAGAGTAGAAAATCCTCAATATTTTATTCAATTATCGTGATTGTACAGTAAAAGCTGTATATGCGGCTGATCTGAGTCTACGCCGGGCAGACTTGCCAGATTGTCGGCTTCTCGGATGATCGTTAAACCCACTCATGAGCTGACTATTTTTAACCACATGTTTTAATGCGATTGATTGATTGATTTGTTGCTTAACGTCCATGGTAAAAAATTATGGTCATGTCGGGACTATCAGTTAACCTAACCACACTATTCCTGGGCAGGCTTAGACCTCCTAAGCGGTTCACCAGTACTAAGTGCACATACTTTCGCCAGTAACTGACAACTGCCCTTCTTGAATCAGCGGAAGGAGAAACGAAAGTATGTGGCCAGACCGGATTTCGAACCCAGGACCTCTGACTAATGGTTCAGGTGCCCTACCGATTGTGCTACGCGGCCCGGCGTTTCAATTCGAATCTTATTTTATTCTTACGCTTTGGACTGAAATTCCACAGGTGGTTTCCATGCTACTAATGCTCAAAACTGTGTGCATACTTGACGAGGTAAAGATAAGAATGCGCGGAAAAGTGCCGCCATTTCTTAAGAAATGTAGCTTTAACATACATGTAAAACAAAGCAACTAATAGTAAACAAAATGTTTACCACTTTTACGCGTATATTTGGCCGTCCGTCGTGATTAACCATACTATGTTAAACTGTGAGATAGATAGATAGATAGATAGATAGATAGATAGATAGATAAATAGATCCTTTTTGAAAGTGAAATACACTACTCTTCTTTTTTCTACTACTGCAGACAGCGTTAGTCGCCTAGGTAACTGGTAGTCATCGCGATGCTAAAGTTGAAACTTGTCTGAATCTTTCATTTGTTTATTTACTTTCCCCATAATTGTATTCAATCAAGTTTTATTAAATTAACACGTAAACTGAGAATCGGTAGATTCTTTTATTTCATTTAAATCATTTACATGACAAAGTGGCTTATTTTCTTCTGTTAAATTGTTTGCAGCACGCTCCTTTAGTGTCTTTTTGTGGCATTGTTCTATTTTTTTTTTAAATTATTTTGAATGAGATTTTGCCGACAACCAAGGAAGGTTGAATTTTACTGGTCTGAAAAATGTGAAAATAATTAGCCACAAGGCGTGCCGACCTCTCACTTACTGCTCAAAATTAGCTCATAACGCTTCTTTTTCCCCCATCATGGATCGCGTCAAGAAATTAAAGTTGAAAGGTATCTTACCATTTAAGTATTGCAAATATTAGAGTCAATCGACGCACCAGTCGAGACTAATCGAAACCGTTACTCTTCATGGGATTCATACATTGTATTGGTGAAAAGGGAAAAGTCTGATCAGGCTGCACGGATGCACACGCTGATCTGGAAGACACCTGCTCGCACATGCCGTTAGATACATTTTAACACGATGTTATTTGCATTTGGACTTGACATCCGACTCTCTTTAGCCATAATTTAGATTACCTTATAAGCTACAGTGTGATAATAACAAGGTGCGAAAGTGCAACTTTTTTGACCCCCGTTTACAGATGTCATCGTTAATCCTTTACGCCTGTAGCAACGAACATGTGATCCAACATGACACCTGTTGTGACTGAAAACTGCGAGTTGTGAAAGTGTCCGTTTTTTTTCTCATTTCTTTCGCTTTAATGCTAGGAAGCAATATATACTTGCCGAAAATATTGGGGCGGCGATGGCCTGCCCTGCCGCCCCTGTTCCGACGCCCTTGTTTTTTATACACTCTTAAAAATTCAAGTTTGTGTTTTAAAGAGATTTTTAGATATGCAGGTTTACTGAATTTGATTTTCATATACAAAAGGAATGATATTTGCTTTAAAACTGTCAGTTCATCAGTTTATCGAAAGTGCTTTATGTTATTCAGATTGTGAAAAAATTAATTCAGTGCACTTGAGGCATTTGTCACTTGAATTTGAAGAAACACTATGAAATTATATACATCAAACGTGTATTTTTTATTTAATTTTGTTTGTTTTTATGGAAGATTCTTTGCTGTTGTTTTTTTACTTGAAAACGGACAGTCTTTGATACATTGGCAGTCTCTGCCTGCAGCAGTCAGCGCAAAGTCCACAATGCGCTTGCGAGACAGATCAGGTTATGCCGAAGTGCAGGCTGATCTGAATCTTTATACGGAGAATTTTGTTTATTTATAAACACGAGACTCAGAACAGGCTGCGCCGAAGTGCATGCTGATCTGAAACTTTCACTAAGACATTGTTTAATTATTTGTAATCAGCAAATTAACACCCTTCGCAGACTGGTGCTGATCAGGCTTCGGCATACTAAACACAAACGCTCATGAGATTCTGATCAGGCTGCGCCGAAGCGCAGGCTGATCTGAACCTTCCATAAGGAAGTAAGTTTAGTAATTTGTAAATAGTGAATTTACCATACTGGGCAGACTGGTGCTTATCAGACGTCTGCATGCTAAACACAAAGTGCTAATGAGACTCTGATCAAGCCCAGTTAGATCTGAACCTTGCGTACGGATTCTTTAGAATTTTGTTTCTTTCTTTCTTTCTTATTTTTTTTTGTAAACAGCGAAATGACTTTACTGTGCGGATGGGCAGATAAGTGCTTATCAAGCTGGATGTTCATCTTTTATCAGGTATTAATGAGCGTATTCAATCATGAACTGAACAGACAAAAAGGATAAAATTATTGGCTTTTTCAAGCATAATAGTGATTAGCATTACATTCATTCATTTACAATTAAAATAGTGTTTACGGTCATATTCGAAAAGAGATTAGCAGTCCCCTAAATAACCACGACATGAACACTGAAACCTTCAGGACCAAACTGGGTGTTACCATATAAGATTACTATCGATTTTCTGTTGCGTACGCATTAAGTTCTTTTATTTAGCCTGATTATTCAGGTTGCCTTTGATGCGTCGTTTTAATCCAGAAAAAAAGATGAAATAAATAAAACTGAAAATAACAATGAAATGTAAGAAATGTTCTTATATTGGTGTCTTAAATAAATAAATAAATGGATGAATAAATAAGATGTTTAAGCCGACAAATATTACTATAAGAATCAAGCACCAACATGTTTATATGCGGACTTACAAAATTGCGCTGCTTGTTTTTTTCGGTTGATGAAACGCCGTGGATTTTGATTTATTGAAGGATTTGGAAGCAAGAAGATCAAAACTCACATTTATGAATTATACATCAATGTAAAACTAGGAAAACAATAGGAAAATTTATAACAGAAAAAAATGTTTTGATTGTTAAAAATGAGAAACATTGCGTTTCCGCCTATTCTGCTTATCTTTCTTGCCGACTCTTTATACCTATAGGGAAGCAAGAAGATATTAAAATAATCTTATGAATTTATACCATCACAAAGGCAATAAAATTCCCAGTCTGACTATAAGATGAAAATAATAGTAACTTTTATAGAACATGGATTTATACGGGTTTTTAAAAAAATTCCCTATATTTTCAATAAAAATATTGGACAGGTAACTCAGTTCACAGTTTTTCACGGAAACGGATTATCTTCGGCTATTTCCGCCTCTATGATGTCGATAGCTGGACAAGTGGGTGTGGCTGCCAGTTGGTCATGTGTCCTGGACCGCTTGAACAAATTTTCCTTTGCTCAACCCCTACCATGCCTAATTTGAAGCATATGAGCCAAATGGCTCTAAAGAAGCAATATTTGAAATATTTTCTTATGTATTTCTATGGTTCAAACGCAGGACCCCTGGGGCCGGGTCATTTTTGGACCCTTGGACTTGCATTTGAATAAACTTAGTAAATGACCATTAGGGAGTGCTACCTACCAAGTTTCAAGCATCTGAGCCTCTCAGTTCTAAAATTTTGTTTAGTGTTTTTGTTTTGTTTTGTTTTTGAACCCAAAACCCATTGCCTCAGGGCTGGTTTGGACCCTGGGCCACCATTAGAACAAAAATGGTAAAGGTCCACCAGGCAATGCTTCATACTAAATTTCTAGATCTGAGCCTAGTGGTTCTGAAGAAGAAGTTTTGAATATTTTTCTGTGCATTTCTATGTTTCAAACCCAGGACTCCCTGCCGTGGAGCCATTTTGGACCCTTGAACCTGCATTTGAACAAACTTAGTAAAGAACCTCTACCCAATGCTAAATACCAAATTTCCAGCGTCTGAGGAAGATCTTGACTATTTTTTATGTATTTCTTTGGTTCAAACCTAGATTTCCCTCTGAGCAGGGCCATTATGGACCCTGGAGCCACCATTGGAACAAACTTTGTAGAGGTCCAACAAACAATGCTTCATACCAAATTTCAAGCATCTGAGCCTTGCAGTTCTGAAGATGAAGATTTTTTTACTATATTTTCTTGTATTTCTACGGTTCAAACCTAGGACTCCCTGCCGCGGGGTTCAAACCTAGGACTCCCTGCCGCGGGGCCATTTTGGACCTTGGGGCAACTATTTGAACAAACTTGATAAAATACTACTAGCAATGCCACATTCCACATTTCAAGCCTCCGAGTCTTGCGGTCCTAAATAAGATTTTTGACTATTTTTATTTGTATTTCAATGGTTTGAAACCAGGAACCCATTTATAACCCCATTATGGATATTTGGACCACCATTTGAACAAATGTTGTAGAGAATCACAGACAATGCTTCATACCAAATTTCAAGCATCTAAGCATTGCGGTTCTGAAGAAGATCTTGAATATTTTTCTATGTATTTCTTTGGATCAAACCTAGGACTCCCCGCCGCAGAGCCATTTTAGACGCTGGGGCAACCGGTTGAACAAATTTGGTAAAAGACTACTAGGCAATGCTACATACCAAATTTCAAGCATCTGAGCCTTGCGGTACTGAAGAAGAGTTTAGAATATTTTTCTATGTATTCCTATGGTTCAAATCTAGGACTCCCTGTCGTGTTGCCAATTTGAACCCTTGGGCCACCATTTGAACAAACTTGGTAAAGGACTACTAGGCAATGCAACATACCAAATTTCAAGCAGCTGAGCCTTGCGGTTCTGAAAAAAATAGGTTTTTGAATATTTTTCTATGTATTTCTTTGGTTCAAACCATGGACTCCCTGCCGTGGGGCCATTTTGGACCCTGGGACCACCATTTGAACAAACTTGGTAAAAGGCCACTAAGCAATGCTACATATCAAATTTCAAGCATTGAGCCAATCTGTTTTTGTGAAGAAGATTTTTAAGTATATTTCACTTCCGAACCCAAGACTCCCGCCCCAGAGTCATTTTGGACCCCTGGGTCACTATTTAAATAGTTTGGTAGAGGTCTGCTAGACAATGCTTCATCCCAAATATAAAAGCCCTAGGCCTAGCGGTTTCAGAGATGTCATTTTTAGCAAATTGTTGACGCCGCACGACGGACGACGGACACTGAGTGATCACAATAGCTCACCCTGAGTCTATGACTTATGTAAGCTAAAACGTAGTATAGTCAGCTTTCTGATATATGTGTTTGGACGTAATACGTTTGCGAAAAAGTTTCGTAATTTTCATTTGTGCGACATATACGAATGCGTGCCTTTTAGCCTATGAAAACGCGACTTTTTCCGCTACAAAAGCGCGACTTTTTTCCCACTCATACGTTCCTTTGTTTTATCTGAATTTATGCTCTTTACTGCAATTTCTTTATCGTTCGCTGCCTTTTCGAGGAAAAACGAAGAGACCTTGTATTCGGCTTTCCGTTGTTCTGCGGTTCCGTCCGTCCTTGACAATAAGTATAGGTATTTTATGCGCAACTCCTCCAACAGCTTCTCATTCTGAAACTTAGCCGAGTTTTGCTCACGTATACAACGAAAAGAATGAAGTAGCCGGTTTTGCAAGGCAACGGCAAAGATTAGCGGCGTTTTTTTTTTTTTTTTTTTTTTTTTTTTTTTTGTGGAATTGGTTCATGAAAATCATTGATAATTTCGAAACTTATTTTATTTAAGAAATAATTCTTCCTTACCCGTTAATTATCGATTTATTAAAACAAAGTCACGTTGTTGGAGGGCAGACCACGAAATACAAATTTTCGGCGATAAGGGGTAAGGTAAAATTATTTCGATTCTAACAATATAGAAAATCAGAAGGCAAGTATGTTACAACAGTCTCTAAAGGACTAGTTTTGAGGCGGATGCGACAGAAGCAAATGTTTACATTAAACGTCATCTAGGCACTAATTTGGCACGTCTAGTCGTTACCAACGTGAATTATCGCAATTTTTCACACGGCGCCGATTTCTGTGCGTCAACGGGGAAAAAGTTAACGTCATGTCAGAATTAGTTTTATTATTTTTTCATTTAAAATGCATTTTTATTTAGTAACTTCTCCCAATCATCAACTCCAGCTTTTCGGGAAAAAATGGAACTGAAAGTAGACATAACGTTGACTGTTGGTTCTCTTCTTGATGATGTAGGTTATTTGTACGAATGATTTAGACGCAAAAAATCATCAAAAAAAATTTGGAAAGAAACACAGAGCTCCCTGTTGTTGAGTAGAACTTTTGAAAGGTGAGAAAAGGTCAAGTTAAAGTGCTAAAATATCCAAATCATAAGTCTTAACTAGTAAATCATAAAGACATTGGCAATTCCGAAATATTTTACATACACAGACACGAATTTCAAAACAGAGGAGCAATCAGGCACTCGCAAGTAGTAGGCATTACTTGCCTATTATAATACATCTGTCATGTCTATGTATCTGTGAAATAGGTCACAGCAACATATACTCGAAAACAATATTAAAGGATCAAACTTTTACCCTGCGATTTCTGGAACATTTCACACATTTGGTAAAATAAATCATTTCTACCTTCCACTTTATTCATTTTGCAAATTTTATAGTCATGAAGCTTGAACCTATAGCCTTTGTCTTGCCAGTTCCAAGCTTTAAGTCAAACTACCCCTAAAATGAAAGTTGTTTGAATTTCCATAGAGAATTGATAGTGTGTCAGTCTGGTCGGAAATAACTTCTAAAATTGCCATGATTTTTAAACTTCTTATAGCTTGCTGACCTAAAAAATGATTAAACCTGATGACTATCGAGCAATTTTTCAAAAATTCATGAATTTGCGAAATCGATAATTTTGGTGAATTTGTTCCCTATGCACTTCAAACAACTCTGATTTTGAGGGTAGTGTGAATTGAAGTCTTGACTTTGTCAAACTATAGACTATAGTTTCAAACTTCATGTGTACAAAACTTGCAAAATGAATGAAATGGAAGAAGGAAATGATTTATTTTACCAAATGTTTGAAATGTTCCAGAAATCGCGGGATAAATGTTTGACCCTTTAATATTTTTTTCGAGTATATATATCGGAATCACATTGTCAATTTATAAACACGGCTTATTGGCCAAAAGTTATCATGTGAACTGGGTAGTAGCGCACTGAAGTCATTCAAACAGGCATCAGCTGTCCCGCGTGTAACTCGCAACTTTTAAACATGTTGCTGGTGAACCATTGTAAGAGCCTGTCACTGCTATGGGTTCAAGCCCAGCTTGGAAAAAAATGAGATTTCTGAGGAAACCAAATTCTATATGCAGATGTTTTTGTGCGGGTACTAAGGTTTTCCCTCACGTCAAATACACAGTAAATTATACTCAGCAAAGGCTCATCCCCTGCCCCCGCCTGGCAAATAAAATCATATAACACTATTACTTTGTTCCATTAAGAAGTTTGATTTGTGGGAAATACAAAACTCGGAATAAAACCATAAAAATTATCGCATCTCTCTGAAAGTTACCAGACTGCATATTTTTGTTGTGTTCTACAGTTTGGGATACAAAAAGAGAGACATGCTATTTAGAAACAACGTTTTATAGGAAAAAAAACAAAAGATGATTTTTCTGCGCATTACTCTGAAAAAATTAACATGAAAATTGAAAATGTTCTTAGATCTGAAGGTATTTAAATATCTTAAGAAGGTCGTCTCAGCATTTGTTTGTTCCAACTTTCTCAAATTGTTAGGTAGACCAGATGACAACAGTAGCTTTTTTCTCAGATATTCGAACATGTTAAATTACGTGGTCATAATAAAAACGAAACTAACACATCAAATACTCTTTATTTACTCAGCAAAAGAAGAAACTAGGTGGCTGACTCATTATTTTTTATTTTGAAAACTCAGATTCACACTAATATACTCAACAAAAAAAGGAAACGGTACATAGATTATTCATGAATTTTAAGCTAAAGAACAATATTTTCAAGTAATGATACGTTATTTTCCTATGTGCCAGACGTAAGACAACTTTACGAACTAATCGGTTTTTGATTTGCATTAATTGTTACAGAATTATTCCGCTTTGACTGAACACACCACAGACAATGTGAAACGCTCGATGCGCATGCGCAAGCGCTTAAATTTTTGCACTTTCGGATTTGCCTTGTAACCGCCAATAAAATACCTTATGAACCTTATGACATTTATCAGCAGCTCAAAGAAATAAGATGTTAAAAATGCTGTATCTTTGAAATTGTCTCCCTTGCAATTAAAAGGATAGCAAATCATTTATTCCGATTTACCAGTACGTTTCAATAAAATTTTCAAGGTTAATTCATGGATCTTATTTCCGCTTCTCCTGACAATGGTTCAAGATGCAAAAGTTTGATCAAACTGGTTAATTGTCAATGATATATCACCTTGCATTGTCTATGGGAGTTTCAGTGCATAGCATGAAAGTCAGAGTCAAGTGTCATGGAAAGCAATTTTCCAAGCCTTGTGCTTCTCTGATCAACTCTTTGGAAGCGACGAATTGGACCGTTTTTGTAACAACTAGTGCCTGGTAAACGTCTCAGAGGTGACTTGCTCACATGGGCTGATTACTTGAGTGAAATACGGGTCTTCGAAAAGCACCTCAAAATAGCACTTTCAAATTCTGACCCCTCGTTGAATCAAACTGATCTGCCGACAATAATCTCGCAGCTTTTGTTGTGATATTCATTTTCTGAGATACAGATACTTTTTGTCAGTTAGATATAAAATAGAACTGGCAAAATCTTAATTCAGTTCAAAGAAAATATGCATTGAAAGTGCATGTAACGTTTCTTTTTTTGTTCAGTATATTTTGTGATTTGAACTTAATTAAATATTCATTTAGTTCGAATTCTGATAAAATGTCAGGGCACTTAGAAAATTGGAAAAGCTTAAAACTTGTTTTTAAAGGCCAGAGGTCACGATAAATAAATAAACCATCAAAATGCAAGGAGGATGAATACCTGAAGGGCTGAATGAAATCTTAAACAAATGTTAATTTGAAGGGGAAAACGTGCCGGGTTGAATGCATAAAAGGCAATACCAATAAAATGTTAGCACAACAAATATTTTCACCACGTGATTGACGTCCGATTATCACACACACACACACACACACACACACACACACACACGAGCGCGTGTCAAAGTTCTGTGTAAGAAGTTCTTTCATGCATCAATTAAAAATCTCTACAGTAAAATCAATCAGGCTGCAGAAAATGGTTTCTGCTGCTGAAAGCCTTAGGGCTATCTAGCGCCTATAATCAAACGCCTAGGACAGTCAGCAAGTTTTTGACAGAATTTTTACTCCAAGAGGTTTGTTCTATGAGATGTAGCAGAACTGTTATTTGTCAGTATGAGCTGTGGCTTGCACTTTAGACAGCTGGAGTTATTTTCTCAGAACACGGATAAAAATTGTGAACCTGTTGAGAAAAGCTGCCTAATATTACTTGTTAGCATTTTAAGATTTAGACCCGCCTAATTCTTAGTTTGCTATTTTATTTGCAAAATATTATTTACAATATCTATAAATTATTTGTGAAAATGATGCTACACCATATTGCTTGCTAACTGATATATTTTTACTGTCAGTTTTTATGACATAACCTTTCATTTACAGCCAATCTGCAAGGATAAAGATTATGAATAAGACAAAATCATCAACACAAGTTTTTGGGAAAAACATGTTTTTGTGCCCCCGTGACGACAGTCAGATGGCATCAAGATTCGCCTCTGTCTGTCCGTCTGTACGTCTGTGGTCCCTTATGATATAGAGCTTGTATGATCAACACCTCCCACAGTTTTATTGAATCTTATTCGAACTTTGCATACATATTTGAAAAGAATAAAAAAGGCATATCTTTTGCATGGGCTTGTTAAATTGTTTCCCAGTGAACATAAAAATCGATATTTTCACGATCTTATTTGAAGCGTAATAAGATGATTTTCAGCGCGCCTTTGCAAAGCAAGCGAGAGCTTATGCTATACCCCCGGCGTCGTAGTCCTAGTATGCGTCAGCGTTCGCGTCCGCGTACGCGTTCGCGTTCCCATCCGCGTTCGTGTCTGTGAGCAGTTTAACCTATGTTAACCATTTGCGTTTAAGTCTTTTTCTCACAAAGTATAAGGGCTAGAATAATGAAACTTGGTACACACTTACATCAGCACATGATCACCTGAATATATGCGCCATGTATCACCTTGACCTACTGGTCATGGTCTACTGACTTTGAAAAAGTTAGGTTAATGTAGTTTATCCTATGTTAACCATTTGCGTTTAGGTCTTTTTCTCACAAAGTATAAGGGATAGAGTAATGAAACTTGGTACACACTTACATCAGCACATGACCATCTGAATGTATTTTAACCATGTTATTCATTTGCGTTTAGGTCTTTTTCTCACAAAGTATAAGGGATAGAGTAATGAGACTTGGTACACACTTACATCAGCACATGATTTGAATGTATGAACCATTTATGACCTTGACATCCTGGTCATGGTATGCTGCTGACTTTGAAAAAAAAACTAGGTTAATGTATGTAAAGCATTTGTGTTCAAGTCAGTTTCAAAGTAGTTATAAGGGTTAGTGTCATGATATTGGGTCATTACTTGCATCTGGAAGATAGCATGTGATTGTAACCGACCATGTAGGACAGTAACCTACATTTTTACGCTTCACTGACTTAATGATATTTCTCAGTCCCTATATGAGTTACAGTAATGATACTTAGCACTCACTTACACATGGACAAGATCATTTCAGCAGTATCCTCTTCGTTAGGCGCGCCCTTTTGTCTTCTGACAACTCTTGTTTTTTTTACAGTTAATGAGAAACTAGAAAATGTGTTTATGAAACACTATGCCCCCAACCATTCGCTTACCTATAAAGAAGGTTCATCCCATAAAGTGGTTTTAATCGGCTTATCTACATATTAGCCTGTAACTGTATGCAAGATATAAGGAACATGTCTTAGCAATTCTTCATATTATTTTGTTCACAAATTTATTCCTATAGCTTGTTCGTATAGGAAATGCCTATGTCCGAAAATTGAAAAAAGCTCTACCAAAGATTTATGAAAAAGGCTCAAAAGTTACTCAGGCCATCTACACCTTAGTCCAAACCTGCATGCCAAATATAAGGATCCTAGCTGAGTCTTTAAATGATAAGATGAATGATCACACCTGTTCCAGGGAAGCAACTCAGCCACCCAGTCTCTGTAAACTCCAAACTTGAGCACTCAGAGGTCAGAATGTGTTCCTCTTGGGGCAAATTCTTACCATCAGACCCAGTCCCTTCGAAATGGTTACACTACCAAAGAAACAATCAGGAAGTCACAAAAATCAGACGTCTCCCATTGGAAGCAACTCAGCTATCCTCATCTGTGCGCCCACTCCAACTCGGGGCCAACTCCAAATGTCACGGATGGGGACAAAATCGTAGCCCCACTGATGACGAACTCAGAGCCCATCGTAAACAACCCAAGTACTCCGCAAGCTGACAGTCATGTTCGCAACCGCCGCGCGAGCACGAGATCTTTGGACAACGTTGACCCAACGTTAAGAAACGACAATTACGTTTCGCCAACGTTGGGTAGACGTTGTACAAGCGTCGAGTTTTCACTAGGAATAAAGCAGCGAAAGCCTTTCTGTTTAATGATGCTGGGTTTTCTCAGTTTCTAAAATTTTATATTGTAAGTATAATATGTAGTTCGATTGACATGTTCAAAGTTCGACATAGTGCGAGACTTGTTGACCGATTTGATTATATTTATAACATGCCCTTATTCATAACAGAGATCTTTTCAATTGAACGCCCATTGTAAAGAAACACCATGATACACTGATCCGTGTAAAGCTAAAATAGACGTACGCATTATTATATCGAGGCCTCGAAATAGTAAATCATGCGAACGGAATGTTATTGCGAGTGAACGAAACAGAAATTTGTAGGCTCAAAATACTGCTGTGATAGAACGAAATATTATTGAGAGCTAACAAAATAGTATTTTATTATCATGAATTTGTTTTGCGAGAGAAAGAAATAATAGTACGTGCAAATGTAATAGTAATGCATGGAAATGATAAGATTTTTTTGAAGGATAGAAATCTTAATTTGCGGGAAAGAAATATTATTTTGAGGGAACGAAATATTCAAACGTTTATTTAAGTCATGTTGTTAAGTATATGACATATTAAAGGCTTTGAAAATTGTTTTACACGAAACTGGTTAGCCTATAATAAAAGAAATCTAGTGGATCCGACTTCTAATCATTCATTTACTATTTGAAACCCGTATTGTGGAGAATTCACCATATTATTAACTATATATATATATAGTTAATAATATATATATTTATAGTTGCTAAATAAAGAAGTACCCACTGGGACTCGAACACATGCCGACTACGACAGCTCCGCCTAGCCATTCAGAGACATCAGCTTAACCACTTGCGCCACTACGCTTCTCAAAAAAAAGTTTCATTGAAGAATGTTAAGCTTGATTTCTCTGAGTGACCCATCGGATAGGGCTATTTTATGAAGTTATGCTAACACAATCAGGTATATACATGGAATATGCAGTTCATACGATACTGAAGCTTGGAAATATTATATGATTAGATTTAAGATTTAACAAACTTCAACAGATATTCCGGCCAGACCATTTTACTGATGCAAGTACGTCAGAAATAATTGTAAAGTTGAGAAGAAGTAAAAGAAAGAAGTACCAACTGGGACTCGAACCCACGCCGACCATCACAACTCCGCCTAGCCATTCAGAGACATCAGCTTAACCATTTGCGCCACTACGCTTTTTAAAAGACAAGTTTCATGGGACAATGTTAAGCTTGATTACTCTGAGAGACCCATCGGATAGGGCTATTTTGTTTAGGTTGTGCTAACACAATCATGTATATACATGGAATATCTGGATCATTCGATACTGAAGCTTGGAAATATTATATGATTAAATTTCAGATTTAACAAACTTCAGCAGATATTCCGGTCCAGGACCATTTTACTGATGCAAGTACATCCAAAAAAAATTGTATAGTTGAGAAATAAAGAAGTACCCACTCACTGGGTGGTTGCTTAGTTCCGGTAGGCGGTGATTTTTTCTGACAATCGTCAACGATTTTTTTTCTGACAATTTAAGACTCATAAGCGTGACGGAGCAATAACACAGTATCCGAACGCACAGTACCATTTCTTCCGGTTTTCATAGCGTTGAATCGAGAGTACAAAATTCGCTTATAGCCAGTAGTCGGAAATCATTATGTTTTGAGATTTTATCCGGAATCTGCTGCGTCATTTATAGTAATTAAGCTTCGGAAATGTAAGGAGGTAATTTTAATACAGTTTGCTCTTCGATCTTTTACTATATTGCCCTGTACAATGAAAACCTCGTGGCCGTCACAGAAATTTTATTCCGAACAGCTAATTTAACACGAGTTTGTGTCGTGCAAAACCTAGCTATCAGCCTGCTATCAAAACAAACCAACTGTAGATTGATAATGTCTTCCTTTTATTTTAAAGATTTTCATAAAACATGTAAGAAAAGGCTCAGAATGGTTTTGGAATCATGCCAAAGGCGATTTGAATACTGTACCATTTACTATCTACCCATACACGACATTGTACAGGGCAATAAAGTAAAAGACCGAAGAGCAAATGATATTAAACTTACCTCTTTACATTTTCAAAGCTGAATAGCTGTAAATGACGCAGCAGATTCCGGATAAAATCCCAAAACATAATGATTTCCGACTACTGGTTATAAGCGAATTTTGTACTCTCGATTCAACGCTATGAAAACAGGAAGAGATGGTACAGTGCGTTCGAATACTGTGAATAAGGTAAGTAAACAAACTTATTTTCAATACCTACTTGGGATCTTTCGCAATCAAGTTGTTTACTTGAGCATTCTATAGGCGTATTTTGTCGTTTGTCATATTTTTCTTTGTGAAATAGCCTCGGCAAACCAAGGACAAAAATTACTGCAAATGTCAAGGTTTTTTTCCTACAACGGCTTTAGTATCCCGGATATTTTCCTACAGTGTCCCGGATTTTTTCCTACCACTTATACTGCATTTCAGAGTCTTACACTAGCAGCATAGTAACAGCAGTTAATTTTTTTCAGTGTTGGAACTAATTTTACTTCCCCGAATGAACATCAAAAGCATTTCTGTCATGTATGCCTTATCATGGTGATGAAATCGAAAATATGGATCCTTTAGAAGCAAAGAATACGTAAAAGACATAACATCAGAAGTCTTTGTTTACTTGAGTCCTCTTTTCAAGTGCAGACTCAATAAGCATAGTCTGCTTTTTTCATTCTGTCTGACCATTTCTCGCTTCCAAAATCTTTACCATTTCAAATCTTATTTAACTTCACAGGATGCTGGAGTAGGTGTGCGGCGGCCGCTTAGTCTCCCCGTCCTCCATCATAGTGCAGATTATATAATTTCTAGTCTTTTCGAATCAATGATTTCTTTGAGTCATTCTGAAAATACAGTAGCCCAGCGGCTGCTAGGGGGCATGGCTGAGTTTGCACATTTTATTGAAACTTCACTGAAACTGGTGTTAGGTACCATGTGACGGCCCTTAATCGTCCCTAGGTATTCATTCATAGTGTAGATTTATACGTTCTGGTCCTTTAAAATAATTTATTTCATTTCGACTCATTTTAATAATGCAGTAGCCGCTGCTAGGGGCATGGCCGGAGTTGCACATTTCATGACTGGTCATGAGCAGTCGCAGTTAAACCGAGTATGTTGTTTTCATTTCTGTGGTGTTTTCCTTGCTTTCGAAGGATCTGTCTTTTCAGAACTTTTTCTGTTAAAGTTTTCGGTGCTGTATACAAAACTGTACAGGTCCTCAAGAAAAGTACTGGCTTAATGGATGGATGACTTGCGATAATGCGTCCATTTCAACAGTATTTCAGTCATATCAGGACGTTGGAAGGTCGATAATGAAAGGCTGTGTGCAATGAAACCCCGTTTACGTTTGAAAAGATTCTCGCCTCAAGCGGGAATCGAACTCGCGACCGCTAGATCAGCAAGCCAGTGTTTAACCTTCAGAGCTACCGGGGCTCCAGCACCGGCTGGACATGTGCACTGCTTTCAGAATTTTATGAAGCCTCACATTAACTACGTCATAGTGAGGAACAGGTTGTTTCTGTACACAAAGGATAGTACAAATTAATGCTTTGGAATCACACACACACACACACAGAGGCACGCACGCACAAAAATTTATAAATCTTCTACGCCTCCTAAGCGAGAAAAACACCCTGGCCGCGGCGGAACTCGAGGTCCTGGCATTGGACGACCATGTGGCCACGTCGTTTAGTTGGTAGAGCTAGTACAGCAGTCTCGTCTGCATTGGGAAGGCCACTGAATATTGTTTTAATCTCAGCTCTTTACTACACGATATTCCATTGTAATTTTTTATATATGGAGCAATAGAATGGTTTGTATATAATGAAAGGCTGGTCTTTTAATGACCAACAAGTATTTCGTCTTCCATTTATGCACCACAATTAAAGTTTGAGGCATGCTTAAATCTTGCTTTTCAACCTATGCACAATAAAGTATCGTACTGACTACTCATTTTGTAGTTTGCATTGTCAGAAAAAATCAGGCGCTTAAAATCTATTGTAGGAGCGAATCCGGGACTTGTTGAAAAAAATCCGGGACTTATGAAAATTTAAAATCTTCTGACAGATCCATTTATATCATTGTGAAGTGTCAAAAAGTATTATAATATGTTTCCCAACACCGATGTATGATTAAAAATTGCTTATCCCCATGGTAAACTTCGAAGAATAATCAGAGCGGACAGTTCATCAAGATGTACCCTAAATTAGCAAAAAATACGGGTTAAATTTTTCTGTTGACAACGCTAAACGCTTGTATTGTATCTAGTCTGCCTCAGGTCTACCAGGGATACGCTTAAGATTTGTAAATTAATGGTTTAATTGACAAAATTCACCATTTTGTCGCACCAGTTTTGTGTTATGACGTCACGGAGAAAAAAATCAGTGACAATTTGAAAAAAATCCGGGACCTTTGTCGGAAAATATCGTTGACAATTGTCAGAAAAAAATTACCGCCTACCGCGACCAAGCAACCACGCGGTGCCACTGGGACTCGAACCCACGCCGACTACGATAACTCCGTCTAGCCATTCAGAGACATCAGCTTAACCATTTGCGCCACTACGCTTCTTAAAAAAGAAGTTTCATGGAAAAATGTTAAGCTTGATTTCTCTGAATGACCCATCCAGTTGGAACGCAGACTCATCACATTTGAGTAATTCATTTTCTGAACGGTCGTCTACGCACAAAAAAGTAATTCCAAACAAACTGGCGGGGGAAATTTATTTAAAAAAGTACACCATATTATGCCACTTGTTATTGTTACTACGATGACTGACACTACTAGGAACACGAATCAGGGTAATATTTTGGCTATTATCTTGAGCTTGAAATCATTTCAAGACCCCACTAAACTTCCTTAAATAGAAAATAATGGACATAATCTGATGTACCCAGTTCGTATAAACCGAAGACCCCTAAACCCTACGATAAATTATTTTGCAAAGAAAATTGTCACACAAACCGATTTCGGGGATATTGTAAAATTTTCATAGCTGGTATGCTTGTCGTCCTTCTTGTGAGTTAATATATCGGGAGAAGGTCTGATGACGGAGAAATCAATCAATATTGGAAGGTGAGAAGTTTGAACGCGTGATAGTGTTGAATGTTTTGTATGATGATTATCTTTGGAAAGAAGGAAGGATAGAATGAATCACAGTGCAATGTAAGTGACTACTTGTTTCTATAAATACGATTTTGAGAGCTGACAACCACACCTTCACCCTCAACCACCCGACCCCCTCCACACACACTCCTGCGCATCCCCTCCCCAACACTCACAACCACCTGGTGAGACAGTCAAACCTCGTACAACCAGCTGAGCTACAACTGCATATGTGTCATTGTTCCAGACTGCATTCTGTGAGATTTGAACAAGTTTTAGTGAGATTGATTCGATAACATGACGAAGATCAGGCCTAATTCACAGATTGACGGCTAACTGCTGGACCCTGCACTTTTGGTGGGTAGGTACTTGAGTAGGCCAATTTGTTTGCAACTCCCTACCCTCCCTACCCACCAAAATCCCCCCCCCCCACACACACAATAATAATAATAATAAATAAGATAATAAATAATAAAAAATAAAATAAAAAATACCCAATTGGGACAGCCTTTCTTTTTTTCTTTTTTTGTTTTCATTTTTTGTTTTAAAAGTTGCAAATTTACCGTGACCAGCTGCATAGTAAGACAAACAGGTCTGACCAAACAGTGTAGACCCAGGAGCAGTCTGATCTGGGTCTGCACTTTTTGCCTTAATAGCTGCACATTTTGGGTACACCATCTGTGGGTGAAATAGATAATTTCAAAATGTAGGATGCTGTTATCTTAGTATTATGGGTAATTAGTGTAACTATGTGTGACATTATATGTAGTACTATTATTTGTTTTTGTTTTCATAGTTTGCAGGGATTAAAAAAAGCCTACCTACCTACCCTCCAAAAACATCCTAGTTAATAGGCAATTGCAAACAAAATATTTCTATGCTTGGCCTGGGGCTGAGATGGGAGGGGGAAGAGGTGGACATGAAGAAATATATATTCTATAGAATTAAATACTAAAAGTTATATTTTAGCTTGAATCTCATAAAAAATAATAGGCTTATATTGAAGTCATATATCAATAGAAATGATACCATAAACTGAGAAAAAAATATATTTCCTGATTAATTTAATCCAGCTTAAATGTTTGCAGCTTCTGACCAAAGCTAAGAAACTTGTAATTACCAATCAGTTATTAAGTTACTAGAGAGAAAACCTTGATGACAGACATTGAATGATGAGTCATGAATGTAAAGGGAAGCAGTTTAGTGCAGTTGAATGAGAGGTAGCCCCTTCCTGCCTATCTCCCCACCCCCCACACACCAACCTATTAAAAAGCATTTTCACAGAGGATTTTCATGACCAAATATTAAGGAATTTATTATGTTAGGAAGATTTTTTATATATCATTATATGTCCATGCACAAAAAAATGAATGGGCCATACTCTGCTAACTGCTTGATCCTGCACTTTATGTGGAATGTTGCATAATGCGGTTTGTCCTTCTACATGTCAGTTTTGCAGACTATGTTAGATAAAAATTAACACAGTTCCACCATTAATATTGTATCAGCATCAATGGGCTTCATATTAACACCTGTTGTGCTCTCTCATTAGAAGCACTTCAGCAAGATCATAGATGGTTCTAATAATGGACCACAATAAATGTTTTTATAGCTGAATAAGAAAGAATTCCCCAGAATTGTTATCACGCCCCAGCTGAGTCTTTGTAAAAATCATATCACAGTGCTGGAAACTCGCAAGTTTAATGTGGTGGCCCAAAAGCTTAGCAGGCCTAACTTTCAATGGCCCAAATTATCCACTAGCTAAAGTTCCTATTCATTTAGTATTGCCAGAGAGATAAATTTGGGTCACTAAAGGTCATATTTTGGAGATTTCTGGTGGCCCGAAACAAAAATTAGGAGCATTTGGCCACCGGGCCACTGGCCGTTTCCAGCACTGAATTATCATAAAACCATCACTTGTGGAAATGTCTCCAGAATTTTTTTTATTATTATGTACATAAATGTATAATTTATTTTGGATATTTATTTATATATACTTATAGGGAAAACACTGAAGACAAGGTCAGACTGTATGTGAATATAATAATTTAATCAGAGCTTTATACATGTACAATACTTATATAGTAGAAATGTGTTCATTATACATTTGTGGAATTTTTTATTTTATTTTGATCAAAGCAACTGTGATGAGACACCACAACATAGAAATGTACATTTTACTTGAAGAGAAATGATAAAGGATAACTCCAGTTTGGTTCACTAAATATTGGCCTATTATTTTTCTTGTTCAATCATGATTATATCTTTCCATTATAACTTAGAGAATGGATTACAAAGTCCTGAGCATTTGCCGCATATTTAATAAAGTTTTCTGGTTTACTGTTTATTTGTTTTGTTTTTTAGTTAGTTTGACTCAGAATCATATTGGAGAACACATCTCATTTAACTAAAATTTGTGAGCAATTCTCCATTCTCAATGAAAAGTTAATGTACCAATCATTATTAAATTGTATAATTTTCGCATGAGATTTGCCCCTACTGATAGATTTCCCTGAGATTTTTGGCAACAGTTAAACAAATCCCTCAAACGATCACTGAGTATATAAACACACTGTGGCATTTTAATTTATGAAATAAGGGCATTGCAGAGCTGACCTCCTCCCCTCCACCCCATGCACCCCACCTGATGAGCAAAATTTGACAAATGTGGCATTTCATGATAAATATGTATGTTGTAACCCCTCATTAGAACTCCTCATTAAGGCAATTCTACAGAGGCCCAAAACATAAGTTATAAAAGATACATATTGCAATTTTGAAACCCTATACCTCATTTTAGAGTAGATATGCTGCTTCTCATTTTGGCTGAAATTGTAAAGGAGTGTATACGTGTGTATGGCCAAGTCATTTTCTAAGCTTAAAGTTGAAACCAAATCTCCATTGCTGCAATTGTCCTAACACTTTTAACGTCGAAATTGCTGGGAAAATCAGTATACTTACCCTGATTAGACTGTTTTTTTGAAGTAGTCTTACCCAGGTCTACAGTCTACACTGCACTTTTCAATAAAGGATTTAGTCAATTTGCAGCTTGGCAAGTATTTGTTATGGTTAAACATCTATTATCTTTTGCTTATTTTTTCATGAAAAAGAAAGGTTAAAAGTTGCGTGTGTGTGGGAGTACCTCTGATTTGGACCACAATCAATGTACCCGTCTTAATAACTTATAAGCAAGTAAATGCAAAGGCTGAAACACTTGACGCAGTTATGTTATTGCGTCACAACTGCCATAAATCGAGCGATTTGTTCACATTATGGTATAGGCTACTGATCAGAATTCTTTTCCCAATCATTCTCAATAAAGTAGAGACAAAAATATATTGTTGTATATTGAATTACAAGATGCGTTTCTCTTCGTGTGTCGGATTTCAGGACTCAAGAGCATTTCCGTAATATTTTAATTTATTACAGATTATTTTGCTGTCAGGCAAAACTGTCTCACATCCATCGCTATCGATCAGGTAAAGAGTCCGCCATTTTCTTAGAAAATGCATAGGGTACCTAAACATTATTTTGCAAAGAAATTGTCCCACACACCGAATGATTTAATTTTAACATGAAGAAAGGGCAGACACCATGGGTTTTCATGGCATATGTCCGCCGACGGGAGAAAGTCGATTTATTTTGAAAATTGCTGTTGTTGTTGGCAGATAAGAGTCGTCTTTACATGATCACGTAAAACGTTCGATTGCCGAATATCTCGGTGTTTAGTTCTGCTCTTGAAGGCATAAAAAATTAAATTAAGATGTAAGGAATTAAACCGTATATTATTTTCGGCTGTGTGTAGTTTGATTCACCGACAAAGCATCACTGAAACTGCGACACGTTCGTCGATTGAATCTGAGTCTCAGAAATTTAGAATGTTTTTTCGTTGCTATCTGTTTAAAAATATGACTCCGCCATAGATAGGCGTTCCCACTGATCGGATAGGGCTTTTTTATTAAGTTGTGCTAACACAATCAGGTATATGCATGGCATATCTAGATCATACGATACTGAAGCTTGGAAATATTAAATGATTAGATTTAAGATTTAACAAACTTCAACAGATATTCCGGCCCAGGACCATTTTACTGATGCAAATACGTCCGAAAAATGTATAGTTGAGAAATAAAGAAGTACCCACTGGGACGCAAACCCACTTCGACTACGACAACTCCGCCTAGCCATTCAGAGACATCAGCTGAACCATTTGCGCCACTACGCTTCTCAAAAAAGAAGTTTCATGGAACAAAGTTAAGCTTGATTTCTCTGAATGACCCATCGGATAGGACTATTTTATTAAGTTGTGCTATCCCAATCAGGTATATACATGGAATATCTGGATCATACGATACTGAAGCTTTAAAATATTATATGATTAGGCTTAAGACTTAACATATATATAGGCTGCATTTTACTGCAAACAAATCACAATGAATGGTAGACAGTAGGCAGCTTATAGTCAGCAAACAGACATTTTAGATGAAGAACTAAATAAGCAATGTGCTTTCGTTCTAATTCTGATAATCATGGTGTATTGTATATACATGTTGTGAAAAAAAAACTGAAATAGATATGTTTAAACCAAACAGACATACTTTGGTCGCAAGACTCAGCATTGCAGTTGAAACACAAAGCAAACAGTAAACTTGAGAAATTATATGGAATTTTAAGACTACACATATCTACATATGTGAAACGACTTGCAACGGTCCTGGCTAGACTGCACGAGTGAAAGCTGCAATGTGGTTATGAACATACTTTATATTTATGAATGCATATTACAACATAAAAATAAACATAATTTCAAAATGAAAAAAAAAAAAAAGGATTTAAACGAAAACATATCTTATAGAGCTCTTCTCCCGAGTTTGAGCACTACGCTTAACATGCAACCGACATCAAATTTCATACAAACTTTATAGGACATATGATCTTGGAAGGGAATGTGTCGTTAGCAGTAAAACTACAATTATCGTAAATGTGTTTATAAAGGGCAAGATGCGCCATAGGCGGCTTCCGGCCTATCCTCGCTTTTCGGAAGAGTTCAACCAAATGTGAACTGAAAGAACAGAACGATCTTATTCCGTCTTCCAGAGAGAACGATTTAAAGACATCACAGGCTCCAGCTTTAAAGGCGACGTTTTTTTTCGTAGAAAATAACGTCGTATGAATAACAAATATATTACGCTTACATGTTCCTAGTACCGTGCCAAAAGTGAGTCAGCATTTCTAAAATACCATTGGCTTCAATCTATTTTAACTAATTGCGTTGCTTGATAAATAGCTACTATTACGTAAGTAAATAAGGCGATGAACAGAGCGACAAAAAGGACTAATCATCTCACAGCCTTTTTGTGAAAGAGAACTATTTATGCAATTCTTAAATTTAGATAAAATAATTTTCATTTGAAGTCAATGGTTACGTTGCTGAAGAACTAACAAACTCTGGGTCAACCACTTTTAAAATGATGCAGTTCTAATATGTGTCACTCAAAAAGTACATCTGCTATATTTTATTGATATAATTATTCAGCGTTCTGAAAATAAAGTTTATTTCAATGGTATTAGCAGACGCAACGCAATTAAATTGCATGAATGTCCATGTTCGTGTGAGTCAAAGGATTATAGAAACAATTGACAGTTCACTCATTTTTCGCACCGTACTGTAGTGCCAAAATGTTATGGTAAGAAAATAAACGGCACACACCACATCGCGTATTGCTCTTTTTGAGGGAGAGAGAGAGAGAGAGAGAGAGAGAGAGAGAGAGAGAGAGAGAGAGCAAAACTATTTAAAGGCGATGGTAGAATTACCTTAAGTGTCTTAACGCCGCCTAAACCTTACTTTGTAAAAGTTTCTTTTTTCGTTACGCCTTTCAAGTAGTCACCATAAAGATCGACCAGAGCAGTAATTCTCTGATTTCACGAATTCATCTTTCTAAGAATAGTCTTAACTAAGTCTCTTGGGTTTCCACTTTGAAAATACCAGGGTCGTTCAGAAAGTTTCCTGCTAAGCCTACTTCAAGCAGGCCTGCGCATAAAAGCTTAGCAGGAAATTTATTTTGGGCACAACCTTCACTACATTTTCGAGAAAGACACATCACCTGTTGGCAAAAGTTATTCCCCTGAAGCACAAGAGGTCAGTCGACTTTTGAAAACGTATTTGAAATCGATTAGTTTGGAATGACCCTGAAAATAAAAGAATTGTGCCATATACGCAAACTTGGTCAGTCATTGGTAAAATAATAAAGCAAAAATATTGGCTTTAAGCTGATTAACCGAAAATCCCCATTACACCCAGGAAACTATTTGTCCCTGGAGGGTCACAGAATGCTCCCGCATATGTGCACTATCTGAAGAAGTTTTTGTACCTAGAAATGCGTTTTAAAGCAAGAAAGGTGTCCTCGCCAGCCCACTCGAGCCCCCCTCGTATCCCCCACCAGTGCATTTGCACCTGCTCGGATCAATATCTTAAAACAACTTTGATCTGTTGAAATAATATATTCAGTTTGGTCTGAAGATGTCAATCTGTTCAAAAACATTTAAAATCATACTTCGGCCTGAAAATGGAGCCAAGGTCATTGTAATCTCATCATCTCTTTGGCTTGTCATAACTATATCTTCATACAAGTCTGATTTGATTCCACTTACTGGTTCAAAAATATACTCTTGGTAACATTGCAAAGAGTTCGTATGACCAAGGTCATCAAAGTATAATCAATGCTTAGGTTTGTTTCTATGATATAACTATACAAGTTTACAGAAATCCAGCCACCTGATCAAAAGATAATTATCATAATTATGTGACTATGACCTTGAAAATGAAGTCAAGGTCACCAGAATCTAAATATATCTTAAACCGGTCGCAATAATAGAGCCATGCAAGTCCGTTGACTGTCCATCCATTTGTTCAAGAAATGTTACATTTTTAGAAGAAAATTTAACATTTGTAAGGGCTTTGATCATTTAAATGGGTTCAAGGCAAACTCTTTGGATTGTTCCAAATGTATATCTCGGTGGGCTTCAAGCCGACGGCTCAAGAGATATCTTATTTTTAATGAAAATTCCACTTATCTAAATCCTCCTGAGACATTGAAAAGATGACATGGCCACCAAAATCTAATTAGCCCTTAAGATTGTCCCAATGATACATTTACGCATGATAGGAAAACCCATCCACTGGTCCAAAAGATACCCTACAGGCAAGACAGTAACCTTGAAAATTAAATCAAGGTCACCAGAAACAAAATAAATAGATAAATAAATAAAAATGTCTTTAAAGTGAGGAGGAAAAGTCTCAGGAGCTGCCACAATTCAATTCCAGATCCAACCTAAGACGCCAAGTGGGAAAGAGACAACACGACACTTGTCACCACCGAAGACAAAACCAGACTGCCGAAAGGATATATCCATGAAAGCCAGACTGTCACAATAATATATCCATAAAGATCTGATGGATATCCATCAGCTGATTCAAGAATATCACAATTTTAGAGAGAGAGAAAGAGAAAAAATGTTAACTGTCTTTTTACCTGGAAAATCGCATCCAGTGTACCAAAAATAGGGAATTACCCCAAAAATCTATGTATGCAAGTTTAGTGGGAATCAAGTCAATGGCTCAACAGTTGTCTCATTTTTATTGAAAAAAAAAAACACACACACACACAAATTTAAGTCTTTCTGTGACTTTGAAAATGAGGCCAAGGTCATCAAAATCTAATAAATTCTTACGCTTATCCCTATGATGTTCCATGCAAATTTCGTGTAATTCACCTTTCGATTCAACAGATATCGTGGTAACAAGAAATTGTCACGCCAAAACCGACACGGACGCCAAAGCCAACGTGATCCGCTATGAAACCCAGTACGCGCCCTCTCGATCCCCACCCCCACCCGCCACTCACATTTGGTGGGGACATTACTAACACTTTGCAGCACTCAAAAGTATGCCTGAAATTATTTACTGGGACGTCTTGGGTTGGTTCCACCATAATTTTATTGGTTGGTTTCTTCTGCACCGGAATTCATCTGTACCGGAATTTCAGTGTTGCTATTTCTGAGATTCCTCATGTTTGTTTTGTCTTTGTTTAAATTTTGATTTATATGTTTCTGAGCTACTACGCTTATGAGCTAGGAGTCTTCCACTCAACCAGAACAACTAAGTGTCTGATGAACCAAAGCAGAACCAACAATCAATCAATCAATCAATCAATCAATCTCATAACAAAGGGAGCTATCCATGTAGCTGTGCCACAATTTTCTTGTTTCAGTTTTTGTTTTACTGGAGTAACAATGTAGGATGGTTCGAGTTAGGTGGCGCCTTTTTCATATTAGCAACCAACCAACGAGTTGTTTGCCGCCGAGTGTTGATTGCTTTACGATATAAGGCGTATTTCTGTTCTATTCTATTCTCTCCCGACCACTAAGGCTTCGAATTTTTCCAATCACTGAATTTCCGGTCGGCCTTTTTTTTTTCTTAGGAGAAATGAGACGCTGGCATTTTTATTGGACGAAAATAAATTAGAAAAACAAAAAATTTCTAAGCACATAAAAATATTGGCTTTGCAATGGTGCCATAGGCGCCATCGGCTCTACCAATAGTACCATTGTTGCCATTGGCTCTACCAAACAACTGCCAGTGGTGACATTTGCAATTTTGCCAAAGGTGCAAACGGTTGCCGATGGCACCATTGGCTGCCGATACTGTGCAGGGATTTACGGTTGCCAGTGATACCAGTCTGTCTGTCTGTCTCTCTCTCTCTCTTTCAAAACACCTGTCTCCTGTTCTGTCTCTTGCCTAGGCCTACTTTTTTATTCTCATTACATTATCATTTTCAGTCAACTCTCGATATCTCGAACACTGATATCTCAAAGTACCTCTGCTATAAAGGAACGCATTTTGGACATATACCATATGTTTATTAAAATTTCAGCTCCTGTTACCTCAAAATACTGATATCTCAAAGTAAATTTTCTGGGACCAGAAAATTTACTTTGAGGTATCAGTAGTTTGGTAAGAGCTTCGACTTTGAGATATTGAGAGTTGACTGTATTTAATATCTCGTGATACGAATGTGTTGTTCAGATGTCGACCGAAAATGGTAAAATCAATCAATCAATCAATCAATCAATCAATCAATCTCATGACAAAAGGAGCTATCCATGCAAATGTGCTACAACTTTCTTGTTTCAGTTTTTTTACTGGAGTCTTTTGAAAGGTTGGTTGCAAGTTAGGTAGCGCCTATTTCATACTAATATCTTAACTGACATCAATATCTTAACTTTGGTACTGTATACCTATTTTAGTATTATTTTTCGTGTTTCCCAGCAAAATTTGTGTTTGTCTTAAACAGACGATCAGTCGCCAACGCCGCATCCCTAACGCTAGCATCCTGCCGTTGCCTAGCAATGGCGTTTTCTAACTCATAAGGCCCCTAGAAAAGGTTGACTAGAAAAACGGGAAGATGCAGCGGAGACCTGTGGACCGTTTGAGGCGCTATTACTTATCATTTGCCTGCGACTCAGTCGTATGCAAGACTTATTGGATGATCCTCTTATATTGACTTCTGTAATAATGATAAAAATAATATAAACATATGACGAATGACGTGTACTTACGTGTAAGCAAAAATGGACGAACATATTACATTTGCAATTATTCACTTAGGTTTCAAGTTCAATGTCCAAAAATGAAACACAAAACCGTTATTTGTTTAAAAACGAAATAAGATTTTACATGTTAGGTATACCACTATGTTGTCTCGCCTTTTTATTTCAAACGGATACATTTTTATAACTTTTTGTTTGCTTCCCTGGACGAAGAAAACTTCCAAACTATGTCTACTCTTAAAGACAATAATTTGTGCTAGAGTAGCATCTTTTCCCATTGTGAGTGGACTCATATTTAGAAGAAAGCGAACTTTAGAATAACAAAATTAGAGTTGCGCCTCTGAAGGTGAAATCATCACCTCAGTACAGGTAGAATGAACACATAACGAAAAAATGTCTTACAGTCAAGACACATAGAATAAATTCTGAAGGAAGATTCTGGAGCCAAGGTACATATCAAAGAAACGAAAATTGCAGACTCGATTTAATTGAGTCTGTTCATGTGCAGTAATTTTAAGTTGGATCACTGCCAATAAACCCTAGCACCGGATTCAGCGGAACATTTTTTCGGCTTTAGCCATATAACCTTACTATTGACCTACATTTTAAGTATTTCATTGGCCAATATAAATACACATGGATTTTGACGTAAGTAGCTTACTTTCGCTTTCTCTTTCTACTGTCAGTTTCAATTGACTGTTGGCCTATAAACCGTGTTATGATGAATCTAGATATTTCAGTCAAAGAACATTTCGCCTGTTATGTCGCTCATGTAAAATATAAAACCAACAAAATAACTTGACACCGAAATCGAGGACAAAATTAAGTAATTGTTGCTGGCTCAGTTGTTGATGTTGTGTTGAAACTGCGACACTTTTAAGGTTATATGTGGGGCGGTCAGCCAACCAATCCTCATTGTTATGCACACCACAAACAGACCCCGATCAAACTTTTAACAGCATTTCTGAAATCGAAACCCAACACCAACAACAATTTTGCCAATCAACATGCGCATCCGTACATTCTGATCAGCAGATTCAACATCTTACATGTACCTGACTTATACATATTACAATACACACAATACACACAAATAATAACAAATGTGCAAACTTACAAATTTTGTCAGTTGACAGGTGTCAAGTGAGCTACAGACCCATTGGTCCTTTTGTTTTTTTAGTTCCGTCGTCCGTCCGTCCACAATTTCAAACGACTTTGTCTTTGAAACCGCTCAGCCGATTGTAACCAAATTTCATATTTAGCCTTCTGGGGTCTTAGAAACGCAAAGTCGTCCGAATGGTCCTGGTCAAATGACCAACATGGTTGCCATGCCCATATATGATGAAATCATAAAAAAATCATCTTCTCCAGAATCAATATGCCGACGGCCTTGAAAGTTGGTATGTAGCATTGAGTACGCAAGTACTACCAACTACCAAAATTGTTCAAATTATGACCTTGTGTTGACCTTGACCTTTTTTACGGTAAGGTCAAATATGCTTCCCTGTGCTTTTATACGGTAAAATCTAGAACATAAGATATCTTGGAAACTGTTGAGGATTTTGAGCTACAAATTGGTTTCTACAGTCATCTTAATAAGTAGGTACAGATTTACGAGTACAAGCGGTCAATGTCACTCTTTGACATTTCACCCAATACTCTCATATTTTGACAATTTCAAACAATCTGCTCAAAAGCCACTAGGCCGATTGAAACCAAATATCATATAGAGCCTCCAGGGGATAAGGGCACGAAAATTTATTCATACGGGCCATGTTACATGACCAACATGGCCGCCACGCCCATATATGGTAAAAACTTTCAAAAATCTTCTTTTCCTGAACCAATTGACCGATGGCCTTGAAACTTGGTATGTAGCAGTGGGTACTCAAGTGCTATCAAGATTATTCAAATAACGACCTTAGGTTGTCACTGACCTTTTTTACGGCAAGGTCAAATATGGGAAAATGCTTGAGCATAAGATTTCATGGAAAGTTTAGAAGATTAAGGCCTAACAATTGGTATATGCAGTCATCATAATGAGTACATGAAGATTTATGGGTACAAGACGTCAAGGTCCTTCTTTGACCTTTGACCCAGCACTCTCATATTTTGACAATTTCATATATTCTCCTCAAAAACCACTGAACCAATTACGATTGAATTTCATAGAGAGCCATCAGAGGTTGAGGGAATGAAAATCTGTTCAAACAGTCCAGGTCACACGACCAATATGGCCGTCACGTCCATATATGAGCAGCAACACGAGAAAACCAACAAAGTAATTGTGCGCCCAGCACAGACTCAGATCAGCCGGGGCATCTTCCCTGTCTGATCAGAGTCTTCGCTGTCCGCATGGCGGTAAGTTAGAATCTTAACTACCCTTTAAGCGCTTTGTAAAGAGCCTGAGCGGACTGGGCGGATGTCCAGGCTGATCTGAGTCTGCGCTGGGCGCACGACCGCTTTATTGGTATTTTTTTGTCGAGGCTCATATGGTAAAAAAACTTTAAAAATCTTCTTCTCCAGAGCCAATAGACCGATGACCTGGAATCTTGGTATGTAGCATTGGGTATTCCAGTACTATCAATATTGTTCAAAATGATGACCTTGGATTGACCTTGACCATTTTACGGCAAGGTCAAATATAGAAAAATGCTAGAACATAAGATGTCATGGAAAGTTTTGAAGAGTTAGGCCTAAAAATTTGTAAATACAATCACCTTAATGAGCACATGAAGATTCACGAGTACAAGAGGTCAAGGTCATTCTGTGACCTTTGATCCTGAACTCTCATAGTTTGACAATTTCAAACTTCTTCTTGAAAGCCATTGAGCCCCTTGTAACCAATTATCATAAAGAACCTGCAGGGGTTGAGGGAACGAAAATTTCTTCAAATGGTCTGGGTCGCATGATCAACATGGCCGCCATGCTCATACATGTATATGGTAAAAAACCTTCTCTAGAACCAATTGACCGATGGCCTTGAAACTTGGTTTGTAGCAGTGGGTACTCCAGATCTATCAAGATTGTTCAAATTATGACCTTGGGTTGACCTAGACCTTCTTCACGGCAAGGTCAAATATGGGAAAATGCTAGAAGATTTCATTTTCCCAGGTGAGCGATACAGGGCCTCATGGCCCTCTTGTTTTGAAAATGTCTTGAAATTTCTAAACTTAAATTCCCTTACTAGCTGGTTAACTGTACAGTCCCTAGGGCCTGTAAGAGGAGACAAATTTACATATAGTATTACAACTAACAGTTTTGAAATATTTAGTCTATAGTCTAGTCTGTCCCATAATACTGCGGCACTAAAGAAAACTTTACAACAATCCCTTTTCCACCTAGCCCTGTCTTCAGCTGCCCTACATGTGCTAGCAAAGTCCATCCCTGTCCTCTCTTTAATATTGGCTTCCCGACTCTTCTTCTGTCTTTCTCGTCTTACAGCGCTGTTAAAGCAATCGTATTTTCTTCAAAAAGAACCGATTGTAGATCTTCTTCTGAGTGCTGAGTGCGGTTCAGAACTGCATTGTCGCCGTTACTGCGATGATTGTAAAGCTCTGAAAAATATTCTTCTGTCCACTTACTGGGAAGCTCTTATTCATCTGGTAGACTTTTCTCAGATTTGTCTTGGAGAATCTACCCTGCTCCTCTTATGTTAGATCCTTTACCAGCCGATAGGCTCTCTGTTTGTTTTTTCTTATTCCGGCAAGTTTCGATATCCTCGCAATGAGTACCTATCCAATCCTCCGTTGCTTTCATTAGGGCCTTCTGAGTCCTCCTGTTAGCTTCACATTTTTTTCACCTTTGCTTCATATCGCCTATTCTTCAAATCCCTCCTCTCATCAAAAAGGCAGAGACCATCTCTGGTGACATAGGTCTTTTTCTGCGACGGTTCTTTCCAAGTATGTCACTGGTTGTGTTAGTCCCTACCGTATTGTGGGTGGTTATCATGCTAATAATGTCCATGTTATCATCCCAGCAAATTTGATACAAACGTCCCAAGGCATTACTTCTATTGTGGCTCATTCTAATTGTAATTGTTTGTCCGCTTTCTGATTGGTTTTGACTTACTTTTTCAATTTATTTAGGATAGTCTTGTGGTCGTCTATCGGGAAAAAGTTGTCCCCTTTGTTTTGATGTAAACGTACTTGATATTGATTTCATACAAGTTATGTACAGGTAACAAGAAGTAAACAATAGGAAAAGGATCTGAACGAAAGCCAGGGGTTAATTTAGTTCATGTCCTTTTCACTGGTGTTTATTTTAGTGCCGTCTTAGCTGTAGGAGTTCCTTCTCCATTTGATGTTTAGGGCAGGATGTAGCTTTCGATTGAATCTATTCTTTCTTTACTTCTCTTAGACTGATGAATGGTGCAAATTTCCCTCCAGCTGCTGCTGCCACATCTGGCCTTCACTAGGATACCTTAGAATATTCACCCATGTGTGAATACGAGTAACAAATTCATACAGAGATATTGTGTATACATTTATTTCAATCGAAGTCTTACATTTCGAAATAAAGGTGGGTGCTTTAAAGTGGCTCTAGGATACACTTGGCTTCGGGCCCTACTCAAGCACCCCCACAACAACCATCACCACCACTTCTCCCTGCTGTATCTATAAATGCATAAAATCATGAAAAAGACTTAATTTGACCAGACATGGATTCTACTGAAAGATACTACAAAAGATCACAAACCATCTGTCTATGAATTTTAGATTCTTTTTGTTTTGGAGGTCTGCTGCTATGCTGGAACTATATGAATGCAAAAAATACATCCTTCTGCAGGCTCGTTATAGTCAGTGTGGGGCATCTAATGTCCAACGCGGCGGGGTTAAGGGGGTGTTATAATAACAGAAAGCTTTTGCCTGCATCAGTCATCAACCGTTAATGCCTACAACACTAATTATTTTATTTAAACGTTTCCTAAAGATATTCCATAAAGTAAAGGAACTATCAGGCAAAATATCAGCTTCTTTGCTTTTTTCGGTTCGTGAAACAAAATTTACAACTTGATCAGATTCTAGTTGGAAATTGCAATATGTTTCTTCCAAAATATCAGCTTACTCGCTTTACTCCCTGTTGAGGGGATCATTTTGCCTTTCGAAGGAAACTTTTGTTCCAGATTCCAAGGTTGGCTCGAAATAATATTAAGCTCAGGCGCTTCGTCGTCGAAATCGTTTGAAAATGTTAACGGTCGACGAATGGATGAATAAACAAAGGACAGAGCCTGCTTATTCTCGGCTTATGTGAGCTAAAACCAGGATACCGATGCAACGAGGTTTGGGCTGCTGAAGCGCTCAGCTTCTGCGCTAAAATAAACCAGTAAACTTGTTACATGAGTACCATTTCTGTTCACAATCTGTCCAAGTATGTGCACTACTGTACTCTCCCAGCATGAAAAAGTAAAAAACAAAAACCGGCAATTATCAGGAATTAATATTATCAAATCCCACATCCCGCCCTCAAAAGCAAAAGGGAAAGAAGTATACAGACGAATTGGCAGAAGATTACGAAAGAAAGACACGCACAGATAAATGAATGAAAAGTCCATTTCCAAACAGGTGGTCATTCAGCTTCCCTAATTGAAAACAGAAGCAACATCTTTTTTTACCTATTTTCTAATTTAAATTACAAAACAAACAAAACAGAAAGCAAAATGGGCAGCTAATCAGACCGTATTGCTTGAAACCGTAGACACGAGGATTTAACAAAATGTGACATTGAGGAACACAACGTTACAGTAGTACCGCATTGGAAAGTCAGTAATATATTACTGGCCCCAAATCTCGCCCTTGGACTCCGTAATGGCTGAACCCAACAAAAACACTTACTTCTCATTAAACAGACAAATGAAATCAGATGACTGAATGTATAGCAGATACTGCACAAAGGAGGGGTCTCAGTGGGGCCTATTCCATGGCTAGAATAGATTTCCTTCAAACTTTGTGTGTTATAAGCACTAGGTACTGGCTCTTGATTGACGAAATATTAGCTTGCACAGAAATCAGTTAACCTTGATATGCATGATATAAGTAGGTGGGGTAATTTCACACGATTCTTACCTCTATCTCCAAAATACTGTATCATTTTTTTTGTAAACTGTAGCCAAATATATATTAAAACCATATTTATATTTTAATTTTCAGAGCAACTCAAAAGATATCTCAAAATAATCAAGTGGATAAAATGGTCATCATAAAGTCATGAGGAATCATATATACACTCATTTGTTTTACAGTTGTCTGCCTCTGAATATGGATTTTTTTTTTCAAATAAAAGTTTGTATAAGGCCTACTCTATGACAAGAATAGATTTCCACCAAACTTTGTGCATTATAAGTACTTTGTATTGACTGTTATTTATTGATATAGTAAACTGACCAGTTATGTATTACCGGCAGTAAGTAAGCTACAGATGGGTGTGGTAATATATTTCTAAGATGTTGTACGTTTTTATCAGAAATTACAGCCAAAAATCAATAATCATGTAATGGTACAGATTTATATACATGTACCAAATAGCAGATGCAGAGGGTTTTTTTTTTCTGATACGCTTCTAAATAAAATTCATTTTTTTCTTCTTCTCCAACTTTACAATTCCTTTTTCTTTTTTTCTTTTTTTAGTTTAGCAGTTCAAAATATATTTTACTTTTTCTAAGGGGTTAAAGGGACACTATTATTTTATGAGGAATCGTTTACAAGCTTAGTAGTTATGAAGAAATCTGCCCCTGAATCTTGAAAAATGCTACTTGTTTAAGCTGTATATCCTATGTAGCCAGTAAATATGTTCTGAATTGTTCCATTCTTCAGAAGCAAAGAATACTCCAAAAAAAAAAAAAAAAAAAAAAAAAAAAAAAAAAACGAATGATGCAGCTTTTGGTATAACGACATTCTTCTGATTTTGAAATGTTTTAAACAAAAACAAAAAAGAACTAACCGGATTTTTGTAAAGTTGGAGAAGAAGAAGAAACTAGAATAACCGAATATAAGCGAGTATAAAGACATCATGTAGAAGCATACAAGAAACAAGAGGACCTTTATGTCCTGAGCGTTCCCCTAAGAGCTAGGACTGTCGTGTTATATGAACTTATTGGAACTTGTTTATAATAAGAACTTATCAATCTTTGGTACAAATAAGGTAACAGTGTCAGAATGGTGGTAAGCAACGCAAACAGACCTAGAAGTTTCAGAGAGAAAGGACCTATATTAAACCCAAGTCACCTTACCACTGAATGATATTGATCGCTAAAATTCACAGGGATTGAAGTCGACTGCATTTCCGTATCACAGAGTACAATAGCGACAAAAAAGTTTCTACAATTAAATAGCATAAAGGACAAACTTTGACCTCGCCATAAACGAGGTCAAAGTTACCCCAGGGTCATCGTTTACATAATTGTAGTACTAGATTCCCAGATGCTACGTGTCAAGTTTCAAAGCAATTTGCCCATTGGTTCTGGATAAGAGTTCTTTAAGGGTTTTATAGTGATAGCCATCTTGGTCATGTGACCCAGACCATTTGACTATAATGCCCCAGTTACAATCCGATGTACGGAATCTGCGGATGCTACGGATGGCCTGTGCGAATCTATCCGTTTAATCCGTTACTGACAGTAATAGATCCGTATTACATCCGCAGAGTCCATAACTGTTCGTATCGTATCCGCAGGGTCCGAAGGATCCCGTTCAAATTTTGAAAAGTTTCAAAATTCGGGCGCGGATAAATAAAACGTAATGGTCCGAAATCAACGCCTTCATCCGCATCTATCCGTACATAATCCATGTCGAATCCGTATCTAATCTGTATTTGAACTTATCATTCCGCAGTCTCAAGTCGAGGACTTATACGGTTTCTTGCAGATCGTTACCTTCAGTTACGGAAGTTACGGGTCTTGTCAGGGTTACTGATGAGGCTTGAGTAGCCAAAACCTCAAAGTATGTCTCATGTTCCTTTCGAGTGTGTTCAGTTTTCTGTGCTCTTAACGGATTAGATTTTTATTTAAATGCTTTTCCTTGATCCCGTCTATAAAGAGGATACAGGGGAGGCTTACTATAGTCATATGGCCATATGGGAAATAGCTGGTGGGTGTGGATGGGTTGGGGGATAGGGTCTTGGGTATAGCATATGATAGGCAAAGCCCATCCCTCTCTTTTTGCTGCCTTATCTTTCCCTGATTTAAAAAAGGTAGTCATTTACTTCGAGTTTAACAGAAATTTCCAGTCGCCAGTTGATAATATAAATAAATAAAATTCAAACCCTTCCAAAGCTCAGAACACTGGGAACATTCGAAGGAAGGAACATGGGTCATACTTCGAAGTTTCGGCTACCCAAGCCGCATCAGTGACCCTTATATGGTGTGGTGACGAAAACTAGAGAAAACAAAGTTTAATTTCCTAATTTTGATAAGGCAATTAAATTAATGCAATTACGGATTAATTCCTTAAAAGGTCTAAATGAATTAAAAAGCGATAATCTGTAATATAAATCTAAACCAATTAAAAAGTTATGATTGCTTAGAATATATACTCTCTGATCTCAAAGGGCAAAAATAAAATATAATCTGCACTATGGATGACGTAAGGGGAGACGGTTTACGGTCGCGCACTGCACAACACTAGTTGCAGTGAAGTAAAATAAATTTCTAAACAAGTTCCTTAAAGAGCACAGAACACATCTGAAAAAAGGAACATGGGCCTTCGAACGTTCGGCTATTCAAACCTCATCAATGACCCGAGTCCAAGTTATATTAATTGCTTTTTTCACCACACCACTTACACTTACATTACCGTTACACATTAAACTAAATATTAATTTTTATGTCGAATAAGTTTATGAAATGATGACCCCACTTTTGCCATTAGCAAGTTTATGAAAAGGTTACCCCACTGTTACAAATAACAAACATGACATCACACCATTACTGCACCTTACGTCACTGTCATGGCACCATCCCGGCCTATCCGTTGTAGTAGTGCTTGAAAAGCTGTCTCTGTCTCTTCGCCGTCCTGCTGATTTTGTTGCCGTACTGCCGCCTCTCCAAACTATACTGTAGGTATTTGTCAGTATTGGAAGTCAAGTTATCCGCGCTGACACGTTTCCAGGTTACACTCCGTTACAGTATGCCGAGCGAGATCCGTAAATTCCGTAACTAAAGGTAACGATCCCCCCATGAACCCGTATCAGTACTCAACTTTGGGTGGACAGCGGGATGATAGCTTCAGACATGGATAAGAAACGCAATTGATACGCATTTCACACGGATTAGATAAGGAAAGATGCGGATGAATGCATTTAGTTACGGTTCGCTATGGTTTACTCATCCGCGCCCGAATTTGAAACTTTTCCAAATTTGGACGCGGATCCTGCAAACCCAGTGGATACGATACGGACAGTTACGGACTTTGCGGGTGCGATACGGATCTATTACGGATAGAACGAATAGATACGGATGGACCATCCGTAGCATCCGCAGAATCCGTATATGTGTGTTTGACTGGGGCATAAATGGAGTAGACACCGATGTGGACGCCACAGTTAATCCTTTCTATCCTTCCAACCGCTAGGTATGCGCAACACTCCATAACTGAAGGTCAGTATTCCGGACTTATCCGTATCCATCCGCATCGAGCCAGTTCAAAGGGGACGTACCTTACCGCTGACAATCGCATTTATCCTTTACCACCCGTATCTATCCGCACCTATTGATAACTATATATATACTTATATATAATTTTATATATTGGCTTTCTTAATCTGTGAATTTCTTTTATGTTTATGTATCGTTGTTTTTCCTTCTTAGGATTTTTCCCTTACTATTTTAATAACTGACACGTCAGTTTTTGCATTTTATCTTCTGTTACCATTACATATTGCTCAAAGATTGTTCTGCAAGAACCCTTGTACCCAGAGCGGTTTCAATTTTTTTTTTCTAAACAAAGAATAGGGTGCAATGACTGGCTGCTAGACATACAAGTGATTTATTCATTTTAATCATTTAAACGTTTGTGTCTGCTCTTAATAATCATAGGATTTTATGTCATTGTTATAATGCGTTTGCATGATAATAATCATTACAGTTTTTACAGCTTTAAATGTGCTGCATAAAACTCATAGTTGCTTCTTATTCTTGATAACTGCTATGTCCTAAATATATTATACACACTTCTTAAGTCGGTAAATAGCTATTCATAGCAAATGTTCTATATGTTGTAACCCTCCAACTATAGATCGCAATAAATGTTGTTTTGTGTTGCACTCGAACAGTTTTGATCGGGATAAGACATCGGTAGTCAGAAGTGCTTCCGATAACACCAAAATACCACAGCGCCTCCTGCCACTAAAAAAACAACTCCGCCTATTGAAATTCCAATGATGCCTCCCGTAGACAGGGTAGCCCGGCCTTCATCATCACCAGATTCTGAAGCAGGCTGTCCTATAAGAAAAAATCAACATCTTTTTCATAGTGTTAAACAGTTCATCCATGTCATGAAAAAGAGTGTCTCATGACACATGCCGCAAAGACTCAGATAATGCAGATTATAAGCGCAGTCTGATCAGGATCTCTTCTCTCTCTTGTCCGTATCCATGATAACAATCCTTTGGGGCCTGAATTAGACGTTGACAACATAATATTCAGGGTGCTCGGGGGGGGGGGTCGGAGGGAGGAGGGGAGTGGTGGAAAAAAGAGACAGGGTGCTCGGATTTTTCGTCCAGACAGAGATTGACCACATGATATTTAGGGTTTTCAGGGCGTAGGGGTTGTGGTGATGGTGGTGGTAGTGGGTGATGAGTGGGACGGGGGATAGGGAGGGACAGGGCGCTAGGTTCTTTCGTTGCGTCAGATGTTTTTCTATTTGATGCCACCAAAAAGCCAGAAACCTTTTTGCCGTGGAAGGAAACCAGCATGTTTTAGACAAAGGTTAAGAAAGTTCTTATTATTGCCTCGCACAACTATGTTGAGGAGGATGTTTATTATGACAATGTTTAGTTAAGTTCAGGTTTCAGCGTTCTAGGGCCATGGTCAATGTTTATTATGCCTCCAACTTCGGAGAAGTTGAGGGGGCAAATTGGTTTGGGCCTGTCCGTCCGTCCGTCTGTCCGTCCGTCCGTCCGTCTGTCCGTCTGTCCGTAACGCTTTTTGGCAGCTGGGAAACTCAAGAACTGCTTATGCTAGGATCTTGAAATTTTATATGAGGCATGTACTTGAAAAATAAGCGAACCCATATTTTTTCTTTTTTCCGCCGGTCATGTATTTCCAGAGTATTGCCCCTTTTTCAACTTAGTCTATGGAACCTAGTGAACGAAATATCTCAAGAACCCCTGATGCTAGGATCATGTTTTTATGCAGGATGACATTGCCCAAGGTGTAGATGACCTGATTAACTTTTGGAAAAAATCGTAAATTTTTGACCGAGTTATGCCCCTTTTTTGACTTAGTGCATTATAAACCTATGGAACATTGTGAACAAAATATCTCAAGAACCCCTGGTGCTAGGATCATGAAGTTTTGCAGGATGACAATGCCCAAGGTGTAAATGACCTGATTAACTTTTGAAATAAATTGGTGAATTTTTGATCGAGTTATGCCCCTTTTTTGACTTAGTACATCGTAAGCCTATGTAACCTTGTGGTCAAAATATCTCGCGGATCCCTGATGCTATGATCATGATTTTTTGCAGGAAGACATTGCCTGAGTTGTAGATGACCTGATTATCTTTTGAAAAATGCTGGTGAATTTTTGACTTGGTTATTCTCCATTTTCGACTTAGTGCATTGAAGCCTGTGGTACAAAGGTATCCTTACATACGGTCAAGAACCATAACGGGTAAGAACTTGAAGTCTTGTATGCTGCATGAACATGAAAAATAACCGAACCCGTATAGTTTTTCCTCTGCCCGTCTCGTCATTTAGGAGTTATGCCCCTGTTTTGACTTTGTCATTTTATATAGGATCAACCTTGTGAACAAAATATCTGGAGAACCACATAAGCTAGGATCCTGATACTTTGCATACAGTTGCAGATTTAAGTGCCCATGACCTGACTATTTTTTGAGCTTATTTCATAAATTTTTGGTTGAGTTATTCCCCTTTTTCGGACATAGGCATTTTGTATAGGAACAAGCTTGTGAACAAATATCTGAAGAACTGCATAAGCTAGGATCCTTATATTTGGCATGCAGATTAGGACCAAGGTATAGATAACCTGATTAACTTAAGAGCTCACTTTATAAATTTTTGACAGAATTTTTCCCATTTTCGGACATAGGCATTTTGTATACAAAGACGCTATATGAATAACTTTGTGAACAAAATATCCGATGAACCGCTAAGCTATGTTCCTTATATTTGGCATACAGTTACAAGCTATGATGTAGATGAACCAATTAAACCCCTTTCTGACGTAAACATTATGGGATGAGCCTTCTTTAGAGGCAAGCATATGGTTGGGGGCATAGTGTTTCATAAACACATTTTCTAGTTCAAACTTTGCCATGGCTTTAGCGCCTTCATTTATGAACCCTTCATACGAATGTTGGGCACGACAATATCTTGGGAAAGCGTTTTTGCATTCTATCCCAAAGATCAATGCAACAGGTGTTATATTTATAATAAACTTTGTCATCGCTCCGTCGCCATTATTAACGGATCGACTTTGATATAACTTCACACCATTGCTCTTCAACAGCTTAGCTTTTCTGCGTTCTAGAACCAATATAATAAAGTCACAAATGCTGTTGTAGAAAACTTTTGTCAAAGCTCCAGTGCCCTCATTTATAGACCGATTTTGATATAACTTCATATATCTAAAGATATATAGATATAACTGAATTTTTTCATGATTGCCCCGATTCTTAACGAGGCTTCATACTTGAAAGAGAAAATTTTCTCCTAAGATGACCCCTTTAACAACAGAATATGCTCCCCAAGGATTGTAGATGGAAAACTTGACAGATTACGACCTTTTCAACACTATTTCAGTCATATCAGGACAATGGGAGGGTTATAATGAAATACTCTTTAGATTCAGAGTGTAATTTGCTTTCAGTGGGACCCGAGACCTCGAGTCTGTGATCCGAAGTTAGGTGTGCTAACAGATGGCCACGGGATGGATCATGTCCCTAGAGGTGCACAATTTTTTCTTTAACAGTAGACCCATTTTATTGGGACTTTTCTCACAGGAAAACCGAAATAATCTTTGGTTAGAAGGACATCGTTTCAGTATTTAAATGAGAACCTGCTTTGGATATTGATCTGCACGTTAATCAAAAGTATTGCATGCATCTGTTTGCACGAAAATGCAGTGTGTTGGTGTACAATTCATTTGGAAATGTTACGTCTAGTTAACTAACGATGTTATTAGTTTTGAACAACCAAGTCCAGGATTCTAAACAAAAATCTTAAAAGAGTTCCTTCGAGAGCAGAGAACGAATTCAGAAGAAGGAAGATGGGCCAGACTACGTAGGTTTGGCTACTCAGCCTCTTCAGTGACCCTGACGAAATCTGGTTACGAAACCAGAGAAAACATTCTGTAATTTCTTAATTTTAATTGGGCAGTCGATTCAAAGACTGATTAGAATCAAAAAAGGGTCCAAATAGTACTGCCCATGCTCCCTAGCACCGACTTCAGCGGAACTCTTTTTTTTCAGACAGCCTTAGATTGAGTCCAATGATCCCAAAGGACCAGAAAATATACAATGTGCACTATGATGATATACGGGGAGACTTTCTACGTCCGCCATATGGTATCAGTCGTCCGTTCTTCCGTCAATATTTTCAAACCACATCTCCTCTGTACCAATTAAGACAATTTTAATGAACGTTTGCAAAACGCATCTTTAGGCAGGGGGAATTGTCTTTTTTATTGAAATTCCATCAAACTGTAGATATAAAGGACAGATATAAACTCTTGAACGAGTTCAAAATTCGGCTATGTTACACATGTCGCTGTGGAGTTTCTTGTCCTTGAGTGCTTGATTAGCCAATATTGAATTAGCCCGGGCATAGTTTTGCTGAAGATGAACGGACACAGGTGAGCTACACGACCAATAATTCCATGCAATACATATTTAGAGGCTCACAATGCGATAATGACTTGGGTGCTCTAGAATTAAACTTATGCGTGTGAGTGTATGCTTTTTTCGGTGCAGCTGAGTTTAAATTCATTTTTGTTCCACATTTCACAAGATTTCATTTGGTAAAATAACGTTTATGTGAAAATGTAGCCAATAATATTAAAGGTCAATAACTATGTAGTCTTCGTTTTCCCTCGTTGTAATGCACTGCGTGAATACTAGCACTCTGTCAGATGTTTATTCAAAATGTATTTCTTGTTTTAAATTTACAATGGAAATTTGATCTAAAACAGACGCAGATATTCAAAACTTTTTTTTTCAGTGTAGATCTACTTTCGATATCTCTGTTTGGTTGAGTTCACACAAACAAACATTGCATCATGTTGGTAATCGTTTTGGAATCAGGTCAATTTCAAGATTGGCCGCGGTCCATTTTGGAATTCCAAATTTGACAGCTCAGTCTTAAGATAGATCATTGTCGCTACCCAGTTTCAAAATTACGGTTGCAGGTGCCTACTTGAGTCATATTCATGAAAGTTATTGTCAACTCTTCACCTAGAGACCTATTACAAAACACACTTCCATTTAATCAGTGCGCCGATTATCTTTTTTTTTTAAGAGTTTCCTTGTCTTTCTTTCAAACGCATGTTCATAGACAGTATTTCTCTTTAAAACTCAAATGATTATTACACGTTTCATAGCAAACCGTAAGTTTTAAAACAATCGACAGTATTATGGAATACCGGAATACTGGTAGGAAGCGAAGAGCTTTGCCAGAGACTTCATTACTTTTGTAAAAACTTCGTTGAAAAATAATATAGCTTTATACTTACGACAGGAATCTGAAACAGACAGTAAAAATGCATAGAAACATTCAAAGTGAGAGAGGAAACTCTAAAGTTAAGTTAATGATTCAGTCTGAGTATATTGAATTGGTGATTACTGATCGATCTTATTAAGCTCTGGGAACCTTGCTGAAACGTAGTTGCTGGCGTAAATAAGTATACATGTACCCTACAGTCTATCAGAATGACAAATACTGGTTAGGAACAACCCCTTTCTTTAAATCTTGGCGATGTTACAAATCTTTATAACAATATACAAGGACCATAGGCGTTCACTGGTTTCTGGAAGTTGTCGCTGAAACCACTATGCCTGTTATGAGACTCATTTTAACTATATTTGACATCAGCAATCTGACATTAGGTAAGCTAAAACATAACATATATTCCATCTGTTCCCAACTTATCATCTCCATTCCATGCTCAACAATATGTTTTAAAAAATATTACTGTTTATTGACTACCATAATCCTTTTATGCAACAGTTCAGTGAAATCGATACTTCATCAAAGTAAATACCCAGTCCAACATAGATAAAGACATAACAGGGCAACAAAACAGCGGGGCAACACAGGATTATTCAATATGGTAGAAAATAAATGTCTTTAAATGGATCTGAGTGGAAAGATAGAGCGGAACCTGATAGTTACTTTACTGATACCATCAGCAAGTGAATGCGAGAATAGCATGAAATAGATGTTTTTCTAAATTCTATTTGCATCATTAACAGCGGCTATCGGATCAAGAGCCAATTGCCGGGCCGCGTAGCGGTGGGGAGTCTGACTTAGGAGCTAGAGGTCCTGGGTTCGATAAACGGTCCGGCCACTTACTTTCATTTCTCCTTTCGCTGATTCAAGAAGGGCAGTTGTCAGTTACTGGTGTAAGTTAGAGCACTTAGTACTGGTTAACCGCTTAGGAGGTCTAGGCCTGCCCAGGAATAGTGTGGCTAGGTTTACTGACCGTCCCGACAGACATGACCATACCTGTTTACCGTCGACGTTAAACAATAACATAACAACAACAACAATCAAGAGCAAATTAATGTACCTGATATAGTTTAAACTAATTTACATTGCCCGGAAAATACTGGACACACTAACGACTTTTTAAATTGATCAATATTTAACGAAACAAGAATCTAGTGTTCAGAACTCACAATGCTCTTTAGCTGCAAGTTTTTCTCCTATCCTAGCGCCGTCCTCTTGTGGAAAGTCTAAAGGCAATCCTCCCTCGCGACAGAAGCCAGGCTGTATAAGTATTTCTTTTAAGTCTTCTGTTCTTCCTTGTACGACTCTCTGAAGAATATTATACAATTTGCAATTACTGCTTAAAATACCTTTGACAACAAAAGGCCTAGATTGCCCTGAATCTCTCATCATCTCAATCTGGTCAGAATATGAAGAGAAAGTCGATAAAATGTTTTATTGGCCAGTTCTGATTTCATTAACACTATCAAAATGCACGGGAGTGATGCCAGTTTTATAACTTTGGAGAAGATTAGAGAAAGACTTGCGAATCAAATCAACAGTTATAAAACAGAACCAAATGGACCCTGTGGTTTAAGAACAGAAAGTACTAATTTAGTAATGACGGCTTATCAAAATCATAGCAGAACTTCTAGCTGCACTGCATATAAAAGAGAGCGGCGGTTTCTAGAAGATGTCATTTGAAATATGGTCTGTAGAGAGCAGATAAAATGCATGGGTATATTTATATTTTATCAACTGCCAATCTATTTTCTACCTTTCTGTAAAATTTCAAGTCGATCGGTTGCAAAATAAGAAAGTTTCAATTCTTCCCACTGCATGTAGTTTAAAACCACGAAGGTGTGTCACTTCGGCCATTTTGATTTTATTCTCATTGACGGAGGTTTATGAAATCGGGTATTTTCCACGGAAGTTCCAGTTTAGTGCTTTGGTGACGTAGCTTTTCCGCCAAAATGTCAACCAATCGGTTGATATCAAAGTTTTTGAAAACAAGAAAAAACAAAAAAAAAAACTTGGATTTTTAACTTGCTCCGTCATTGACCAGGCAACGGACTCGCAAATTTCGATGGTAACTGTCATATTTCTTTACAACGGAAAAGCTATTAAACCCATTGTATTGGCAATTTTCCTTAATACTATTGAATCCTCATAGGCATGTTAGAAATCAAATTCACAAAGACGATAAGTTATTATGTCTGTTTGTACCCTATAGAAACATTGCAAGTTAAGAGATTTTGAGTTAGGACCAAAAACGGCTCTTATCATTCCAGGGACCGTATTCATAAAGCCACTTAAGTCGTTGCTATGCTGTTGCTAAGGCTAAATATCTATAAAGGAGATTCCCTACAACTATGAAATTTGGTCTGGAGGAACAGTCTTTGTAAGACTGTTCCTCCAGACCAAATTTCATAGATGTAGGGAATCTCCTTCAAAGAAATTTAGCCTTAGAAACAGCATAGCAACGACTTAAGTCGTTTTATGAATACGGCCTCAGGTCCTTTTACAGAGATGTAGAAAATAGATTGAAATATGATTACATATAAATTTTCAACGAACGAGGTTATTTGTTCGAGACCTCGTACTCTGATATTTATCTTTGATGACATTAGGTGTATCTCTGTATTTATGCAATCAATTCTTGTTGCCAGTTTGCGATATCTACAAAGTGATATATCGACGTTACGTTGTACGTTCGTTGTTTGACGTCATATACTGCTGTTGTTGTGGAATTAGTGTTTGGTTGGTATTCGTACGTCATATCTATTGTGCCGTTGGGGCAACGTCGACACAACGTAAATGTCACAATGGTTACGTTGTTTGTCGTTTGTATTCCATATGAGCTGCACTGTTCTTAACAGTAGTTTGTCTGAGATATGTCACAAGTATGCTTGTCTTCAGGCAGGTTCAAAGTTTTTTACACTTGGTTTTATAATGGAATCGAGCTCTAGTTTCAGAAGTTTTTTTACTTAGATTAAATGAGCAGTTCTTCTGGCTGTAAACCCAATCGCGACTGTAGATCACAGTAGTAACAGTTGTGTTTTAGACGTTTTATGTTGTACATATAAATGTAATTAAAATGTTATTTAAAAGCTTATGTTTTGTTGCAATTGTGGGGATGAATGTGAATAAGGCCTTATCCTACCTGAAGTCCATCAGCATTTCTGGCTGCGTCTCTAACTCGGTGGTGCGTCTGGGAAAACCGGTGCAACCTTCCTTTAGTCATCTGACGGAAGAGAGATTGTACCTCATTTGACACTCGACGCACGGACCAAGAGTAAGAGAACGTAAGAAACTGTAAATACTAATATCAGCCTAATGCTTTTGAGCATTTGGCTTTTCATCTTTAGGATTGCAAAGATTCATAGATTTTTAATTCGAAAAGGGAACACTCTGACTAGACCGCGCGGATGCGCAGGCTGATCTTCGTTTTCAAAGTTTCGTATTTTTGACACACTGCCAAACAAATTATTGTTGTTAATAAAGGTGTCTTACAATCTACACCTGAAGCTTATAACTTTACGTCCTATCCCACAGTATTATAGTCATATCTGGACGATGGGCGATAAGGAAAGGTCCACTAGATCAGCAGACCAGCGCTTGACACATTTATGAATATTGTGTTGTTTTTTTTCAATCTTTTCAAATTTCAATTTAGCGGTGTATGGTTTAGTGTATTCGTAATTCTGTTTTGCGGAGAAATACCTATTCGTCTCAGGCATCTAGTGCAGACCCTTATCAGACGCTGCGTCTTTGGCGCCTCATCTGGGTCTGCACGGATTTATGGGAAGCCAGGCTCATTGAACTACTGGGGCTCCTCACTGCGCGCGAGGAAATTGCTACACTCCTGTGCTTAATTGTCATTAAATAATCTTCTCCCAGCATACCAGGTATTACATATTCTTTGGCTTTGTTATATGTGACAGTGTCTGACATTTTGAGCCTTATGGAGCGAAAATCGGAAATTTTGTTTTTAACATTTTCATATTTATCAGTGCGTCCAGAATAGATTTTGAGAAGCAAAAAGCAACAGCGCGACGGTTTACTGCAAAAGCAAACAAATTTAACACCCACCCGATTTTTTGTTTTCATTTCATGTGATTGGATACAATTTACATACTGGCTGGATAAACCTTTATAACTCTGGTTTGTGACATCGCTTTTCAAAGATCTATGATACGAACATTCTTAAAAGAGTGTAGATGATAAAAATTAAACGCGCCGATAGAAATGTTGAATCACTCTTTTCAGGTGACGCTTTGAAATTTATTAGTCAGTGCGCGGAAATACAATTAACATTACTTGCAAGTTTTATGACGTCACTTTCATTTCACGTTTCGTGACGTCAACGTCGCACCTCCACAAGGCTCAAAATCTCAGGCACTGTCACATATATCCTATCTGAGCTGATCTTGTTTGATTTATGACGTAACTCTTTAAGTCACTAATTTAATGACGTCAGAATAACTCGTGTTAAGTCAGAACCAATCAGTCCGCCAAATAATCTTTTTAATTACTGGTAGGTGAAATAAAATAATCGGTCATGGGTGTCCAGTGGGTCGGGTCCACCGTTAAAAATATGCTAAATGGGAAGCTATTAAAATAGAATGGATAATGGATGGACGACTTGTGGGTTTCTGACCTTTTCAACGTTATTTCAGTCATATCTAGCCGATGGAAGGGTAACAGTGAAATGCTGTTCGCAATGGTACACTGTTTTAAAGAGTTCCGACTCCAGCGGATGCACATCATCTTCGCAAGCCAATGGTACTAATTTCTTTTTGTTCCTTAGGTACCCTTCGCCACGGCCTATTCGTAAATTCAATTTCCCACTACGCCATTTCATTTGATGCAAGCAACTTGCATCAAATCCAATCAAATTATCCGTAACAAAACATTTTCCGTATAGGAGGTGCTCTTGTCGATAGAAAAATAACGCGTTTACCGTGAACAATTACCAAAAAAGAGTAGTCGTTAAGATTTATCCAATTTATCAGACGTCATTATTCATATGCCCTGATATCTGGTAACTGTCGAATTGACAGAAATCAATCAACCAAGAAATCTGCAAATGGCATTAGGAAAGTAGGTAGCCATGACCTATAATGACCAAGTTTCAGGACATGTTTTTTGAGTGAGCAGATGCATCTGCTGATTGTATATAGTGGCTCTGCCACTTGTAAAATAAACTTATATGTCGAATCTGCCAATGGAATTGCGTAAAACATTAAAAGATCTTTGTGAGTTTTGTGCTATGAAGTCTTGACTGATTAGACATATTCACCTTAAAAAGTCAAGGACGTTAAAACCATAATATGTACAGTGCCTGGCATTTTGAGCCTTGTGGAGGTGTGACGTTGACGTCATGAAACGTGAAATGAAAGTGACGTCATAAAATTTGCACGTAAAACTTATTGTATTTTCGCGCACTGTCTAATAGACTTAAAAGCGTCACCTGAAAAGAGTGGGTCAACATTTCTATCGGCGTCTGTAATTTTCTTCATCTACACTCTTTTAAAAATGTTCGCATTATAGATCTTTCAAAAGCGATGTCACAAACCGGAGTTATAAAGGTTTATCCAGCTAATATGTAAATTGTATCCAATCACTGAAACAAAAACAAAAAATCGGGTTGGTGTGAATTTCGTTTTGCTTTTGCAGCAAACCTTAGCGCTCTTTCTTTGTGCTTCTCGAAATTTATCCGTGAAGCACTTATAAATATGAAACAGTTAAAACCAAAATTTCCGATTTCCGCTCCATAACGCTCAAAATGCCAGACCATGTCACATATATCTTTGTTTTTCCCAATAATACATTCACGCAAATCTGGAGGAAATCCACCAGATAGTTTAAGAGATATCATGATGTTAGTGGCGATTTACTGCAACTGATTTATGGTCACCAAAATCTGATTTTCAGCGTGTCCCAATGGATTATCCATGCCAGTTTAACAAAACATGATCCACTGATTCAAGAGATATGGCACATACAAGAATGTGATCTTGAAAATGGGAACAAGGTCAGCAAATCCTTATCACTGTTTTAGCTTGTCAAAAAGAAATATCGGAAGCTTGTATTTGGGAAATATTTGACCTTGAAAATAGGATCAAGGGCACGCAAACCTAAACAAATTAAATTATCCCACTCTTTTTCGCGTCTAGAATTACACCTCCTGGTTCAAATGATATAACATTTGTTGCGAAAATCTAGCAACTCATAACTCCTCCTGTAACCTTGAAATGATGTCAAAATATTCAAACTCTGGTGTGTAGAGGGGAGGGGGGATGTTAAGTATAATTATAAAATATTCTACTTATTTGTATGCCAACTACACAAATGTAGAATACCATTTGATTAGAACCTGATGTCTTTCCAGCAATAATAAAAGAACTTGTTGTAATTTTAAATCACCCACCCATTTACAGCTCACTGTGGTCAATAAGACACCTGCAAGTGATGTTCAAGTAAAATATCTAGTCAAGATCCACTGGTTCTAAAGATTTCTTACATATATGACTATGTCCTTGAAAAATGACCAGGCCGCGTAGCGCAATCGGTAGGGCACCTGACTCATAAGTTGAGATCCTGGGTTCGAAACCCGGTCTGGCTACATACTTTCGTTTCTCCTTCCGCTGATTCAAGAAGGGCAGTTGTCAGTTACTGCCGAAACTATGTGCACTAAGTACTAGTTAACGGCTTAGGAGGTCTAAGACTGCCCAGATATAGTTTGGTTAGGTTAACTGACCGTCCCGACATGACCATAGATGTTTACCGTGGACGTTAAGCGTCAAATCAACCAACTAACCAACCAACCTTAACAAATGAGTCAAGAATACAAAATACTAAACATGTCTTAAATCTGTCATAACGATATATTTATGCAAGCCTGATGAATATCTGTCAATTGGACCAAGGTATAAGATATAGATATAAAATACAAGAGAAAAAATAAGTATTTTTAAGTTAGCATTTGACATTGAAAATAGGGTCAAGGTAATCAAAAACAAAGTAAACTCCTGAGATTGTCCCATAGGTATATCTATGAAAGTAAAGTGGTTTTGGTTTGGTTTGATTTGATGCTTAACGTCCTCGGTAAACAGCTATGGTCATGCCGGGACGGTCAGTTAATCTAACCACACTATTCCTGGGCAGGCTTAGACCTCCTAAGCGGTTAACCAGTACCAAGTGCACATACTTTCGCCAGTAACTGACAACTGCCCTTCTTGAATCAGCGGAACGAGAAACGAAAGTATGTGGCCAGACCGGAAAGTAAAGTGGAAATCAAGCCAAAGTCTAATGAGGTATGTCAACTTCAGTGAAATTTTCACGTATCAAAGTCCTCCTGTGACCTTGAAAATAATGCCAATGTCACCAGAATCTGCCCAGCTCTATAGCTAGTCCCAGTGATGTATCCATATAACTTTGATGAAATTGCATCAGTTGGTTTATGAGATATTATGTGTACAAGAAACTGTCATCTAAGTCCTCCACTGACATTGAAATTAAGGTCAAGGTCACCAAAACCTTTTCAGCTCCTAAGCTAGTCCCAATAATGTATCCAAGCAAATTTGGTGAAATTCCATCCATTGGCTCATGAGATATTGAGAAAATAGGAAATTGTCATCTCAGTCCTCCTGTGACATTGATAATAAGGCCAAGTTCATGGAAATTCAAACAGCTTTTAAACTTGTCCCAATGTGTGTCCTTGCAAGTTTGGTGAAATTCCATCCATTGGTTCAAGAGATATTATGGGTATAAGAAATCAAGCCCTCCAGTGACCTTGAAAATGTAGTCGAGGTCACCAAAAGCCAGGGATACAGACTAACTCATTTTTAATAGGAGCAAGCTGGGCCCCTAAAAACTGAAACTAAGTCACCCAGCCAGAAATTTAGGGGCCCACATTTAAAACATTGGAATCTTTTATTTAGAATCTGCGCGAGAATTGCGCCGTTTCCGTAGGCTTTGTAGTAAACCCTCCTTTCTTCATGGTTTTGTTTCCTTTTAGCAACCGGTTGAGAAACACCAACGATGTATCGCCATATTATATGCGAAAAATTTATAAACGGTTAAGATATTTAGCTGTCAAATCGGTCTATCAATCTATCTTCCATTACGAGGAGGCGGCCATGTTGTTTCTCGATTGTGAGTAAAATCCAACACACAAGTATGACGGAACACTGAATATCCATAGCCGATATCGGCGCGGAAGTTAGCAATACCCTTAGAGGTGGCGGATTTTACTCCAAGCCGAAAATACGCCAGACACTCGCCGCAAGCTGACGATCGCAAACTGGGCGACCATCATTTTAATTTTAGGCGCCCACCCATTTTTTTACTCGCAGTGGGCGACCGCTAGTCTGTATCCCTGAAAATCTGATCAGCTCTTTAACTTGTCCCGATAATATATCTATATAAATTTGTTGAACCATTTATTGGTTCAGGATATATAGTTGGTACAAGAAATTATCATCTAAGTCCTCCAGTGACCTTTGGTGGTGATGGTGGTAGGGGGGGGGGGGCGACATAATAAGATAGCAATGTAAATTAAGTGAAATTACCTCACTCACTTGTTTCGATACCCGACCGGACAGTCTTATATTGCATCATACAACAGCCAATATAATCTATGGGTCTTAGATTGACCCATCCTTCGGTATAAAAAAATCGCTCGCCCGATCGCTTAAAGTATCTTTCATTTGATAAAGTCAAGCATTTGGAAAAACATATCGCTTACCTGCTTTAAATTTTGGAATCCAAATCCCGCAGAACAAGAAATAAATTTGGTGCGGCTATCGGTCTTGTATAGCCGCACCAAAAGGAAGTTCCCGAAAGGAACGTAAGAACGTCTGAAGCTAAATGTAACCAGGCACAGAGCAAGACATCATTGGTCATACTTACGATGCATGAGAATCTAAATGTGTCAGTGTTATCCACTGTTTCGTCAAGGTTGTAGACCATAATCTCAGTATAGTCTTGCTTGTCAGATTTCATACTATCAATGCACGAAAGTTGTCCGTCATCTGTAATATTACAGATTTTACGAATAATCATGCAACAGTTTAGTATGCTCTTATTAAATGAAATCATCTGCAAAGCAAGTAAAGCAGCTCGGTATTTTTTTCAAACAAGATAATTACTGGAGGTTATGTGACCGTATAAGAATGAAAAATATCGTTTGGCTGATGTATTTAAAAAAATTAAGACTTAGAACCATTGAAGGCAATACATTAAAACATTTTTCGAAATGGATAATCATCAGTATTTACGTTTGTCGCTGACCTCCTTAAAATAAACCTATTTGAAGGTGCTGATGAACGAGAAACCCACCCACGTGTAGTGACGTTAAAATGATGACGTCGTAGCTTAGCGATCTGATAGGCTGTCATAACGTTCGAATGACGTCCAGATATGATTACGGCTGTTCAAAGTAAAGACCTTGAGGCCGACAGAAAGGCTGGTGTTGTGCCGTGTGGCGGCCGTAAAACGTCTCCCCGTACATCATCCATAGTGCAGATTATATTTTATTTACATCCTTTGAGATCAGAGGATAGATTCTTAGAAATCTAAAATTTGAGATCGATTTAGACTATTATTCTAGATCATCGTCTTTTATATTATTTGGATCCTTTTGAAACTAATCAGTCTTTGAATCGACTGTCCAATTAAAATTAAGAAATTACAGTATGCTTTTTTCTGGTTTCGTCACCAGATATTGTCAGGGTCACTGACGAGGCTTTATCAGCCGAAACTACGCAGTCTGGCACATGTTCCTACTTCTGTATGTATTCTCTGCTCTTGAAGGAACTTTTTAAGATTTTAATTTTGTGATAATAATTTTGCGTCATTTTCGACTAACCGGTTACAATAGAAGCAAATAAGGCATAAAGTGAAAAGAAAAAAAAAACTAATTTTACATATTGAAGTTCACAGAGTGCCGAAGTTAGTGGTCGTCTCAAAGAGTCTTCACAAAGTGCTTTGTAAGTTTAGCTTCGCCAACTAGCTTTGTTAACCGATGAACGTCGTAAAGCAAACCAAACTTTCAATTCGTAGGAAAATGAGTCAGCTTCTGCCGCTCTGACATACATGTTGTATGTGTCAGTATCGTCTACGTTATGTTAAAAGTTTGAAGGCGGTCACTTGATTTACTGAAGAAGGACACGCATCGACACAAATGCCTCTGAGCTTTGTTTTTGGTCTAAATACAATCTTTAGAAAGAGTAGCGGAGACACGAACGATGTTCAGCTAGCCTATATGAAATAAACGTACCACCTTTGGCGAGGCATATATAGTAGAAAATGATATCATAATGTGCGTTTGTAGAGATTGAAGAGAAGGTGGAATCATATTAAATCAATTTATTTTATAAAATCTTTAACATAAGTGTCGATTTGTGTGAAAGTCAAGGCAACTTATTGCAACCCACTAGTCCGACTAAATAATGCATTTCCAAAACTTTAAAAGAAACCCCATATGCCTTAGAAAGGCTAGCCGTTCCTGTTTTGTATATCACATTCTCTCTATACATTTACCGCAGAGTCGATTCGAAGTTAGGAACGGAGAGAGAAAAAAAGCAAATTGTTTGCCTGGGTAAGCTCAAACGGTAGAATGACCTTTTTATGAAACATGCGTGTGGCCAATTTTATGAAAATGACCTCCTTTGATTACATACAATACGTACCAGAATAAGCTACTTTGTGTGGGCATGTTGTATAACGGAGACTGATAACATGGTTATCTGTACAACCATCCCATTCCGTGAGATAACCATCACATAGCATAGATCCGTTTGGGTACTCCAGCTCGTAAGAAAATTTTCCTAATATCACATCTGGACAGGTGCGTTTCGGAATTGTGTCTGAAATAATGAAACATAGCATACGTTAATGTAAAAAGCACAAGATATTTGAACATATTAAACGTATGTGAGAATAATAAGCAGTATCATACACAGTATTGACAGAAGCGCTTTTCTGAATTTGCTTTCTTCTTTGTCGCTAATAGCCAAACCTTTAGAAAGAGAGTAGCTGAAGTGCAGGAATCGGCAGAAACGGACATCCTTCTGAGCACAAACCATCTTACGCACGCTGAGAGATTTAGCTGCCGCAGACTTCAGGTATGAGTCATATCTCCCGTAAGACTATAAGTATCTATCACGGGTGTGAGGCGTAGATAGAAAAATCCGTCACGAGGGTCTCTGTTCGGCATCACGAGGCTTGCCGAGTAATGCCGAACAGTGATCGCGAATGACGATTTTTCTATCCACACCTCACACCCATGACATATACTTTTACTTGCACACCACGTTTTGTTTTAACTTCAGTACTTGTTAAAATGCGTAATTCTAGTGCTTGAGAGGTTTCAATTTGATTTTGAAAGAAGGCGCCGCTTTCAACGACCGCCATTCGGCTCTTTACGTCGACGACTGGCGTGAACTGACGTCATTTTTACGATCTTCGTGACGTCATCATCTAAGATGCCAACGTCACTTGACGACGCAGGTACGTGAGCTCCTATACAACCAATGCATCGACAGCTCGTGAATTTTTTCCGGTCATGGATCAGAACACCAGCGTAAGATTATAAGCATCATTCATGGGTATGAGGTGTGGATAGAAAAATCCGTCACGAGGCCTACTGTTCGGCATCACGAGGCTTGCCGAGTGATGCCGAACAGTGATCCCGAGTGACGGATTTTTCTATCCGCACCTCACACCCATGAAAGATACTTTTTCTTGCACACCACGTTTTGTATTATCTTTAGAACTTGTTAAAATGAGTTATTTTAGTGCCTCAGAGGTTTCTATTCGATTTTGAAAGAAGGCGCCGCTTTAAACGACCGCAAATCGGTTCTTTACGTCAACGTCTGGCATGCATAAACTGACGTCATTTTGCCGTTTTCGTGACGTAATCATCTAAAACGCTAACTTCACTTGACGACGCAGAAACGTGACCTCCATTACAACCAATGCATTGAATGCTCGTGATTTTTATCCGGTCCTGGGTGAGATAACATGGGTGAGATAAGATTTGTAGGTACAGGGGAAGCACGCGGATATCCTTATCCGGTGTGCAAGAAAAGATTTTCTAACCCAGGTGAAAAGAATGGCATTTTCCATCCATTGTGCAAAAACGACACTTCCATAAGGTTCAATTTCACAACCATTGTATGAAATCTTGGTGTGTTTTCTTGCGGACATATTTTTGTATATTGAGTGTTTCATAAATTTCAGAAAGACCGAAAAATTAAACTGATAGTAATTGTTATTCAGCACATATTGATAGTAACACTACGTACCTTTCCTGACCAGAATGTTATACCCTGCTTTATTTATATCATATTCTTCGTCGCAGACATCTTCTAAATCAAGAGCATCGCTTGTGTGTACCTTCACACGAGCACCCCCGAGCAGAGGCAACGGATCTAGAGCAAAGAATGTTATGCTCGATTAGAAAATAAAACTGCATGTATGTTGCACATATTAAGTGTGTTCATATTAGGATCTAAGATCTTTTTGAATACTTTTGACATTAATTTGCGGGCATACATTAAATGACATCATTGAAAAAAGGAAACTCTTCCACATAATTATGGAATTCCATATTAACTATATGGCCTTGGTAGTAACATTATTGTGGCAAGATAATGTAACTTCTCTCGACGGCTACCCGGAGAAGCAGTGAGACGCCGATGACTTCATTGTACACAAGACGTCACTAGTTGGTGGTAGCTCTACAAAGGGCGTAAATGACATCCTTTCGTGAAGCTGTAATCATGCTCCACATTACATGCTTTTCATGCTTTTCATGTAGCTTTCCTTACGCTGAAAAGATTTTTGGAAAGAGCAACATGTTGTGGCAGTTCGTGAAAAGAATAAACATGTATCGTCTCCCTGTCTTCCAGATGAAACAAAGGATTTAAGTCTCTTCAACACTCGCGATCGGCGTTTTGTTGCTAGTTCGAGGAACCACAAATAAATTTCTTCTGTGGTGATTATCCTATTAAGGTGGTGATTTATGGTAAATGTAAAAATCTGCATAAAACCATAAAAAGTTAAGTATCTCCCTGAAAGTTAGCAGACTTCTTATTTATGTTGTTCTTTACAGTTTAGAATACAAAATAGACGCACATGCTGCTTAAAAAGTGTTTTTATAAGGACAGATCAAAGGGTAGTTTTCTGCGCAATAATAAAAAAAAATAACATCGTTATTGAAAATATATGTAGTACTAAAGGTGCGTTATTGCATAGTGAAGAGCGTACTAGCAATTATTTATTCTACTTTTTCTCAAATTGTAATGTAGACCAGATGAAAACGGTAGCTTTTTTCTCAAATGTTCAACCATGTACAAGGTAATGTACACTGGATGCATTTATTAAATATAGGGTAGGCAAGCATACCTATGTAACACATACAGTATAAATAATACATTACTTACATGATCACTGGTGTGTGGATGAAATTGTTCAACCTTGTTAAAATAGTCTCACCTGTCTCACCTATGCGTTTTGACAAAACATTTGGACACAGACCGCATCTTTTTTCATCTGCTCAGCCCGATAATGTGTGAAAGAGTTTGAAAAAATAATTGCTAGCTCGCTCTCCATGATGCAACAAGGAACTCGCAGCACTAAGTACATGCATATTTTCAATAACAATATTATTTTTTCAGATTATTGCGCACTAAATTACCCTTTGATCTTTCCTTATAAAAACACTTTTTAACATTAACAAATGCTGCATTTTTGGAGTCTGAATTGTCAAAAATAACATAAAGAAGCCATATGCTAAGTTTTGGAAAGATCAGTGGTATTTTGAGTGTTTTATGCAGATTTTTGTCTTTGCCCCAAATCAGTGATTATCACCACCTTAAGGCCGTTGTTTCTTTATGTCCTATACCTTTTGATCTTGTAACAAGAATATTTCTAACGAATTGAAATTCACTTGGTTTGCAATATTTCTCAGTAGTTTTATACCTCTCTCTTTTCCGACTTTGCATGTTCAGTTTTACTTATCTAACCATCCCTTTCCATATCCTTTTTTACCTTACGCAGGCTAGTGCAATAAACACCGTGTTTAATGATTTCCTGTTCTTTTTGTTGGCACTGCGGGTGACTTTTGACTAAACGACACTGAGATGACCGTTTGTTGGCCAGTAACAGGTATGGTGTATGATATGTGTCGGGTATGTTTCAGCGGCTATACCAATATTACCAATATATAAGGCAACCTTTCACCCGCACCTACTGAAAGCACAATAGGCCCTCGCCCTACAATGTTTCAAATCAGTAGGACGCTCTGGGCACTGGAAGTTATACACAGCACCATCTCGCAGCCCCCCCCCCCCCATCTCGCAGCCCCCCGCCCCCCCCCCCCCCCCCCCCCCCCATTGCATCAACTGAAATTCATCCTAAAATTTTGCTATGTATAACAAACAGTTCAGATGACACCATTATTTCTAAAGTTACTTTTCATCACTTTGTTGTTCAAACTATGCGCATGAAAACAGAAACCTGTTACATAATTTCTGTTCCTATTTATGCTAGTAGAGACTGTGAGCTGCCTAACATTACGGCTTAGTAGAGATTATTTATTTGGTAAAAGAAGTATATTATCTCCAAATTTCATAATTTTTGAAAGAGGAGTCTTAGGACTATAGAAGCCAAAATATTTAAACTGCTGTTTTCATGGCATCCATTATTACATTTCCTGTTTATTTCGGTTTTTAACTATTTTGCTGATGGCTTTCTCATTCAAGTAAACATTTTAATTCTCATGACAACGATGTACAACCTGTCTGGAAATAATTGGACAGGTTTAGGTTAGTGACCAACGAATACCTTTTATGTCATCGAGAACAACAAAGTCAACACAGTGTCTTAATAAATTGTAGGACTTATGTCAGACTTCGCTGACGCGTTTGGCAATAGGATATTTTAAGTTGGGTTTGGTGACTGTTTATTATAGTTTGAGTGCTCAGGATTTAAACACAGTCTCGGAAAATAATAAAAAAACAAAAACAAAAAAATTTCAGAAATGTACGGAACCCCGGAAGGGACATGTGCAATATTTTTCGAAGTCGTGGCCACGACTTATTAAGTCGTTCCCACGACTTATTATGTCGTTCCCTCGACTTAGCATTTCGTTACCACGACATACTATCTCGTTCCCTCGACTTATTATGTCGTTACCACGAGTTATTATGTCGTTCCCTCGACTTATTATGTCGTTACCACGACTTATTATGTCTTTCCCTCGACTTACTAAGTCGTTCCCACGACTTATTAAGTCGTTACCACGAGTTAATACTGCCCTCTAATTGGTCAAATTAACTCGTGGCCACGAGTTAATAAAGCGCTCTAATTGGCCCTGTTTTAATATTGATAAAATCCCTTACCAGACTTCGTATGTCGCTGTTAAGGCGATAATCTGTGGACCCCTAGCTGGACTGGCCAAGCGGAGCAGTCTGATCGGACTCTGCAGTGTTGGCTAACTGGCTGAGTCTTGCTCTTTATTTTTTTTTAAAATTTGTTGACTTTGAATCAGCTCACGCTAATAGCTGAGCAGGCAGTGCATATCCTCGTCATGCTGCTCTTCTCCGGGAGCAGTATGATCGGGGTCTCCAGTGTTTGTCGACTGACTCCACCATGCAGTTTCACTAAATTTCTGTGGTGTCTTTGCCCTAAATAAGTGGCAAGGTTGTCATCTGCGATATTTTACTACTGCTACAAGTATTATTACTATTATGACAACGGGACTGTCTTGGGTTCTCAGACGGTTTATGTAGACTGAACTTTCGCCCTTGTTGAGCTGCTCCGGGTAAAGTGGTCTGATGTTTGACAATGGTCGTACAGTGTTAAGTATTTACCTCGAATATTTGGACACTGATGCCTGAGCTGACATTGCAGAGATTGACCGAACAGCTCTATCAAGGAGTCAATAATCTGCAATATCTGCCGGTAGACTGTGCCACGCTGAAAGAAATTTTAAAAATCTTTCATTGTGTCGCATGACAATAGGACGCTACAATCTAGGCTAGCATCATAGATTCTGATCAGAATGCTCTTCCGGAGCTGTCTGAACAGTTCTTCAACAGTGCTAAGCTGTTGTGCTCTGCCAGTTTTTATGGCGTAGCTACCCCGGTTACTCCGACATCAATATTTTGGCAAGCAGTGGTCTTAATCAGCTGGTCTATGCGGACATGTAGGGTCGATGCATGCAATACCTGCGATCATTATTTTTAACACTTTGCTTAAAATTTTGGTTTATGTTTAAGACTCTACTACAGAAGGATTGCGTTGTTGGAATACTTGGGACAGATACGGAATAAAGCATCAACTTACATCGCTGCTTCACATGTGCGAATATTCAAACAGTTTCTGTCTTAAATCGGAATGATATGAGCCGCGACACGAGAAAACCAACCAAGTGGTTGCGCGCCCTGCGCAGACTCAGATCAGCCTGGGCATCCTCCCAGCCTGATCAGAGTCTTCGCTGGCGCATGGAGGTAGCTTAGACTCTTAGCTACCCTTTAAGTGCTAAGCGAAGAATCTTGTCAGACTGGGCGAATGTCCAGACGGATCTGAGTCTGCGCTGGGCGCACAACCACTTTGTTGGGTTTCTCGTGTCTCGGCTCATATATTCTATTGTCTACGCCCACGGGCGTAGAAATCTTAGTAAGTGATTTTGCTCCGGAAGCATTTTAGAAAAGGTCATGAATGGTTGAATGTTATTTTCTAGTGACTGGTTATCAATGATATTTTGCGCAGGTTTGATCAGGTCCGCAAGTGCCAGAAAAGGATCGACATGGAGACGGTCTAGTAGTATCACTAAATGCCTTAGATTTCTAAGGTGACCAAACATGCCAGTTAATTGAATTAGGGTAATAACCTGCAAACATGAGCTTAGAAATGCCAACCAGAAATCTACTACATTAAAACCGAGAATGTGCGATAAGACCGAGGTGAAGAATGACTTGGGTTTGGTAGAGGCGCGATTTAACCAAGGTGCCAATCCAATGACTACACAAGTTATTGTGTGCTAAGCGTAGACCAAAGCTTTTTTTTGTAAAAGCTGATACTTGTGGTTATTATCATCCGTATTTCATTTCACCACCACCAGTCATCATTCATAGCTCTGAAACATGTCAAGATCCGACTTGTACAGACTTGGCATGGTTAAACCGGTTTCATTCATAAAAGGCAGCCGATACAATCTCATCGCATCGGACCAATCCATAAATGGGGTTGCTGGAGCGAGTTTCAGATTAGAAACAAGCTACAGCCAAATCTACCCGTTTTAAACTTTAATGATTTCTCTATAGAAGCATTTTCTTTCTGTCGCTGTCTATCTATTTCAAAGGTTACTTCTTGTTTTGTCCGTCCGTTCTTTGTCTCACTGTCTGTGAGATTGACAGATTGATAACAAAAGACTGTGAGCAATGGAACCCCGCCTACAGCGGGTCTCGAGCCCGGGACAGCTAGATCAGCAGGCTAGCGCTTAACCCGCCGAGCTTCCGGGGCTGCCCCTTTTGCACATGCATGTATAGCTTAGCACACGGTTTTTGCAAAAAATCCGACAAAAAAGCAAGCGTTTTTTATGTTAATGCAACTATACCTGTCAAGACTGTAATTTTCATATCAATCTAAGCATAGTTTGGTCAGATTTCAATTTTTGTAAATGTGGTGATTAAGGAGAGCAACTACGGGAAAATGATTATATGTCGAATATTGTGGATGACTCATAAACTGCATTAAAAGTATATGCAAAATAATTAAGGTTGAATAACATTCCTAGATTTTGGAAATATTGAGCACATTCATGAATTCACGAATTTTAGGGTTTTGAATATGTGGCGAGGGTGGAGGTTGCAGCATGGTTACTGCCATTTATTAAACTTAAATTAAGTGTGTCAGGTTTAAAACTGTCTGGGCTGTCAAGAATACTTTGACTTAATCAATTTCTGATCACTGCCTATAGGAGCTCCGGTAGCTCAGTGGGTTAAGTGCTGGCCTACTGATCCGGGTTCGAGCCTTGCTTGAGGCGAAAATCTTTCCTACCGTAAAGTTGAAACGGGGTTCTGTTGCATACAGCCATTCATCATCACCCGCCCATCGTCCTGATCTGACTGAAATACTGTTGAAAAGGACGTAAAAATGCAAGTCATCCATCCATCCAGCCATCCTTCCGTCATTGCCTATCTTTATACACTGTAAACATTTCCGTAGATTTTACGGTAGAATACCTGGCAAGTTGGCAACCAGCTGACAGACCATTTCCCGTTATTTTTACGGGCGTCTGCCTGTAGAAAATTTGTTTGAAGTCTCGATATGGTAGAGTTATGTTAACTGACCGTTATAGTGTTGAAGGGCTATATGACCAAACCAAAACCTCTCTTATTCTACCCTATACTGCGTGATGATTCTGCCAATGTTTACGGGCGCCCGTAAAAATAACGGGAAAAGGACTGGCAGCTGGTTGCCAAGTATTCTACCGTAAAATCTACGGAATTGTTTTTAAAGTGTACTCTGTATAAATTAAGGCTTTAATATCATTCCAATATGCCGTAACTAAAGCAGGGGTCCAGATATGTTGGATAGTTGGGGACGCTTTTGGGATAATGTTTCTTAATTCTCAGGAAAAAAATGTCGTCATCCCTCACTAGAGCTGCCTTGTTGACGAAGTTCTAATGGATATTCGCACCATCTGTTGCTCAGGAGTATAATAAATATCCTCAAAATCCGTACTTATTTATACACGTGTCTCCGCTAGATAATATCAGTAGATGCGGTTTCGCGTGTGAAACTGACGGAACCCAGGTCCGCACGCATAATACGCAAGTACTTTGGAATCTCTGTTTTTAGTTACACCATATATTCAGATTAATCAGAAAACATGGTAAAGGATTTTATCAACAGTACACCAGACCCGATTGATCCAATCAGAGCGATTTATTAACTCGTGGCCACGAGTTAATTTGGCCAATAGGAGTTCAGTATTAACTCGTGGTCACGACTTAGTAAGTCGTGGGAACGACATAATAAGTCGTGGCCACGACTTACTAAGTCGTGAGAACGACATAATAACTCGTTACCACGACTTACTAAGTCGTGGGAACGACATAATAAATCGTGGCCACGACTTAGTAAGTCGTGGGAACGACATAACTCGTTACCACGACTTACTAAGTCGTTGGAACGAAATATTAAGTCGTGGCCACGACTTAGTAAGTCGTGGGAACGACTCAATAAGTCGTGGCCACGAGTTAATAAAAAAATTGCACGTGTCCCTTCCGGGGTTCCGTAGAAATGCAATATAGATCTTAGTTACAAAATGACATATCGTCTCTATAGAGCATCCTACAAATAATCTTTAAACAAGGATTTATGGTTGTGGGTACCATAGTTTAAGAGCAATGTACTGAAATGCTAGGATAAACAAACTACTTTACGATGTCAACATAGGCGGATCTATTTAATACTTCCTGAGATGAATTTTGAACATATTACTGTTATCAAAGTTAGCAGTAATGTTACTACATACAATCATATGCTCACATGTTACCTATCACGTAGTTACGTCGCAAAACATGACGTCTCCGTCTGTGACAACGTTACGTTTTCTATTGACAATATTGTCAGTTTTGTGCGAGAAAAAACATGCAAAGAAAATGGCAATTTTGATAACCAGAACCACATATTTGTAATCATTGAATTTGAAGGTTGGTTTCATGATTTTCAGATGGCGTGGCCAGTCGTGTGAGATTTTCTGTAAATGCCTGGTTTGATGATAAAGCAGGTTCGAGATTTTGGTTTGATAAAACGAATCAGAGGATTTTAATTCGTACTCATAAGCCTTTGTATGTATGGACTTGGGTGTGTTAGGAGAGCATAATCCTGTTGTGACATATTTTTTTGCGCTGCTGCCGAAAAGAATAATAGACATGAAAAGACATATGATTTAACATAGAGCAAAATATTTTAGACGGAGCTATACTTATTTGTTATAAAAACCCTTATTTATCTTTACTACAGCTGGTGTTGTGCAATATGGCGGTGTAGTGCAGATTATATTTTTTCTGGTCCTTTGTTATCATTGAGTTCATTAAATGTCAATCTGAAAAGTAAGTTCTGCTTATGCCGGTGCTGGGATAGGGAAGGGGGAAGGGAGCGTTGCCACACATTTGATTACTGGTCATAAATAAACAGGATTAAACAGTGTCGCCTGTTTTCGTTTCTTTCGTGTATTCATTGATTCGAAACTATCGAACTATTCAGAACTTATTTATCCTCACTGCATTGTGGCGATCGTAAAACTCTCCCCTACAACATAGTGCTGACTATATTTTTTTGTCTCTTTGGATTGATCAGTGAGATCTGAAACTAGATTTCTGCTTAAGCTGTGCTAGTGGGGCGTGACCGGTGTCGCACAGTATTGGTCTTGAACAGACCCACTTAAGCCGAGACTGCTACTTTCGTTTCTTTAGTGTATTCCTTGATTCAAATGGTCTAATTATCCGGAACTTAATTATATTTGTATACTGACATGTTCACTATTGCTAAAGTTTACCTGCAAGGGAATAATATTTATAATAGACTTCGCCCAGTTTCTCAAATTTCAAACATGCAAAAGCGTGGTATGTTTTGCCGGAATAGATGAAGGTGTCGTCTGTCCTGTAAGAAAAGCAAAAGCAAAAATAAAAAAAAAGTACAGTAAGTACAAACATGTACATACAGGAACTGCTTTCTCACTCCAGTTGCGCAAACGTAACAACTCAGGTCTACTTCTGTTATTAACAGGTAGCAGCTCTAATTATAGCGGGCTATATATTTTCTAAAGCACTTGTCGACGTACGTCGGGTTAACTCGAATCTAAAATAAACCTTTTTCCCAGCGGGCGCACGACGTCACAATGACGTCGCCCAGTCGCATCGACGTCAGAACGACGTCATTTCAACGTCATGTGCCTGCTGGGTTGTTTATATCTCAAAAGCCAACACTAAAATCTCCAGCCACCGTGGTGGGTTTCAAGCACGGTTGCGGGTGGTGAGTTTCATGGTGAGATCAAGGACGTGCAACGTACGCTAATACATATTACGTAGCACTAAATACCGAAAAAATTGCTGTATTACTGTTTAACTAAAAAACTGCTACTAAAAAGACAAGGACCGATGGCCAAGCCTATATGATCCACCGAAAAAAAGAAAGACCAAGAGTCAGACAATATCTACCAAATGTCAACAATTTGGGGATAACCTGTATTTCTTCTTTATGCTTACTTTTCGGTATGTGGAGCCCAAGTACTTCAGTGGGTTAAGGTGCTGGCCTGCTAAGCTAGTGACAGGGTTCGACTCCTGCGATCTTTCTAAAATGTAAACTAAGTCCCACACAGTTAAAAGACAGCACCGAGATGGACAACAAACCAATTTACAGAAAGAAGCCACGACAATAACAAAAAAAAGTGTACTAACCTTCAGTAATAATTACTGGTGGGGCAAACGTGTTTTAATGGACCCAAACCATCACACTTAGCTTCCGCAATGGTTCGAAACATTTAGTTAGCTGTTCGGTCGACGTGAAGGTTTCCTAATCCACCAACGAATGTCCACGGGAAACAAAAAGAAGAAAAAATCACGGATAAAAATTAAGATCATTCAGTTCTCTTCAATTTGCTGGTTCGTATTGCGTTTATGCGTCAAAAATCCTTTCTGTCACACCAAATTAAATAGATAGATAGATAAATAAACAAATAAATAAATAAATAGTAAAGGAGACTTGCCTTAAAGCTAGATATCCATCGGTTTCGAACTTTGATTTGTCCACTAATTCCCATGTTCGAATTATCTGATTGCTTACATTAAACTCCCATCCTTTCATTTGCCATGTAGTGAACTCAATGTCTCCTTTTATGTTATCGATCCAATGTGACTGTCTGAACACGCTTGGAAATTTACCCGCCGAGTCTGTAAAATTAAGGTAAGTAAGGCAGGTTTATAATCAATTTTTGTGTCGCAAATGGCACTATTATAAATTGGCTTGCTTATTTATTTTAATTCAGTCAAGAAACATCCCCATAACTTGTAACGGGAGAACCACATAAAAAAGGAATCGCACGCCAGTCGCTAGCTGCAAGTAGTTTAACTCATTATTCTGTGATAAAGGTCCAAAACCTGAAACTCTGTTCAGTACTGCACAGACAGTAGCAGCACCAACTAAGTTGACGGAAAGACATGAACGTCACAGTTCATCTGTTTTCTCCTCAGCTGATATTAAGTAACATTAAGGGACGGGCATAAATACCAACGTATTATGCTGTTATGATCATTTTTTGGGATTACTAGACTCATTTTAACAGAGTAAATTCTAAAACTAGATTTCTGCTGAAGCTGTTGATAGATACCAGCATAGTCGGTGTATGATATTAATTCACTTCTTATGATCTATTCTATTCTATTCTATCCCATAACCTTACTAGGCCGTTTGGGCACCACAGATGACTTCGAAACAATCCTTTTCCACCCTGTCCTGTTTTCAGCTGCCCTAGTTGAGCTGGCAAAATTAATCCCTGTCCACTCTTTAATATTGTCTTTCCACCTCTTCTTCTGTCTACATCTTCTTCCTTTTCCTTTCACTGTGCCCTGTAGAATCGCCTTAGCTTCACCAGAAAACCTTGAGACGTGGCTAAACCACTTTAGTTTTCGTTTCTTGACCAGCATCAGGAGTTCATCATATTCTCCAATGGCTGCTTGGATCTTTCTGCGAACCTACTCATTGGTTATATGGTCCTTGTACGAAATGCTCAGTAACCTTCGGTAGCATCTCATCTCATAGGCATGCGTTTTTTTTCCTAACTCTGCTGTCAAGGTCCACGATTCACAGGCATACGGAAATATGGAAATGACAAGGGAGCGCATAAGCTTCACCTTTGATCCAAGAGATATGTTGTTATCTCTCCAAATAGGTTTTAGCTTGGTAAGAGCTGAAGTAGCTTGTGCAATCCTTAAGAGAACCTCCTGTTTTGAGTCATCATCTGAGACAAGTGCTCCAAGGTATTGGAAGCTTGTTACGGTACATAGCTTCTTCCCTTTTACCTTGATCTCCCTCTGGATGTCATCTGTGCTGTTCGTTATCAGTTTCTCAGCACTGATCTCCATATTATACCTTGTACAGGTTTGGTCGAGACTTTCAAACTAGAGCTTCTAGTTCCTGCTCTTCTTCAGCTAGAGCGTCTATGTCATCGGCAAACCGCAGATTGGTAATGTTTCTGTCGCCTATGCTAACCATTCCGTCATGTTCTTCCGGAGCATCAGACATGATCCGTTCGAGAAAAATGTTGAAGAGGGTGACAGAAGACATCCTTGTCTTACTCCAACTGTTGTTCTGAACCATTCTCCTGTGCTGCCATTTATCAGGACTGCACTTGTAGCCTTGACGTATAGCTGTTAAACGGTGCGAACTAGATTTGCACTGATATTGTACTTCCTCATGGTGGCCCAAAAGGCTGCATGCCATACCCCATCAAAGGCTTTTTTGAACTCAATGAAGACATGGTACAGATTCTTATGATCAGACACTGTAAATCCGAGTCAGCTACCTTTGCTTGGTGTGTTCATAGCTTTCAAAAGAGCTCATTTAAAATTTACGCCAACACGTCCTAGCAGTACATGCTTCTGTGGAAACCTATTTGAAATGACACCAAATGAGCTCAATCATTCCACATGACATAAAAATAATCTGTCATTGGTGTCCGTTGGGGATAGCGAAATTCCAACCCGAGGGTCTACCTTTCAAGTAGGAAACGAGGTTGGGATCCTTATCTCCACTGGACACCAATGATTGATTATTTTTCCCACCTAGATCTACTAATAATAAAAGGATTATTTGGCTGACTGTTTGCATCTACCTTTAAACGAACTTTTCTGACGTCATTTAATGAGTGACTTAGAGAGTAACGTCATAAATCTAACACCTCCTATAGGAAATTAAACGACGACAAAGAACTTGTACAATAGCTGGTGAGCTAGAAGACGGTTATTAAATGACAACTATTATGTAAAAGTATCGTTTCAAAATCCTGTGTGGGAAGCAATTAAGCAAAGAAATTCGAAGGAATTCACGTGAAGCTTATCCCACATTGCTCGACGTGTGGGATAAGATTTGCTGTTGTCTTGGGAGCACTCGGATGACTCTATCGTTTACGCTGTGGTAGGCGAAAAAGCTGTTTCGGCCACAACACGGCATAAAACATACTCAATGAAAGATGAGGTACGTAAGAAAAACATTCCGTTGAAGCACACGTATACACCTCATTTTTGTGATCAAGAAATGGAAATTGAGTTGATATAATCACGTTTCAAGATCGTTCGGCACAGGGTAACGTCAAAGGGATAAAGAAAAAATAGAAGCAGCCAAAGACAACATCAAGGAGCAGACAGGACTCAAGTTTGCAGATTTCCAAACAGGAGCAGTGGAAAATCGGGCGTTAAAACTGAGATCAGATCCTCGTTAATTTGATAAATATTTTTATTCGCGATTTATACAACATAAAAAGCCAAGCAGTGGTATAACATGACATCATTTCCCCTATTTTCAGTCGCCCTTCATGTAAAAGAAACAGGTTACTTACTCACACACTGCACCATCAAAGCAAAGAATATCAATTCGCTAACTTTTTCCATTTTGCCCTGTAATAGAAACATGAGGACCTACAGGCCCTGAATCGCTCACCTGAGGGAAAAGGCCAAAGGTCAAACTAGTGTCATCATTTGTCTATCTGTCTGCCGTCCGTCCGTCGTCCACCATTTTCAATTATCTTTTTCTCCAAAAACGCATAGCCTATCAAAGGCAAATTTCACATGGAGCCTCAGTGGGACGGAGGAACGAAAGTTTGTTCGCGGAGTCTGTGTCACATAACCAAAGTGGCCGCCACGCCCAGATATGGTTAAAGCCTTTCAGAAATCTTCTTCTCCAGAACCAAATACCCATTAACCTTGTGATTTGGTTTGCAGCATTGTGGACTCTGACCCATGATAGTTTGTTCAAATAATGAACGTAGGTTGACCTTGACGTAATTTATGGCAAGGTCAACCTTAATACGTTTTGCTTTTACACTGGAAATCCTTAAACAGTGGATTTTTCAGTAGCAATCTAAAGCAATGTATAATATTTGAAATATAATAAGATAAAAATATAATGTTGCTAACGGTCAAGGTCATCCTTCGACCTTTGTTCAATATCACTGAGATTCTGTCACCTGTCTACACTTTCAAACATCGTCTTCTCATTAGCCGCTCAATTAATTTAAGCCACATTTCATATTGAGTCTTCGAGGGTTAAGGTAAGAAAAGTTTGTTAAGGTTGACTGGACACTCGACCAAGATAACTGCCATGCCCATAAATTTTAAAAGTATTTCAAAGATCTTCTTCCCTAGAACCAAGAGGCTAATTACCTTGAAACCTTGGATGTACCACCGGGAACTTGGGACCAAATGATTATTCTGCGTGGACCTAAATCTAATCTATGGCATGGTCGACTTAGGAACAGTATGCTTTTGTATGGGTAAATGCTTAAACAAAGGATTTCTCAGAAACTATTCATGTCTAAGGTATAATATATGTTATATATTATTAACTAAATGAGAGAAGACGACTTTATGTTGCCAAAGGTCAAGGTCATTCTTTGACCTTTGTTCAAGGAAACTGAGATTCTGGCGCTCGTCAAAATATTTAAACATCTTCTCCTCTGAAGCCACCGGGCCGAGTGAAGTCATTTTTCAGATGGGGACTTTCTGGCTCAGGGGACCAAAAGTTTGTTCAGGTGGTCCTGGTGACAGTGCGAAGGTGTCCGCCATTTTCATATATGGTAAAAAAATAAATATAATCGTCATATTCAGAACCGAAAAACCCATGACCTTGAAACTTAGTATGTTGCAACTCTTGAAGTCTAAGGTATAATACTTGGTATACATGGGTACCTAAAGCGTTATGTTGCTAATGGTAAAGATCATAGTAAAACTCTTGTCCAGAACCACTTTCACCATGAGGTCATAGAATGTCCATGACCTCTTGTACTCACAAATCTCCATGCACTCATTTAGATAACTGTAATTACAAATTTTTGGCCAAAATCCTTCTTAATTTTCATGAACTCATTTTCTAGCATTTTCCCGTATAAAAGCACAAGAAAACTATGGAAGCGTCCTAGTGACAGGTTAATTTTTTTTATCTCATACGTAGAAGATAGGAAGTCCTACGTAGAAGATAATAAGTCCTACGTAGGACTTACTAACTCCTACGTAAGAGATAAGAAACTATTTAAAAGCAAAAGCGTCCAAATACTTCCTGCATTGAAAACTGCATAAAACTTCGTATGTATTCTATATCATATATTGGCTCATCAATCTTGAAATAAAAACCGAATGTCACCGTATTAAATTTTAAAATAACTGAACTGGAAAGATACCACCCTCGACTGCTTTCCCGAAAAAACCACACACCAAACAAGCATGGTAGTTAATATCAATTAAATGATGACTTTTATATGGCTTATAATTACGTTGTTTAGTCAGAATGATATAGGAAATCTTACTCCTACCACCCAAAAGCTTGTATTTCAAGATGAAACAAAATGCTGCAAAGACAATTTTAGTCAACGGTCGAAAAATCCTTAAAAGTATCTTCCTGTCCGCTGTATTTTGAACCTTACGGAAATACTCTACATTGAGAGTCTCACCAAACATGTTATTTTCCTGAGAAGAACTTTTCAGCAAACAGAAAATTAAAAGAAAAGTAGGGGTCACCGTACTTATAACTTCTGTAATGAACAAACTCTACCCTACCCCCACATTTATTACGTGGCAATCGTTTATATAAAAAGCTTAAAGATATAGTGTATCACATCCAGATAACTTGGATTTTGCTTGCACACAACAAATAAGCATAATTTGCATTGAAATAAATCATACTGGTAAGTAAGTTGCCATTTAACTCACTCACATGATGAATAAATATGAAAATTGCAAAAATTGCAAAACAGGTAATATTACTATTTTCCTTAAGTTTATGGCCAATTTTTAAAACCAAAATAATAAGATGAGCCCAAAATGATATTCAAACCACAAATTTTAGCCATTTCCTTACCCAGTTATAATAAAATATTGACTCTGGGGTAACTTTCTTTTTTTTGCAAATACATCAAAATGGCGGAAAGGTCGCATAATAATGTCTTTAAGTCTAAGGTATAGATTCAGTATATATGTTATCTAATTGACCAGAGGAAGAAATTATGTCGCTTAAGGTCTAGGTCATTCTTTGACCTTTGTTCAAGGACACTGAGATTCGGTGTCCTGTCAACCATTTCAAACATCTTCTCCTCTGAAGTCACTGGGCTGATTGGAGCTTTACTTGGTCAAATGAAACAAAATTTGTTCAGATAGTCTTAGTCACATGGCCAAGATGGCCGTCACTGCCGTATATGGTCAAAAATTCTTCTAAAATCTTCTCCTGCAGAACCAAAGGCCTAATGACCTTGTGTCTCGGTATGTCACATGGAGGGCTTGGTTACGTCATAATTTGTACGAATCATGCCCGTGCATTGACCTTGGCCTAATTTATGGCAAGGTCAGTTTTGGTATGTTACGCTTTTGTATGGAAAAATGCTTAAACAGTGGATTTCTCAGAAACTATTTAAGTCTAAGGTATTAAATTTGGTATATATAGTTAAATAAATGAGCAACTGAAGATATTATGTTGCTAAAGGTCAAGGTCATTCTTTGATCTTTGTTCAAGGTCACTGAGATTCTGTCATCCGTCAAAATTTTAAAAACCTCTTCTCGTCTGATGCCCCTCGGCCGATTGAAGTCATATTTTATATGGAGCTTCACTTGGTCAATGAATCAATGGTGTCAGATCGTCTCGGTCAAATGACTTAAATGGCCCCCACGCCTATATATGGTAAAACACCCTACAAATATCTTCTTCTCTAGAACCGAAAGGCCTATGACCTTGAAACCTGCTTTGTAGCATAAATGATAAGGGCCTATCATAATTTACACAAATAATGACTGTGCATTGGCTTTGACCTAGTTTATGGCAAGGTCAAATTTTGATGCGTTATGCTGTTAAATGGGAAAATGCTTAAACAGTGGATTTCTTAGAAACAATTTTAGTTTAAGGTATATGATTTGGTTTATACGGTTAACTAAATGAGCAAATTAAGATATTATGTCGCTAAAGGTGAAAGTCATTCTTTGACCTTTGTTCAAGGTCACCGAGATTTTGTCGCCGGTCAACTCTTCAAACATTTTCTTCTCGGACGCCACTGGGCCGTTTGTAGCCATGTTAACTATGGAGCTTCACTGGGGCAAAGGCACCAAAAGGGGTCTTGGTCACATGACCAAGATGTCCGTTATGCCCATATATGTTTTAAAACCCTTCAAAAAATCTTTCTCTCCAGAACGAAAGACCAAATGACCTTGTGGCTCGGTATGAGACATTGGGGACTCGGGCCCATCATAGTTTGTGCAAATCATGACCGTGGATTGACCATGACCTAAATTATAGCAAGGTCAACTTTGGTATGTTATGCTTAAACTTTTAAGCATAGATATAATAATTGGAAAATATAGTTAACTAAATGCATACATGACTACATTAGGTCATCAAAGATCGAGGTCATTTTTTAAAATTTGCTCAAGGTCACTGAGATTTTAAAATTAAAATATGCACTCCCTAGAAGCCACCGGTTTCAAATATGTAACAAACGAGCGAAATGACAAATTGTGTCTATTGAGAGAAGGTGTCTGGTGAGCTACAGAACCATTGGTCCTCTGGTATGGTATAGTAGTATTCCTTGATGAGTGAGAAAGATTAAGTAGTTCTGTATTCATTAATTACGGAGTTAATTTCCCTGATATCCAATGCTTATGCAGATAGTGGGCTCAAGAAGAACTCGCGTAGGATACTGAAATTTCATAATTGGATTTATCATGGAAAAATAACTGACCCGTACTTGTTTCTTTTCCGAGTTATCTCTCTTTATGGAATTGTGCCCTTTTTAATAAAATGAGATGCAAATATTGGTAGCAAGATAACTCAAAAAGCGGATGAGCTTTAGCCTTGATATTTCTAAAAATTGACGAGATATGAAGAGATGCTGACCTGTTTAAGTAAAGGTTACATAACTCTGTATTCATTAATTATTAAGTTATTTCCCCAGATGTTGAATAATTATGCAGCTGCTGGCCTTAAGAAGCACTGGGCGTCGGATATTGAAATTTCATAAATGGATTCGTTAACCATAGCTTCAGTTTTTAATATCGAAGATAAAACGTTACGGCGAAATCCACTTTTTAAGTATTTTCCTATACAGAAGCTCCAGGAAGCAAAGTTTACCTGGCAATACATTATGCAAGGTCAATCGAAGATTATCATTTAAAAAAAAAAAATAAAAAACTTTATAGGGCTCGATTCCCCATTGCTACATATGAAGTTTCAACATCACTGGCCTTCCGGTTCTGGAAAAGAAGACTTTTAAATGATTTTATCATATATGGGCATGGCGGTCGTTTTCGTCATGTGACAATTCCACCTGAACAAACTTTTGTTCCCCTGACGAATGGAGGCTCTGTGTGAAATATGTCTCAATCAGCCCAGTGGCTTTAGAAAAGAACATGTTTGAAAATATTGACGGACAGCAGACTCTCAGTGACCTTGAACAAAGGTCAAAGAATGACCTTAACCTTTTGCAACAAAATAACTTCATTTGCTAATTGAGTTTACCATATATTCACCAAATGTTATATCTTCATGCAATTATGTTCTGAGAAATTTACTGGATAAACAGTTTCCGATATGAAAGCATAACGTACCAAAGTTGATATTGCAATAAATAAGGTCAAGGCCATTGTAAAACTTTGTAGGGCCCGGTTCCCAATGCTTCATACAAAGTTTTATTGTCCTTGGCCTTTCGGAGCAGGAGAAGATTTTTAACGGTTTTTACCATTGTTGGACATGACAGCCAATGATGCTATGTATTCAAGAAGATATAATTCGTTTTAATTGCAAATGGAAGTAACTGAAAAAGCATACTTCTTTCACCCCAAGAGGGATCAAAGTGCAAGCTAGATGGTGGCATGGATGCGTTTTATAGTCCGCTTGCTCCCAAATGCAAATGACATCCCCAATATTTCTCAAAATTGGTGAAAGGTAGAACATTTTCGAACTGCTCATTCTTAATTTTTATCCTATACATAACAAAATCATATTTTTTTAGAAATGTGAGGTTTTGCATAAAAAAGTTTCTGTACAAAAAGGGACCTAAAATATGCCATTTTCGCCTCTGAATTACAAGGGAGTAAAACTTGGCTGTTAGAATTCCCGTTTAGTCTTACGTATTAGAGCATGTGACCAAAGTATGCTATCCTTTGAACAAAATTTGCATAATAATTGATTTTTTTCTGAATCTATTTCTTTCTACTTTTTGTTTCACCATAATATTATCAAATTTTGATATATAGACTTTTTGTTCGCAAAACCAGATAATAAATTAAATGTTTATTTACAACATAGTATCACCTGACCAGTGACATCATGCGTAGTGCGTGCGGACACGTGAATACAGTTTACTATTTCATTCATATATGCCCACAACTGTAGTAAACAACGAGTTTACGCTATTGTCTATCAACAATATTTTGGCTGTTCTAACAAGCATACGATGCCCTTCAGTGAAACTGCTCTAATTCTGCATTAGTGGTAATGTAAAATATTGTACAAAAACATCCAAAAATTTGGATTTTCGTATTCTGTTATGTATTGTTATAGGAATCATTAGGACATAAGAACATTTGATGGAACTTTCATCGTTTTTCGAGAAAATAAGCAAAACCCGTTTGCACTTGGGAACAAACGGACTAAGTGAGAATGTAATGTAATAGAAGATACATAAACATGTACAGGGATAGTGTTTATATGCCTGAGTTTCTGGATATTTTTTCAACGTTGTCCAGATTAATGGCACGGTAAACAGCGTTATTGGAAAAAAATAGCATCTTATCTTATTCTGCTTCAGAATTATAATAGCATCTTGCCTAAACATACTGAAGGATTTTCGTTTTTGCAACATTTTCATATATCTAAGCTGAAACATGGAACGTAAATCTCTCTTTCTCTCCCCCCCCCCCCCCCCCTCCCCCCCCCCCCCCTCCAGCCCCCACACTCACACACACCTATAAAATCCATTTAAAAAATCTGAACTCAAACATACATAAAACTACTGTGCATATATAATGAGTATTAAAAGTTAGTCTAAAATACACTCTACGACTACCTGTTTCCGGATATGGCAGTCAATCAATCGCGTAAATACGTGTAGATGTGATTCTTCTAAAAACTCTGTCTTCCATTTCGACATGAATTGTGCTTTTTTGCATATGCATGCGTAAAGTTCAGAAAGACAGTTTAATTTGCGGCAGCAACAGTTAACGTGTGACAAAAACTTTACAACGCGTCTATAGGCTTATGCAAGTTTAACTAGCTAACTACTCACAAACGCATGAATTAATTCATTGTCAGGTGGAAATGCTCGTGAATCATTACAGAATTGTTGTACGGTCATGATAAAACTTTTTGCGGTGTTCTCACCTGTCCAAGATTTGCTTTTCTTACACTATATTTCATTCCTTTCCTTTTTTTCCTTCGCGTGGGGCTGGGGGTGGAGGAGGGTATAGTAATTTTAATCCTTGACGCATTCCTTGTGTACCAGCTAAATGGATGCACACGAAATGTCTGTATATCCTTATCAAAGGTATATAACCCCAAAATTAAGAAAGGGGAAGCAACCATTTTCGTTATCAACCCACAGTCTCAAGCTAATGCACCTTGGTATTAAGTGTCATAATTAGTGTCCACACAAGAATAACTTTAAAACTTATTAAAGGGATGTACTTCTAAAAATAAGGAAGGGGGAGCGATAATTCTTATATGCGACATACCGTCTCAACCGAATGTATACACATTGCTATAAAGTTTCATCAAGATATTCAAAAGGCTGACGTAGTTATGGCGCGCAAAGGCGTAGTCTTAAAAATCTAATCAAAGGAATGTACCTCCAAATATAATGAAGGAGGGCCAATTATTTATATTTAAATGTGGCACACAGTGGTGTAAATTTTCATCAAGATATCCCATACGGTTACCTAGTTATGGCGCGCACAAGAGCAGCCTTGAAACTAATCCAATTAAGGGATATAACTCCAAAAAATAAGTAAGGGAAGGCAATCATTCTTATCTGTGACATACCGTCTAAATCGAATATACATTGCTAAAAATACGAGGGTCATCCAAAAAGTTCTGTCACTGGATTCATAACTTTTACATAGGCGTGTTAACATATTTCAGAGGACGCCAAAAGATAGAGCTGTCTTTTGTCTTTCCGATGATGTCAAGGACGCAGTGGATTCCAAAGCATGGCTGAGTTACACGCTATTGTAATGTGTTAGTCATAGACACTGGCCTTTTTTCTTGTTTTATTTTTTTCTGCTTGTGTGTAAATCATGTTGTATATTTAGAAAACTACACGTCACAATCAACTGAAATGTTCAGGGATGTTGCCTGACACACTCAAAGAGAACATATAGAAAAAGAATAATATCGATAGACTCTATGCAACACAAATGAGGGATATATAAGATGGCCCTGAATTTACTATCCACGTGATCTTCAAGCAATCAATATAGCAGTATTTCAGGGTACTTTTTGGTACTTTTGATTCAGAGTAAATGTCAATGATATACTTCACGAAATATTTATTTGGAAAGCTCAAAACGTTTACATTTATCAAGATACGGCACTTAGAACATAACTTGAGTGATTCGTTTAAGCGGTTAGCTGCATCTAGCCTTTCATACACAGGATTGAAAACTTCATGAAATGCATCGGATGACTGTGGAGGTTTATCAGTGCCTGGAAAATTTTAGGCACCGACTTACGATAAATGACATTGTTTATGTATGAAATGCAGCGCCTTTTAAATGGGGGATCCAAAAGTTATGCCAGTATAACACAGTATAACAGTGGTATACCTTTTTGCAAAGCAGATTGTATAGTTATGTTTGAAAAAAACAAAAAATATTTTTCTACAGCGATATGACAAAGGGTATGCCTTTTGAATGGTACTTAAATGAGGTAATTATGCATTTCTTTTTCGACATATAATACCAATGACAGAACTTTTTGGAAGATCCTCGTAGTCCTTAGATAAACAAAGGAACTCCAAAAGAAAGTGCGAGGGCAACCACTCTTGTATGAAAAATGCCGTCTTAAACTCATATACATTGCTATCAAGTTTCATTATGATATTCCAAAGAATAAGCGAGCTACGGTGCGCAAAGAATTATGTTACAAACTGCCGTAGTCGATTTCATCAAAGTACTGAAGCTCTATAAAAACATTCGAGCGTAACCTCCAAATAATATGCGCTACTCCACATCCTAGTCCTACAGTTTACAAAGTTTCAGATTAATTGGATGAATTCTGTAGGAGAAGGTATCTGGAGACAAACACGCTAAAATTTTAAGTAAAGGGCTGTACCTACGCTATAAATCGTTTGAGCGTAACCTCGAAACAATATGCGCTGGTCCATCTCATACCAAGTTTCAGCTAGATCGTATGTAAACTGTAGGAGGTTTATAGGGAAACAAAAAACGTTAACAACAGACGGACGGACAGACAAATGAACAGACAAACAGACGGACGGACGCCAGCGGCATAAAAATACTTCTAATACTTCTCGCTTTTCAAACGGGCGTATAAACATACACATCTATTTAATCTATTCATATTGCAAGTCCATATTTGTATGTTGTTCACGTCTCACCGCGACCCCACTCCCCCAGGACAACAACACGCACACACAAAATGACAACAAAATTTATCAACTTACTGACAGAAATAAAATAAAATTCTTGACTGATTTATCTCAACAGGAAAGCAAACAACATTAAATATGAATGTGCAGATATATACTATAAATCAGAGGCACTTCAAGACCGAACCCAAAATTTATAAAGAAATAACTATTGGAATGATATAAATATAACTTTGATATAGTACGAGTTGCGACACGCAATAATTGTGTCGAACGCATGTGCGAACTGCAAAGACTCAAACCAGCCTGCGTTACAGTCGCAGTCAGGGAACTGTAGCCATATCTCAATATAACAAGAAAACATTGATACACAGCATCAATACGCCGGGAAACTCAGTTATATTTATCTTTTCCCACCTGAAACTGTGGACATACTAAGGACCGTTAACATTAAAGAAGTGAATTCTATTTAAGATTAAAATGAACTGTTATCCCATTTGAGTTCACATTGAGATAGTTTACAGAAACTATATCTCCATAAAGTTAATCCTGTTGCGTTCACACTGGCATTGAGTTAATCTAGATTGTTAGTCAACTTTATTGAGTAATGATGTTATACATGAGGGTTACTTGCTAAAATTTGCTCTCTTGAAAACCCCAAGATAATTAAATACAGTTATGTCTGGATATATGACCTTTACCTTCATCATTGAATTTTTCTTGTACACAAAAGGTAAACAGTACGCGAACAGTAAATACACGATATACATCAAAGGCCGAACGCTTGTGACAAATTGAGGTCTATAAAGGGAAACAGAATATTTTTACAACTATAATCAGTCGAAACTCAGATTATCACAACCCAAGTTGCCAAATCAACCATGTGCTTCTAGTTGCTCGGTTTGGTAGCGTCAGGTACATTTATATCATTATTTTTATCTACCAAAAATGAATGATTATAATAATATTAGTGAACCCCAATGGTAAACTCCAAAGCTTGGAAGCAAACGTTTTTCGAATGCATCTACACTTCAGAAAGACAACGTTAAGTAGATAAGCAGTAGCCCGGCGTAAAGAAACCCCTATAACACATCTAAACATTATTGACCCTAAAATGACGAAGTGTATAGAACCATGTTCTTCCATTGATCGAAAGCTAGAAGTTATATGTCCTCAACAGACTGTGTCGAGTGTAATGATACATGGATTATATATTTTGTTCAACGATCAAAATCTGTAACTTTTTGTTACCAACCAGACTGCGCTTGTGCTCCCTAGTAACGATTTTATAAGAACTTGAAAGCAGTTTCTTATACTACAATTTTAGGTTACCAGTATATCGCTCTGGGGGTACGTGTAATCTGCATTATAAAAGGATAAAAAAAGATAAAAGAAAAAGTAATGTTTGAATATCGTATTTTACCACCACTGAGCCCTTAACTTTTCATAATGTTTTATAAGGCAATAAAATAAACTAAGATTAGATGATTAGACCATAGTTCGCACTGACAAAGTACAGATCGATTCACATTTTTTACAAGGAGTGCGTCAGGTGATTATGTATTGTTCCGTTATGCAAAAATAATCAGGGTTGTCACTTTTTACAAATCCCTCTAGAATCTGTAAAATGTCGGATGTACGCCGCGATTTTATGTCATTTTTAGAAGTATTACAGTCATATCAGGACGCTAGAAGGGTGATGTGCAATGGAACCACGTTTACGGTTGGAATGATTTTCATATTCAGCGGAACCCGACCCCGGGGCCGCTAGATCAGCAGGCCATTGTCTAACCTACCTAGTTAGCGGGAATCCTTTCGATATCAAGCCATAAATTCGAGAAGAACTATCCATCAGTATGAGGCCCACCCCACGCGCACTTACATTCTCATTGTATTTAGAGTATAGCGCCCACCGGTCGCACTGAGCGTGCGCAGGTGTTCTGTCTTCGATTTTTTACGTTATAATTATCCCATGTTTGCCCAGTGTTTTGCCAATAGCCCATTAATAAGACGCTAGGCGTTAATAGGTAAATCTCAAAGCATGTCCATGAGAAACCGACCTCTTATCCTCCAGCTAACTATCGACTTTTCTTACCAACAATTGATTTGCACCTGGGGAGTTTTGTAAGATAAATTAACACCTCTGTCTATAAGCAGCTAGGTAATGGCTCAGTAAGATGTACTGAACTAACTTCAGTTATTTTCACTGGCCAAATCAGTTGGTAAAAATTGTAATTCTCTTCTCACTGCAGAGCTGTGATTCAAATTAAAATCTGAAAGAGTTCCTTCAAGAGCAGAGAATACATTCATAAGAAGGAACATGGGCCAGACTACGTAGTTTCGGCTAATAAAGCCTCTTCAGTGACCCTGACAATATCTGGTGACGAAACCAGAGAAGAGCATACTGTAATTTCACAATCTCAATTGGACAGCCGATTCAAAGACTGATTAGTATCGAAAAAGGTCCAAATAATATATAAAATGATGGCTTAGAATATGAGAATAAACCAATCTAAAATTTCAGATTTCTCAGAATATATCCTCTGATCTCAAAGGACGAAAAGAAAATATAATCTGCACTATGGATGATGTACGGGGAGACGTTTTACGGCCGCCACACGGCACAACACCAGCTGCAGTGAGGTAAAATTAAAATCTGAAAGAGTTCCTTCAAGAGCAGAGAATACATTCATAAGAAGGAACATGGGCCAGACTACGTAGTTTCGGCTAATAAAGCCTCTTCAGTGACCCTGACAATATCTGGTGACGAAACCAGAGAAGAGCATACTGTAATTTCACAATCTCAATTGGACAGCCGATTCAAAGACTGATTAGTATCGAAAAAGGTCCAAATAATATATAAAATGATGGCTTAGAATATGAGAATAAACCAATCTAAAATTTCAGATTTCTCAGAATATATCCTCTGATCTCAAAGGACGAAAAGAAAATATAATCTGCACTATGGATGATGTACGGGGAGACGTTTTACGGCCGCCACACGGCACAACACCAGCTGCACAAAGACTAAATCCTATTATTTTTTTCCTCTTTAAAATATTCTTAAATCTGAAATTATTTAAAACGCTTATATTTCTTTAAACTTTTTAATTAACACATCTGGTTATCATCTCATCTTACGTAAGATTTCCTAGCCTTACTGAAGGTTATCTCAAGATACAACCGAGATCACAGCTGGAGATGCCATAAACAAACAAACCCGACCTAATCCACTTAAGACATGTTAAGTGGGGTTTAAAAGAGTGTGTTTTACATGATTTTTTCGAATTCTATACCAAGTAAACGATTCAAGGAATTTAATTTTCATCCTATTTGTGACTTTAAACAAAATATACGATATTAAATATGATGTATTTAATAGTACCACATATGCAATTGAAGCGCAAATTTAATTAACGTTACTTTACACTGATTATAGTACTGTACTATTCCGCATGTACTAACCGCCTTCTTCAAATAATCATAAACAGCTAAAACCTAGTTCAAACCCGTTTTTGTGAATGTAAATCACAAACTTTAAGACAGATTGCCTGCTCATTTAAACGCCTCTTATAATATCCTGATGCAAACTATTCTGCTGCTGATCATGGTAAAACTAAGGAAGACCCAGAGCAGTGAGTAGGATTAGTCTTGATTGGACATCTTTGCAAATGTATATAATGCTTATTTTCGGGGAGCATGACGGCATGCTTATGGTAGGTAAACCATTCTGCACTATAAAACCAGTTTTAACGACGATATATCGAGCAATATACATATTTGTGAGTTTATGCTGTTGGGGCACTGTACTGTAAGCACTTAAGCGTGAATTTAATTAGACATGCTCTTTAATTGTAAAGGGTGTTAAGAAAGTTCGTAGACATTATTTTAACATACACTGAGAGCTTAATAATGTTATGATTTTCGCCAAACTTTGTAAGTGTGATATAGAAAGCACTATCAAAGATATGAAGATATAAATTCTTTTTTGATTTCAAAATGACAAGAAAATCTGAACTGCTATGGACACACCCTCTACATGGCTGACAATGGTGAATGCAAAATTTTGATTTGCTTAATAGTTCGGCATCTTAAGAGCTTGGTTTTTCAAAACTAGTAGAAATATTTAAGATATTTAAGTACTGGTATTGCAGGGAATATTTTCTTGATTTTTTCATTTAGTTTTTGTTATTTTTCAATGATTTACTACGGAATTTCTGACTAAATCGACAGGGTACCCCCATTCTCAATTGAAATTGAAATTTTAGGGGTGGAAGGGATAGAATCTACATCAGTATTTATAAACACAGAGGTATTTTGCAGATTTCTTTTATTCTCTTGTTATTTGATTTGTTCTCACATCGAGCATAAACATTTGATTCATTTTTTCTTTTCACAATTATTTTGCAAAATTACTCTTAACAAATTACTCTTTAGATTTAACTTCTAATTCATTTTTAATTGAATTTTGCACAAAAACCTTGCTGTTTTGAAACAAATCAGGTAAGAATATGAAATTGTTAGGAAACTCTTGTAATATTTTAACCTGGGGTAAAAAATCCTGTAACTAACAAATTTCCTTTTCATTTAGATCAATTATTGTCATAGAAATGCTATTTTCTCAACACATTTGCATAATTTGACGTTTTGGTGGTAAAATTTCAAATATATAATAATTTACAGATACACCATACCCCCTTTGCAAAATATGAATGCCTTGTTTGTTTTTCATGTTACTGAATCATCTGTAAAAATTTGCACGTTGTCTATGATTTTTTACAAGCTGTAACTAATAAAATACTGTTTGGCATAGTCTCTATCATTTAAGTTAATTTTAAAATGATGATTCACTAAGGGGTAAGAATAAATAACTGTTTAATATGCCACATCTTTATGCATAAAATCAATAATAAATAACGGGTCAGTTTGACACCTTTGATATGAACTACTAATTTTGTAATGGTAAAGTGTGGTTGTAAAAGTTGTTACATTGTGGATCCTTTAATATTGAATAATTCTTGAGACCTGTCAAGTTTTAAGATTTAGTGAACGTAACTTCTGAAGTTATTAGCAATACTGTAATGTCTTCGAACTTTCTTAACACCCTTTAAATACCCGTACTATAAATTCAAGCATACTAAAATTTGTAAATGTTTTGTTTAAAGTAAAAATATTATTTCATTATCCTTCAAATGTTTTACTAAGTATGTTTATCAGGATCATTCAGCGCAGAACTAATCTAAGGAATATCTGAATGTATAATGTATGCCGTACACGCTTAGTCAGGTCAGAACATCCGCAGTTCGCGAATACAGTAAGTCTTGACTTACAGACATACGCCATAATCTGGCCATTCGCTGTTAAAATACACAAGGTCAGCATTTGTCTTGTGCTTGCAGTACATGTACTCTGGCGATTTGTTTGGGTATTCATATTTTCCAAATTCGACTTTTATTTTTTCAAGCCTTGCCATGACAAATTGTACCTTAGGGTGCAGTGTGCGTAGCACAGTCTGGTCAGTCTTTGCTTTCACTGTACTGCAAAGTAAAAAGATAGGCAATTATCAGGAATTGAAATACAATTTAATCCCACATCCCGCCCCCAAAACCAATAGGGAAGGATGCACACACACACATACACACGTAAAGTTGACACAAGTTCACGAAAGACACGCACCGTAAACCGAATGAGACAAGTGGACATAGCACAAAGGCTATGAACTAAAACAATTTACTGTTTTGTAGTCATTAGGGTTTATATATCTTACTTATTACACAAAAGAGACTAAACCGGTAATTACTAAATTTCAATAACTGAATCTTCTTATAAATGAAAGTGGTCAAAGCACCCAAACAAAAAGTCTGCAGTCATAAGTAATATAAACATTGACAATTCAGGAATACTTTAAATATAAATACATGGACACCAAAACTGAGGTGTGACCGCGCCTGCCCAAGATAATACACCCGCCTAATCATTGTATCGATGGAATTGGTCAGTGAAAATGAACGTCCGGTACTTTAAAGCCTTACAAGGCTTCGGCGGAGTCCATTAAATCGGAAATAAGTTTAGAAACGGCTACATTGTAGGGATCAACAATGTCATGGTGTCTGCCGTGGAACTTTTTAATTGTTATCGTTTTATGATAACCCTGTCAATAAAGTCTAAAACTTGAAACAGGCTTTAGCACTGCGGACTAGCTGAGAGACATAAACTTTGTATGTAGGCGCCGAAGGAATATTTTTACTCAAAACATGGAAGGGTAGCTTGGAAAATTGAAATCGTCCCTCTTGTAATAAAGCCTAGTATCAAGCTTTCTTGACAATACAGAGGTAACAATTAAAGTATGAGGAAGACGAACTGGGGCCATATTTATAAAACGACTTAAGTGGTTGCTATGCTGTTGCTAAGGCTAAATTTCTATGTAGGAGTTTCCCTACAACTATGAAATTTGCTCTGGTGGAACAGTTTGAAAAAGACTGTTCCTCCAAAGCAAATTTCATAGTTATAGTTAATCTCTTTGATAGGAATTGAGCCTTAACAACAGCATAGCAACGACTTAAGTCGTTTTATAAATACGACCCCTGGACTTTGTGGTATATTTAATTTTAAGTTCACATTGATAAAGGAGATCAATAAACTCCGACATCTTTGAATTATTCAGAGATAGAATATTATCTTTGTACCTGTAAGTTGAGGTGAATTTCTGTGCAAAGTGCCAATATATAAACTCCAACTCGTACCCGTAAAGAAGTTTATATATTATCTAACACGTGAAATGAACTCGTGCTTTTGATTAAAGAGTGCTTTATCCCAGCAGCCATTTGACGTCGTCATGACGTGTCACTGACGTGGATGGGACATGATGACGTTGCACGGACGTCAAAACGACGCCATGTGACCGTTCGTTGAAGACCTGCGAATTGAACAATAAATAAATTCACAACATAATTCATCCAAAGGAGACAACTTACTATTAGAGGAGGCACTAAATACCGACTCTGTTGAGAAATATCTGCACCAAGCTGTGCTAAAGTAATCTGAACAATAAGAACGACAGAGCAATCATTTTTGTATTGGAACATTTGTTTGACCTCATCCACATTGCTTTAAAAGTTCACCAAGATATTCGAAAAAGTAACCTAGCCATAGCACTCACAAAAATAGCCTGAAAAGCTAACTAAAGAGTCGTTACATCGAAATCATGCACACTGCTATATCATCAAGATATGCCAAACGATTACCAAGTAATGACGTGCACAAGGTTAGTATATACAAACAATAGCCTGAAAGGCTAGCAAAAGTGATGTTACTCTGAAACTAAGCAAGGGAGAGAAACCATTCTTAAATGCGACACATTGCCTAGAGTTCATTCGCATCCATATGAACTTTATTAAGAAAATTTTAAACGATACCTAGTTTTGGCGGGCAACAATAATTAAAAGATACATGCCTTGGAAACTAAAAAAAGATGACCAAATACTCTTGTATGCGACACGCCCATCTGACGTCATGCATATTGCTAAAAGCTTTCAGCAAGATTTTCCAAACTGTTACTGAGTTATGGCTTGCACAAGAAAAGTTAACATTGGTCAGACAGATGAATAGCCGTTTTCAAAACAGGCGTATGAAATACCAGTGAGCTCAAACCCATTTGTGAAGAGGACATTTTATGCTTAGGATTTAGAGACTTAAAGTTTTTATCATATGGCTTCGCTGTTATTCAATGGATAACGTTGTGTCATAAAAATTGTATGAACACACGTTTAATAACATTTTGGCGCGTTCATGACACGTAATTGACAACGACCGTGCCAACAATGCGGTTTCTTATTGAAATGATGTTCATTTTAAAAGCGACAAAATCCCATTTGCAAGGGTCATACGATTAACAGGATCTTTTCATATGAAATGACTACTCATGTAAGATCCTCTATATTAGACGTCGATCTTTACGTTGCCGAAAAGCCGACAAAACCCCAAGTCCAACCACATTTAAACTGTTGCATGTTATATGTTTCATTCAAAAAACAACGAAATTGAATATAATATAGCTTTATTTCTATAATCATTAAGCTTTTTGACAAAATAGTTTATTTTATTAGCGTAAGCAGTGAGCAAAAGCAATGCATATCACTGTCTAGCATGTTCATAATCATTTTTTAAGTCTACAGGTTTTAGAAAAAAATTGACAGCTGAATCCTTTTTTGCTCAGTAATAGAGTGGTACACTGCTATATGGACAAACACCAAGATACGTATTGATCTGTTTTGGACGGAGAAAGAGAGAAGGAGGGAGAGAGAGAGACAGAGAGAGAGCTTAAATAATATGCGCGAGGGAATAATTACCTTTTCCGTCTTGATATCGCCTAGTCGTTACTTTGTCAAATTTTCGTTTTACAGTTCCGTATTCGTGAGGACTGAAACGTCGCACCTTTCAAGTAATCACAAGGAAATTCGACAAAACAATTACTTCTTTGAATCCAGGTCTTTCTTAGAATAATCTGAACTCGTAGTTTTCTATTCCTATCAGTCAGATTTGAGAATACTGGGGTCGTTCAAAAAGTTCTCCGCCAAGCCTACTTCAGGCGGGTCTGCGCATAATGGTTTTGAATGAAAATATTTGCGGGCCCTTCACTAGATTTCCCAAGAGACTCTCTAGCCTCTGTTACAAATTATTCACATAACAACAAGCGTGCTAGTCGACTTGAAAAAACAAAAAACAAAAAAAAAAAAAAAAAAAAACAACTACAATAAAAAAAAACAACAACAGAATTTAGTAAATTTAGTAAGTCTTACATTACTTTAGAAAGCGTTTTTCCTGAGAGTAACACATTTAAATTGTTCAAAATAAGCAAACTTGAGCAGTTATTGGTTAGAAAATAAAGCAATCAATTTATAGGCAACAAGCCCAGGGGGAGTTTTGTAGACCAGATTATTTCTGAAAGCCCAGCGTCTTAAAAGTATTTTTCAGCAGGGAAGCCCTTAGGTGATAGTAGCGTTACGCTGCTACAGCTTGTTACAAACGTTACCATTCCAGGAGGTAAATATTATTTAAAATTATTGAAACTGACAAAACTATGGAAGTCACATTCGTATGCTTGAAATTATATGTTAATAGAACAGCAAAATAGCTACAAGTTATGATGTTTGAAAGATCATTTTAGCGTACATGGTGGTAAATACGTAACATTGTCTGTCTTTACACTCCATTAAAATTGCTTTTTTTAATGTAAAACAGTTTCCTCTTGTAAGTTTTCCTTTTCGTATTTGGACTTTACATGTGCTACTGTCTAAAGTGCAATTTATTGACATTTTAAGATCCCCAAACATTTTTATCCTATCTTCTACACTTCGGATGAAAAAATGAATACAGATCTCACTTACAAATATTTAATTTCACAATTATCACTATCGACAGCTCAGCTGAATAGTTCAGCGGCATACCCAGTGTCCGTGACTTTGGTTGTTAACTTTAGCAAAACATATCAACTTAATTAGTGGTGGTTACACTTGTTGCCACTTTTTCTGATTGCTCTTTTTGACATAACGTTCCGTAATTTAAGTTACCTATGACTATTTTCATGACAATCATATAATTCGAAGATAGAATCATTTGTTTTCATTAGTCAGCAGTTTCTCCATTAAATGTTCTTTAAATGCTAGAAAATATATATCCTGGATTGCTTTTAATTTATTCGTTTATTTATTGATGTATGATACCATAATACTATTCCCTTGACTTGAAGTGTTGAATAAAACAACGTCTTGTTCATATATCATAATCTTCGTCTGATCAACGCAGTGAGTTCCTCACATCTGTTCACCACATTTAGGACATAAATTGCTTCAAGAACTTCTCAAATGTAATACTAAAATCATTTTCTACAGATGCTGTTGGAATGTTTACAATATGATGACCACTGTCTCTCGTCTAATTTGATGTTTCCATACTGAAGGGCTTTACACTTCGGGATAGAGACTTCCAATCAAAAATCTTAAACAAGTCCTCTTGAATCAAAATGTGATCGGCTTTATCTTGAATACTCTAAGACTTATAAATTTACTATCGTCGGCGAAGATTTTACGTGCAAACCTCAAAGTATCAGGCAAGGCATATATGATACACAATTCAGGGCGATAGCTGATCTCTTGTCCAAACGTTTTGTTTATCAACAAACCTAACTGTCAACAAAGTATATCAGCAGCTTTTAACAGAATAACATCCATCTTGATATATAATGTACTTTATATTGTTTTTATAATGTTCTTTTATCTACAGTAAGTTTCGCCAATGGGATACTATTATAGCGTATGTCAAATATTGGTAATGAGCCTGCTGGCTCTTTAATAAATACAGAATTAAAGAAATCGTTCAACAAATTTGCTTTCTTCTCACTGTCTGCGACTATTTGGCAATGATCATCTTTTAATTCTGCCGTATTTGCTTGAGAATAAGTCTGCTCTCTAACACACGACTAGAAACCATCTGTTTTTGTTCTTATGTGTTGGACTAGCAATTTCTCAAAGTTTCTTTACGCTGTCCTTGTATAATTTGTACAATAATTTCTGGCAATGCGATACTTTTTTTACAATTATCCATTGTCTTTGTATGCACATACTAACGTTCTCCAAGCTTTATACTTTTTTGCTGAAGGCTGTAGACAGTCCTTGTTTGTCTAATCTTTTCTTCCTCAGTTGTTTATTATTATCTTTTAGTAAAACATGTTTTTCAACAACTTTCTTGGTTTCATGTACAATACAGTCATACTCCTCATTCACTGGCATAGTCCCTATCTGCTTCCACTCAAACAAACACAGATCTGAACATACTTCCTCATAATTCCCTTTATGGTAGTTACGCCTGACAAGGTCAGAATAGTTTGTTTGAGAAGAGGATGTCATGTTATTCCCTGACATATTATAATTATGTAACGTTTGTTACTTTTAGATTGCCTTTCAAAAAGAAAACAATTGCATGTTTTTTTTGTTTGTTTTATTTGTTATAGTTTAAAGACATAAAACAGTGCTGTTCCTTCTTGGTTACATGTACAACTGTCTATTTAAGACATAATGCATATTACATTCAAACGACTACAGCATCTGCTGTTGGCTTTGTAAGCTTTTTTTCGTCATTTTTACGGGGTGGGGGCGGGATAGGGGAATATTCTTCAGAAATAAGTTACGTTCTGTCATCATTTAATAATGCCACTGCTAAATGGTACCAAAATAGGTCAAGCAATTCTTTCCAAGATTTGCAAGATTCGAAGATGATTGCTGGAGCATGTATAAACTTCATTTACCAGTCGGATTCTTGTCGGTTATTTATATTTTGTTACAGTTATATACGTTACATATAGATCGTGGCCGCTGTCGAGTTTAATAAGACTTTATTTTGTTTGTTTTTGTATTAGATTATGAAAGTAACCCTTGGTTCTCTTTTTTATGTTTAACAATATTTAAAAAGACATATTTATGACGTGAACTTCTCTCTACATCTGACTCGCCTACAACAGGCTCTTGTTATGGTTTCCCCACATAACTATTTAGCCATTTACTTGGCAGCAATCTGAGAAATAATGACATTTATTTATTTATTTTTGGTGTCTACTGACCTGCTTATAATTTATATTTACATGATGTACTTTAAGCAGTTTTTTCTTATAAGCGTTATTTAATGTGATTGTTCCTTTTGTTACATATTTTAGATACTGAAAAGGAAAACGTCAAATACAACGTGAAAATGACTTAAGACACGCTATACGGATTTGACAAAAGTTATTCACGATGCTAATTACCATGAAACGAAAATTTATGTACCAACAGACAGCAGCCTACATTATTTAGGGCAAATACTTACAATGCGTGTTTCTATCATGAGCTAAATTTGCATGTTTGGGCTGTGTAATTCAGGTTACCGTTACATATTAACGCTTCCACTTACAAGGGCTGACATATGGCGTATTGTTTCCTATATGATAGCTTTCAGAAAATTATAGCGTACGGAACTACAACCACTCTCCCCGCGACCAGAGTTTGGATCTTTGACCAGCTGAATGTCTATTAACATTAAGGTGATGGTTATCAATGAGTGTATAGGACTAAAATCTGCATAAAATGCAACAAGTACACTATATCTTCCCAAAACTTAGCAGTTACCTTCCTTATGTTTTGTTTTAGAACTAAGTATCCCAAACTGCCTGATTTGTTAATGTAAAAAAAGGTTGATATCAGAAAAAAATCAAGGAGTAATTTGCTGTGCAAACAAATCTAGAAAATAACGATCAATATTTAATAAAAATCGATATCGAAAATGCATTTAAGGCTTACGATACATCAATAATTGACGTAAACGTCATACCATATATTTCTTTCACAAATTATTAAGTTAAACAGATAAAAAAGGAGTAGCTTGTATCTATCCTTTTGACAACATTATGAAGAAAGCAGCACACTGGAGATTACCTTTTTGAAGGTTGAATAATTTCAGTTACACACCTGTTCTTTTTAGAGTAATGTAGTTTTTATATTGTATGTGTGATATGGATATATCTGCCTACCACATATTAACTGAATGCATTCAGTATACATGCATCTTATACATGGTCAAACGTTTATAAATATACTTCTGGTTTCGTCTGTTCTACCTTATAACTTGAGAAATAGTTAAAACAAATAATTGCTATGACGTTACTCTCAATGTATCCATGTACCTTCAGACCTAAATGATTTATCAATCACAATATTAATTCCTTAGATTTTTGCGCAGCATATAACCCTTTGATCGTTCCATATGAAAATGCTTTTTCAATCAGATTATTACTCTTTTTTGTATACTGAACTTAAAAGAACATAACAAAAAAAAAAAAAAAAAGAAATAAGTCTGCTAAGTATCGGAGAGATACGTTACAATTTTATGGATTTACTCAGATTTGTGTATTTGCCACAAATCACCACCTTTATTTCACCGTAAACCCTCATATTAGGCACTCCTCATTTTTCTATACATATTTTTTTTTTTTTTTTTATTGAAAAAGTACAAAAGTACACCAAGGAAATATTTATCCCTGGAGACTCAGAGAATGCTTTTGCATGTGTGCATTATCTGAAGGAGTTTCCATTATTAACACTTTACAGCATTCAAAAGGATGCTTGAAAATTTGAGCTGGTATGAAGCTACACTCTCACACATTGGCGAATAAAGAGATGCCCTTACATCTTTGTTATTAAAAAGTGGAACCAATTACCCTCAGTGTTTGTATGTTGAAAAGTTTCAGCTTGTAAAAAAGCTATACTCGAGGATAAGAACATTGAGGACAAGAACTCAGTAAGCTTTAGCTGTAGCTTTCGTTCTGTTCCTTTGAGTGATTACTTGTTATATATGGTCATGTATGTAATTGTGATGATTGAAATAAAATATGTTTAAACCGAAAAGCTATACTCGATGGTCAGGTGGTAGTTTAAAAAGGTGTGGTGCCAGCTGGTTATAAATGACGATGGATTTTTGTCCCATCTTATACCTGCTTATTCAAAAGCATTCTCATTATTGCAACCGCATTATTATTTTGGCTATTATGAGCATGGGCCGAAAACATTTTGAACAGCTCTCGTTTGGGACTTCCTTGTCCTGTAAATGACACAAAATCTAAGTGTTAGAAAAATCATAATCAATAGATAACGCAAAATATGACACTAAATAAGAAAGACTATGTACTCATGAATTAGACTAAATTTCAAGTTCTCATAAATTAAAACACGTCAAGATTTCTTTGAAAACGAAATTAGATTTCACGTATTATTCGTGAAGATATGGAAACAACACCATGTTTTCTCTCCTTTTTTTAAACGGGTGCAACTTTTGAGGCTTTCTATTGCTTTCTTCGACGACCAACTCTGCCAAAATGTGTCTATCCTTGTTCTTTGTTGTTTTGTTGCTTTACGTCCACGGTTACCAGCTATGGTCATGTCTGGACGGTCAGTTAACCTAACCATGCTATTCCTGGGAAGGCTTAGACCACCTAAGTGATTAACCAGTACTTAGTCCACAACTTGACTCAGCGGAAGAAGTAACCAACGTATGTGGCCGGACCGGGTATCGAGCCCAGGACCCCTGGCCTTGTTTCAGAAGCGCTACCGACTGCGCTTAGCGGCTCGGTATGTCTACTCCAGATGGCAATAACTTGTGCTACAGGAGCAGTTCCCCATTGAAGAGTCGAATCATATTGAGAAAAGAAGAACAATTAGAAATGGAAGAATTGTTGTCCCCTGAAAGTAAAATAATCATCTCAATGAAGTAAAAATGAGCACACAAGAAGCATGGCAAAGAAAATGCCTTACAACGTGTTGGAACAGCCAAGACATACAATAAAGTCTAAAGAAAGTTCCTCCGGATCCAAAAAAAAAAAACGCATCAGAGAAAAGAAAACAGCAGACTCGGTTTAACTGAGTCTGTTCATGTGCAGACTGATCTGAGTTTGTGCATTTTGTGTGTTGCCTAGGCACTGAATATGCCATGAACAGTATACGCATCAGCGCAGCATGCAGTGATTAGTTTGTAAATGTGCGTACGCTTTTCTGAGATGTTATTCTTATCTATGCCTTAAGTCCCAATATTTAGAGTTATAACGGCAGATAGAATTCACTCGAATGTGGACACACGACATTATTCGTGCAAGCGTCGCTGTCACCAGAAAAGTTTCGAAAATTTGATGTAAACAAACGCATTCTTATAAAGAACAACAACAAAAATTAGAATAAAATTCGATTACATCAAATATAAATGATGACACTTCGCTGACAAATCAGCATGAACTTCTTTGTCGTTTTCTGGACAAATTGGTTATTGTATTCTTTTAGCATAAATGATTGCATAGATCAACATGGAACCAGGAAAGGAAATCGTTTTTTTGTATAGCTATTTACCCATCACATTTTTATTTCAGCCTTTTGGGCATAAGTGACACTGAAGTGTTAAAATACATACGTTTGCAACTGCAGCACTTAATTTAATAATGGCTAATTAATATTTTCATAGCACAATGTTCCCTGTACCTTTGCAGTAGTTATGCCACTCAATATTTTCACATTAACCTGCATTAAAATCTTAAATAAATCCTTCAAGAGCAGAGAACACATTCAAAAGCAAATACGGTGGCCGCATTTGATATTTTAGCTTATTACCAAAGTGAAGGGGTAAACCTGCTTTTTCATAATGATTTGTATTTAGACGTTCTATCACTGTTATGAGTACTAGGGAGATTGCCTCTGCTGCTGCTGCTACATGCGCCTAAAAGTCAATTTTTGACTATAGTTATTTTTCGACCAATGGTCCTGCATCTAATTTACAAACAAACAAGGCAAATCTTAAAGCCAAGTAAGGGATACACATAGAACTGTGCAATATTGGACCAATATCTATCATTGTACCAAATGATAACAAAATCCATATCAGAGTTTGGAAGTAATAAGGTCCTAAAATCTCTGACGTAAGCGTTCAACGTAAAACTTCTAAGTATATATAGACTGGGGGCAAATCAGAGAACATAGGCTTTGAAATCGGTACCGTAAACATGCTGAGTACAAGCAATTTTTTATCAAAACTACTAATATCAAGAGGTTTTAAAATAGGCGTTGCCACTCCGAAATACCAGATTTTAGTGTATTACCTCAATTGGTTAAAACATTTATTTAGCTTATTTAGTTAACATACATATATACACACATAAACAAGTAAAATATCAGTACAAGCTATGGGATTAGAAAGGAAGCAATATGCTTATTGAGCTCTTCTCCCTGAATATTACCTCAGTTTTTTTAAATACCCACTTAATATCGTACAATTAAACCATACCAGATATTGTTTTTTTCTTAAAAGGCACTCTAAATACGACAGAATATGTTTTATTCACTCGGAAACAACCCACTTGAATACGAAAATAAGAAAAAAAGTTTCCTTAATATGGTTATTAGGCTAACAACGAAAAACAAAGATAGAAAAAGGGTAATTTAGGCTAGATTTACCTCACCCACTCCAGCAAATTTGTGATGTCTACATAACATTATTTTTTGAGATTTCAATGCAGCTTTCCACCACGCAATAAAGGTTATAAACTTTTTACCAAAATCTATTTATAAGGTGTAAATTAGCTGCATTTTTAAGGAAGCAAAGAATGAATGTATAATGCAGAATTTCTACATCGATCAGTTTTTTAATATTAAATCACCAGGTACTCTGAAGGCAGACTCAGTTTTGTTTTGTTTTTATAATCACTTTCCCATCCCCAGTCACTTTCCATTTAATTGTTTCCAATGATTATAATATACTTTAATATGATCGATATTCTATTGTCAGTCTCGTTTGGTTGTAACGTAAATAACATGATACTGCGACATGTTTTATTATAGAAGAATCCAAGTCTTATACAGATGAAAGAAGGTGCTACTTTAAGGGAGTAGAAATATAAACTAAAATAAAGAGACTGAAAGTAATATGTTAAATGGTTCGGTTTGGGTTGCTGAGTGGCCACCTTTCGGGAACAAGCTGCTCACTCGGTTGGCCATATGTTCTCTGTATCTTGATTATTTGTAATCTTAGTTGTTTCCAACTATGGTTTGAGGGCTGGATTTGGATTTACATTGTTTCAGTTCCTGGTCTTTGCATACTTTTTACTTCTATTGAAATTATTGTTAAATCTAGCAACAGCTTCATTATTAAATTATATTATATTGAATTCTCAGTATACTGCTTTATCTGGTCACATTATGCAGTTGCTTATAACAACATCTTAGCAGGACCATTGGAGTACTATATCAGACATACTAAATGGAAGTAAAAGAGAAATGAGGAGTCACGTCATAATCTGTTGAAGCGAAATCACAATTTGTTAGGAGAAAAATTTGTTTAATGATCATCTTTGCTTCCATTTGTTGTTCTATACTATAATCTGATCGATATTTTATAGTCAAACAAAAAACCAAAGAACATAGACATTCGGACATGTCATAGCACAATGTAACATCAAGAAACCACAACAAAACTACCGCCTTGGAACGGTCAGAAAAATGTTACTGGGGGCTTAAACTAGTTTTACTGGATCCCAACCTCGCCCTCTGCTTCTTCTGCAGTTGCTCGAAACATTTAGTTAGCTGTTTGGTCCGCATGAAAGTTTCCTTACCCATTAATGAATCGTTATCGGAAACAAACAAATCACGTATAAGACCTGTGATGAATCAGAGATGAGGACTCCACGGAAATCACGTATTGCGACACCAGGAGACCCCTGGGAAGTCAAACAACACCACTGAAATACCGAAGCGAAAGAACAGCATCAGTTCAACTCGAATAACAAAGCAACAGACAAGGTAAACTCCGGCCCCAACTAACTAAACTAAGTAGCCTTATTTGGAAGCATGCTTGGGTAAAATGCAATTCATGATTTGAAAGCATCACGTTTTGCCTTAACAGTGACATCAAACACCATAATAAGGCTATTTTCATATCGAATTTACAACACAATTAAGCAGGTCGCACTCATACCACTGGAATAGTTTCATATGTGAAATCTTTTCAGTGATAGTCACTCAAATCTAATAAGGATTTAAACACAAAAGAAAACCCTTGTCTTCTTTCCGTCGTTGCCTACAATATCCATACTAAAGTTAGAAGGTGTAGCAATAGTTATCGATCCATACCTTGCAAAGCAATTCGCAGTTTTAAAGACGTTATATAAATCGACATCAGCGTCAGTTTTGGAAGATTGTAGCGACTTCATTTTATTTATTGACATGTATTCATTGGCCTTTTCAAAGGCTCTTGCGTCCAACATTTCGAATGATAACACGCCTGTTTTCATTACAAAACCATTGTCCTTTTATGGAACGGGAGAATTTGCTACTACTTAAACTGCAGATAATACAAATTCACGCAACAGTATGGGACCTAGATCAAATATATATTTGCAGGAAACATCGCCTGTGGATTGTCTTTAAGTAGCAATGATAGAAAAAAATCCAAGACTGATCATATATGAATATGGCCTCCTAAGTAAAAAGCTTCAGTGCCATTTTGGTATGCCTCAAAATGCGTTTCCAGATTTGTCGAGGCAGATCATAGATTTTTGTTTGTATGCTATCAGAACTTTTGTCTGGTCTTTACGATGATTGGCAAGATATTACGTCACTTGCAGAACCTTGTTAACGCCCCTCAAATATGCGTTTAAGAACTGAAAATTGGCATTTCGATGATCATCGGGTGATAAAGCTAGTTGGAATAGTTAAAAGTCCGAAGGGCATCATGAAGAATTTTACGTACAGACCACTAAAAGCTTCATAACCCGATGAACGTCGGAAAGTAACATTTAATTTCTTTTATTTTAACCTTATTTTTATTTTCTTATTATCGATAAAAATCGAAAAAAATCGTCATTAATGAAACATTTTTAGTGGCCTCTTGGTCTGGGCGTTTAACAGCCATATAACAACAAATGGATATCTTCGCACACAATGATAGTTAATCAGATTGGTCAATTATCACGATGTCTATTAAACTTCACGACACGCGGGCGACTTTCGTTAATCAGCATCTGAATACAGGTTCTCCAAATAGGTTCATTTCAGGAAAGTCATTGACAAGTGTAAATACTAATGATTAACCAAGACGATGATAACTGCAATGCATTGAGACACTGTCTTGGCATGTTCTGGTGAGCGTTGCCTTCAAATTTTCTAAATTCGTACTCAGTTGAAACTTATCAGCCGTATGATGTTTTTCCTAATAGACTTATCACGGATAACTCATACACGTTATAGAATACGATATTAAAAAATGCAATATTTCACTGTTGTAAAGATTGTACAAAGAAAATAAGAATTTAGAGCATACAAGCCCAGGCCATGTAAGCATGTGTAGTTGTTGGAACTTTCTTCTGCTGTGGATCTTCACCGTTTACTGCCCACTACGTCCTGCTAGTGTGTCATATGCAGTGTCTAATGTTGCTCTGAATTTGCACATGTGCATAAACATTAGCAGCAGCTTAATTTATTAGTACATGCTAACGCGCTTTTGAAAGCTTGTAACAGAAGTGCAATGTACAGTAAGCAACACGTACAGTTTACTATACAAAGTAGACACAATGTAAAAAAATCCTCTCAGATTTTACTGTTAAAGACCTGACAACTAATTGCAAGGCCCTTTACCGTACAAAGTATGGGATAGTACTGTAATTTATAAGATGGACAATAACTGCATTGCGTAAAAAACCTTGTTTTAATTCCCCATTTGATTTTTTAATGGTTACTGCGAATGAAGAAATTAAATGCCCATATAAACCAAGGTTTGTTTACAATGCAGTCGGTCTTCATATTAACACACAGTACTATCTCGTATTTTTTACGGTTTAGGGCTTGGCAGCCCTTTGCCAGGTCCTTTGTGGTAAAATCCACGGGATCTGTATATAATGCAGCAATTATTGCACACTCTTCAATGCGCTGGCGCATCTGAAAGTTAATGTTGCAGTAGACACGTGCCTAATCAAAAGAGTTCTAGGACTGGATAGCTTAACGTATGTTCAGGAAAAAATGTTTTGCTCTTCTTACTGCAAGTCCCGCACATAAATTGAAAATTGATGCTAAATGTCTTCTATTATGACTATACAAAGTCCCTAAGATTTTCGATATCTTTAATAAATGAATCACATGCTCTACATATACTAACTAATAATTCGATTGAAATGGCGACTTTGTCATTACATGTGATGAGGATGGCGTGTGATCGGCGCAGCGCGGTATGACGTGACAATAGGAAGCCTTGAGGTTAATCATATCCCCTAGTAAATAATCTTTCCTGGGGAAAGCAAGTTGTTGACCTGGCCGATAAATAGTGAGTGACTCATGCTGGAAGAAAGAAAGTGAGTGAGTGAGTGAGATAGTGATTAGGTTCAGTGAGTGAGGGAGTGAAAAAGGAAGCGAGTGCGCAGGTGAGAGTGAGTCAGTGAGACTGGGAGGGAGACAGAAAGCAAGCAAGCGAGCGAGTGAGTAAAAAGTTAGTGAGAAAGAAAGCGAGTGAATGATGGAGTAAGCAAGCGAGTAAGTTATAGTGTGACAGTGATTAAGGGAGGGAAGGATGTACGTGGGAGGAATAAAGCAATAGAGGTAGCAACTGAGTGAATTAGAGAGAGAGGGAAAGAGCAAGAGTACGAGTACGAGCGAGAGAGTAGATGAAGGGGAATCCAGCGAGCAAGCGAGTAAATGAGACAGAAAAAGAGAAAGTGAGTGAGTGGGTGAGTGACTGAGTAAGTAAGAAACAAAGCAGAGGGAAAAGCAAGCGAGTGAGTGCTTCAATGAGGGAAACAGTATAAGAGAAAACAAGGGAAGCAGGGAGGGAGAAAATGAGTGAGGAAGGAAAAGAGGGAGGAAGCAAGCAATGGAACGAACGAATGATTAAGGGTAAAAGAAAGCCAGCGAGCTAGTGACTAAGTAACTTTGTGAGGGAGGAAGCATGCAAGCGAGCAGGTGAGTGAGTGAGTGAGTGAGTCAGGATACATAAGCGAGCGAGGGGTGGAGGGAAGAAAAGCAACAGACCAAGAGAGTTAACAAGTGAATTAGGAAGCAAACGAAGAAAAGTGTAAGTGAGAGCGAAAAAAAAAACGCGAACAAGAGAATGTGAGAGAAAGAAAGCTTGGGAGCGAGTGATTGACTGATGAATCAAATGAGTGCTGGAGGGATGGAGCAAGCGAGTAGCATGCGTACAAGCGCGTGGGTGAATAAATGAGTAAGAAATGGAGGAAGCAAAGGCGCGAGTGAGTGGGTGAATCAAAAAGGAGCGACCATGGTAGTGTGCAAGAGAGTGAAAGAGGAAGCAATCGAGCGAATGTGTGGGTAAGAGGGTGACTGACTGAATGGGAAAGCGAGTGAGTGAGTGAGTGAGTGAGTGAGTGGAAAGATAAGCAAGCGATCATATGAGTGAATGGCCAAGGACAGAGGAAGACTGAAAGCAAGTGAGCTATGAAAGGGTAGGTAGAAAGCAAGCATGCGAGATAGTGACTGAGAGGGCAAGGGAGGAAGTAAGCGATCCAGCAAGTTAGGGACGGAATGACCAGGCGAGCGAGTTGGGGAGGAACCAAGTGAGTTCGAGAGTGATTCAGGGAGACAGGAAGAAAGCGAGAGAGCGTGCAAGCGAGCAACTGAGTGAGTACGTGAAGAAGGAAGCAGTCATGCGAGAGTTAGAGTATGAGGGAGGAAACAGGCGAGTGATATGAGTGAGCGAGAGAAGGAATCAAGCGAGTGAGGGAGGAAGCGGATAAACGAGCGATTGAGTAGGTGGGGAAGTAGGCAAGCAAGAGAGTGTGTTATTTTTTTATTAAATTAAAACGTTTAACATTTATGTTAGACTCGATTAGCTTTCAGATACAATAATGTACCCGCAAGCTTTATCTGGCAAAAATTTGTTACTCCAATTGCTGGATTAAACTTTCGAAAACAATACCAAGGTCACCTTAAACTTTTACACGCCTAAACCAATCACAATGATGAAAGGTAAAAGCTGTCCGTATACCTAAGGCCATAGGGGCTATGGCTCTGGCAGGCCCTCCAGTTCGCCATGATATAGCCTTTTCACTAGGCGAATAAGTAATACCAGTCATCCACCTTATTTTAGCTCACCTCTGCCGAAGGCTGACAAGGTGAGCTTATAGTATAAGCTTGGTCCTTTGTCTTTCGTCCGTTCACACATTTAAGCATTAATATCTGCTACAGTAGGTGGCCAATGTTGATCAAATTTTATATGTAGCGTTGTTGGGGTTGTGGATTGATTGCATATAGTTTTGGGACAGATTAGTTTAAAACTGTGGTTACCATGGCAACAAAAAGGTCCTATAGACTTATAATTGGGAAAATGTTGTCCGGGCGATAGAACCTTCAATTTTGATTCCAGCTTCTTCCAACTTGCAGGTATCTAGGACATCCATGAAAATATCGAATTTGGGCCAGGTTTCATTATTCTTTTTCAGAGTTACTTGCCCTTGAGCGATAAAATAATTTCCCATGCACTTATAATGGGGAAAATGTTGTCCTGGCCGTAGCTTCTTCATTTTTGATCGCAATTTCTTGTAACTTGCAGATATCTAGCACATCTATCAAATCTCAAACCAGTTTGAATTTGGGCCAGGTTGAATATATCTTTTCAGAGTTACTTGCCCTTGAACGCAAAAAATCTAAGAAAAAAACCTTGTGTACACTCTTTAGGGCAGTTATGATCCAATCTTCATGAAACTTAGTCAGAATTTATATCTCTATGACATCTAGAAAAGTTTGAAACTGAGTCAAGTCGGATCAAAAATAAGGTCACTAGGTCAAAACGTTGTGTACCCTCTAGAGGGCACACTTCTGATCCAGTCTTCATTAAACTTTGTCAGAATGTATATCTTAATGAAATCTAGAAGGAGATAGATATTGGTTTATAACAGGTTAGAAACTAGGTCATTAGGTCAAATCTTAGAAAAATCTTGTGTACACTCTAGAGGGCACTGTTTTGATCTAATCTTAATGGAACTTTGTCAGAATGTTTATCTCTATGAAATCTAGGACACGATTGAAAGCAGATCATGTCAGGTTACTAGGTTAAATCTAAGAAAAAAATTGTGTACACTCTAGAGGGCACAGGTTTGATCCAATATTCATGAAACTTTGTAAGAATGTTTATCACTATAAAATCTAGGAAAAGTTTGATACTGGGTCATGTTGGGTCAAAAAATAGGTCACTAGGTCAAAGTTTAGAAACACCTTGTGTACACTCTAGAGAGCACATGTTTGATCCAATCTTCATGAAAGTTTGTCAGAATGTTTATCTCTATGACATCTAGCATATTTTGGGAACTGGGTCATGCTTTGCCAAACAATAGCTCATTAGGCCAGATCTTAGACTTTGTGTACACCCTAGAGGGCACAGTTTTGATCAATGGGTCATGTCAGGTCAAAAACAAGGTCACTGGGACAAATTTTTGCAAAACCTTGTGTACACACTAGAGGGCCCCGTTATAATCTAATCTTCATGAAACTGTCAGAACAGAATGTTTATCTCTATGAAATGTAGGACTCAATGTTTATCTCTATGAAATGTAACACGAGATGGAAACTGGGTCATGCCGACTCTGAAAGTAGGCCAATGGGTCAGATCTTAGAAAAACCTTGTGTACACTCTAGAGGGCAATGTGAAGTGACAAAATATGTCTGTGACAGTAAGATCTCAGGTGAGCTACAGGACCATTGCTCCTCTTGTTCATTGAACTTACATCTCCAATTGATAAAGGTATTCAACACTTTTATCTTAGGAAATGAGCAGGTTGAAGTTTTATATACTGGCCAATGAAAAGAAGCAAACCTTTTTCACTTTCCTTTTTATCAAATACGAAAACCTTTTTCATTGTCAGACTAGTGGCTAGTCTACACAATAATATATCCCTCGAAATTTGTTAAAACTCAGGTGAAAACGATCTCCTCTACATAAAGGTTTGACTGTTTGAATTTCTGAACTTTAAGTGCTATATCATTGTTCAAAACTTCCAAGGTCGCCATAGGCTAGTTATTTCTATAGTTTGTCTAAATGCTATTTTTATAAGTTTTATAAGAATCCACTAAGTTCAAGAGTTATCCTGCAGACAAGAAAATGTCGCAAATGGTAATGTCTGTTTGATTTACACCAAAGTAAAATAAAGAAGACATTTATACGAGGCTAGATAAAATTTTATGGGGCCGTTACATTTGGACGTACGAGCCAGACGTGCGCTAGCCATTTTGAAAAAAAATGGCAAAGTCCAAAAACGTTGGAAATAAATCAGAAACACTTTACAGACTCGCAACGTGAGCACGCTTGGTATAAGTTGTTGTGCGCCGGTGTGTGTTTGTGCTAGGATTTTTATGCATACTTAAAAAATTCAAGTTCTCGGGAGCTCCGGCGTATGCCCAAATCGTTACGCATGCGTTAAACATGCGTTACGAGTGCGTCAAATACGTTACGGACGCGTTCAGTGCGTTTGAGGCACGCTACTTGCTCGTCACGATTTTCCAAAACTTTAGGTCGGACGGCACGCTACGTGCTCGTCACGATTTTCCAAAACTTTAGGTCGGACGTTTGTGGGACTTCTTGTAACGTGACAATAACATGCATTAAACGCACAAGTAACGTATGAAATGCAGTTGCAACTGGCGTATTATGTTCCTGTGCCTATCGAAAACGTATTTTGACATTTCGAGTGCCTGAGTAGGATAAAATCTCTGCAGGCGGAATGCTTTAAGTACGGCTTGGCTGCTGTTTTTGAAATTCCTTTTCATCAGACACACGCTTGAAAATGAGTGATAATCCACAGGACCGACACGGACCTTATGGGGGATTGATTGTAAGGTACTTTTGACCACCATACTGCTGAGATGATTCTTGGATGACCTCTTCATCTGACTCTAATGGTGATAAGTAGGAAAGGGAAATGATGCCTATAATTAAGGTCCTTTTTTGTCCAAGAGCGAAATGTTTTAGTTTCAGCTGATGGTTAGCCTATAGTGTCCGCTGTATTGAATCAATAGTGGTTAAGCTCCATTAGCCCTACTTTTTGAATAAAGGGATAATTCAAGTTGGTGGGGTAAATCAGCATGAACCAGGGGAGTCATATTATAAGCTATATTTCTCCATAAAATTTAGTGGCATTAATATATAACTTCGATTATAAGTGGAAATAATGTCTTTTGTGATATCTTTTCTCCATTTCTTTCTTTCAAAGTGAAATTTTGTGTCTGCAGAATTTCTTTTAGAGACACTGTCAGTTTTCGGTAATTTTGGTACTTTGAATTCAATTTGTTCTACAGTATCTCTGGAACCAATGGATGACTTTTTATCAAACTTAATAATTATGGTGATCTTGACCTCTGTTTCAAGGTCACAGTAAGACTTATAATGTCGATTTTACCATTGTCTACATATTTGCTCCTGGATTGATATGAAATTATGACCAGAGTGACCTACTTTAAAAATTACGAAGAGTAAGAGCACTTGTTAGGATTAAATGACCACGACATCATCTTCAAGGTCAAGGCTAGACTAAATGGAGTTTAATCATTGATTTCATACAGTCAGTCAGCAGAAATATACCAAATCTGTCTTTTTCATACGACAGTGTGGTTTAATACGCATATAATGACTTTGACCTTAGTCTGAAGGTCAACATAAGCCAAACATAATGAATCAGTACTGGGTTAACCTAAAGGTTATAGAAAAGTCTATTGTGAAATAATGAGTTTCTAAACCTATTGGTGACCTTCATATCAAGGTTAAGGTTGTCATTGTATTCATATTAAGCATTGATTTACAAATGGAAACATACATATTTGTTACATTTCTGCTAACTGACTGTGTGAGATCTTTGATTAAACACTGTCTATTCTTACCCTGACCTTGACCCTTGAAGATGATGTTGTGGCCATTAAATCATAACCAGTGCTCTAACTCATCATAATATTTAATTTAAGCCACCTAATGCATTATGTATTACAAGTACAGGAGCTTATATGAACAGAACAGAACATGTTTAATTCAAACTTCCAATAGGCTATGAAGCCCGTGAGGATATATACAATGAGAGTAAAAGATGACATCCGACAGTGTGAAATCACATTTAAACATATATAATGAACAAAAAAACAACATTCACACAATAAATGATTTATCAATTATCATAGGTATAACATATGCATATCCAATATATACTTGTTTAATCGTATCAGATCATGTCATATGGAGAAGGTATTTAGCACAGCATTTCACACATACAACATTTTTAAATCCTATGTATAATTAAGCCATAAAAACAGTCGTAAGCACAAAAAAGGTAGAATGCTACGCAGACCTATATAGTACTTTATCCGATGAATACGTATTGATAGCATCATGTCATGTAACAAGAACCATAAATGGATTACAGTTTACATCTTAAGTTTCCCTGTATAACAATTCTGAACGTAATTTTAATGCATGAAACGTGTATATGCTAAGTTTACGTATGCGTCCTTGACAAGATGAGTTAAATAAATCAATAAATTTGACCATACGTGGATTTCTCCCATAGTATTTTGAGATACAAGTTTTTCTCAAGTTATCATACGCCAGGCAAAATAAAATAAAATGATACTCGTCTTCCAGAATCTGACATAAAAACACTTGCGTTCACTTAAAGGTAAACGATTCGGCCTCACCCACCGGCCTGATTCAACCGCTAATCTATGCGAGGAGACCCTTAATCGACTGAGAGCTTGAATAAACTTAGACACATTAATTTTAACCAAATATGGTTGAAACTGGAAGATTGCGACTGATTTATAAAAGAGTGCGCATGTCGAATTACCAATCCTTGCACGCCAATTTTGTATAAAGTTGTCATGTAAACGTTGTTTAAACAAAGAAATAAACCTAGAATAATTCCCAACCCCTTGTTGCAACCATACTTCGATAAAACCTAATGACAATAAAATATCTCTAACTAGTGATGCCCAATTTGTTACGTTTGGGTGTTCTTCCATATCGCTTAACATTAACTTGTAAACTGATTTAATGTATTTTGTTCCGTGTTAATATAAAATCTTAAACCAGTACATAATGATTAAAAGGTAACGTTTTGCTTTATAATCAGTTCGTCCAAACTCTTCATACACAAAATCGTCCTGTGGGGTCTTCTTAACCCCTAGGAGCTTTTTACAATACTGTAAATGAACCCTTCCAATACAATTTGTCTGTTTAAAACCTCATATTTCACTTGCATAATTTAGTATTGGTGTAATAAGTTAATCGAATAATTCAAGTTTTTGTTTTGGTGAAATAAATGTAAATTTGTATAAGTGTTTGTTCAGTTTAAAAATGGCTTTTTGGGCTTGTCCTGCAAGCGTGTTTTGAGCTTCAGAAAATGAACCACCTACCGTGAAAACTACGCCTAAGTATTTAAAAGACTAAACAATGTCTATCTGACGACCCTGATAATAAAGAGCAGTATCTCTAGGTAATATACCCCCTTTTCTGAATACCATTACTTTTGTCTTCAACACATTTATTTTTAATTTCCATCTTCTTAATATTCAGCTAGTACATTCAAATTATTTTGCAAATCCTCAGCACTATTTGCAAACACTACAATGTCATCTGCATATAAAAGCATAAACATTTTAAATATATCAACATCTATACCATCTTATCCTGAAGTAATGAACTGATCTTCAATATCATTTAAGAATAAAGAGAATAAAAGGGGAGATGAGCACTCCCCTTGCCTAACACCAAGACTACAGTTAAACTCATTTCCTAACTGATTCCGAATTTTAACTGTAGATTTAACTGAAGTATACATTGCCTTTATTATATTTAAAATTTTACCTCTTAATCCCATTTTCTTAAGTTTAAACCATAAATTATCCCTCACTACATAGTCGAACGCTTTTGAAAAATCTATAAAAGCACAATATAGTTTTTGCCCTTATTAAGCATACGTGTAATAAAACCATGCAATACGAATATATTATCAACGGTACTCATTCCTGGACGAAAACCATCTTGAGCCTCTAGAAGAACTTCATAATTTTCAGCCCATTCTTGCAATCTGTTATTAAGAACCCTTGAAAATAATTTACCCAAAACACTTAACAATGTTATACCTCTGTAATTTTCAACCTCATCCCTATTTTCCTTTTTATGAAGTGGTATAATATAGCCTTTAGACCATTCCTCAGGAAAATATCCATTTTCAAATATTTTATTAAAAAGATTACATAATACTGGAACTAATACATGCTTTCCATGTATAAAACAGTCATTTATTAGTCTATCAGGTCCTCCAGATTTATTTGTTTTAAGTTGTTTAATTGCTCTAAAAATCTAATTTTCTGAAATATTAACATTTAATTCTTCAAAAATAATAATAAATTCCCCTTGTACATACCTTCCATTAAAATCTAATATATCTTCATCTGGAGTGTAAAATGGATCATCTGGATTATTTACGGATTTAAAATATTCCTCGAAAGATGAGAGCGCAATATTCGCTGGTTTAATGTGCGATTACTCTTTCAGCATATTCCAATATAGCCTTGCATTTTTATATTTACTTTCACGAAATTGTTTAGTTTTCTCTCTATCATACTCATACCTACATTTACGAATTGTTGTCCGATAATTAGTTCGGGCCTTTACCATATTTATCCTATTTTCATTATTTTTAAAATTTCTTTACTTATCTAATATATTTAAAAAATTACTTTTTCGTTCCTGACATTCATCATTATACCATGGATTTAAGCGTATATTTGATAATGGTTCGTTGTCTATATCATGCTTTACTTTTCTGAATAGAGGGGACGATGTATCTTCAATAATCTTAACGAAATCCGACACACAGGACTGTGTATCCGTACAAGTAGCAGAGTTCGAAATTTTCGATGTTAAAACCCTCACCTTATCTTTGACCTCGCTACTGCGCAAACGGTCAATATATTCATTTTTAAAATCATTATTCCAAACATATTTATCCAGGACTTACTCAAGCAATGGTCTAATAAAATATTTGGATCCTGTACTTCAAATTCGGACACAAAGTTAAATAATTCTTCTGATGCCAAAACATGGTCAACGACACTGCAACCCCTCTGTCCAACAAATGTATAACGTCCTACCTCCATGTCATTACCAACCCTGCCATTCATTATTCGAACACCCGTTTGTTTACAAAATTCCAAAAGTAACTACCCTTTATTGTTTACATGACCTTGATCTTGTGAACAACGCTGCATATACTTATCCGAAATATACTCATCAGGTAATATTGACATGTGATTGGAATCATCGTCAGAAACAAAGTCAGGATTTGTAGATGTCCGGCTATTAAAATCCCCGCATATCAGTAAATTACATTTATTCTGCGATTTATTTCCAACACAGACCACGGAGTCAAGAAGCCTACCAAAAACATTCGTTTCTATCAATGACTGTCTACTACTATCATCAGGCGTAACATAACATACATGTATGAACAAATCATCTTGTAAAGACAAAACGGACTTGCTAATCTTTATCCATAATATATCATCGTCAGTATAAACCAACGTATTTTTGTAACATATTTATCCCTGATGTAAATTAAAATACCACCAGAATTTCTCTTGCTGTTTTTCTTTTTGTCCTTACGGTGCAATGCAAAATATTCAAAATTGCTAACTAACAATTCGGAGTTACTATCTGTCCATTTTTCCGTTAACAAAACAATATTTCTTGAATCAAATACATTTTGAAATTCTGTACTTGTTAATTTGTTAGTTGTTTTAGAAATTAAACCTTGACAGTTCAATAGAGAAATACGCAAATGTTCCAATTTCACCCCCTCCGTGAGACCCTATGCGTAAGTCGTAGTAACATTTCCATTTTCGGAATGTGTAGTAATGTCAATGTGATTGTTATACGCCACTGATTGGCTGGTAACGGAATCACTACTATCGCTCCGTGACGTATTATGATGTTCATTTGTGTCCAATGTGTTATTTTAGTAGTCTGTTTACTATTTCCACCTGGGGTTTCCTTCGCTGCATGTGACGCATGATTTTCACGCGGAATCGAGGCCGACTGTGTGCGCCTTTGACCGCGTATCCCTGTTCTTGAAGGTCGAACGGAATTAACCACAGGTAAGTCATTTTGCTGATTGGGTTCACTAGAAGGTTGTTTCTGAGGTTTAGGACTATCAAAGGGCCTGCATAGTGAGTCTTTGTTCAATAAGGGCGCGCTTGCTGAAGAATTTACAGTGTCCTTTAGTTAATTCGGGTCGGGCCCCGTAGCATGTATATCTAAAGACGTGTCATCGTCTTCATTCATGGGACTGTCACGTGGACTACCGGGCCCACTGTTTACAAAAAAGTCTCTGTCACATGTTTTGCCATGTGTTGAAGGATCGGGTCTTTCGAAGTCCATTTGATCTATATGCGAGAATCAATAATACGACTACCCTTCATTATTTCGTTCCAGTCCGGGAACTCGTCTCGCACTATTTTCCCTCTACAACTAGTTTTGCCGGGTACAGAATTTGATAATTAACGCTGGGCTTCCTTGCCTTGATAGCTTTCAGCTCATCCCATAATTTCTTGCGAGCCTCATTTATTTTCTTCGGGAGATCATATGAAATACTGAGCGGGGTGTTTCGAAGCATGGACGCCTTACTCATGATCATGTCCGTGTCACAGAAGTCACGAAAATTCACAATAATTGGTCTGTGAGGGTGACTGTATCCGCGTTTACGTGGGCCAAGTCGATGTGCTGTAGCTAGATACATTTTCCCTGCAACTAAGTCCAAATGCTGCCTAATAAAATCTTTAATCACAATGAAACAGTTTTCATTATAGTTCTCTGCTATGCCCCAGAATATCAGATTATTTCTCCTCGATCTAGCTTCATGGTCAATGGATTTATATGCCAGAGTCTTCAAGAGATTTGATTGTGTATTTGTCACCTTAATGACCTGACTCAATTTTTCACCCATGCCGCACAAAGTTTCTTAGAAGGCCAACATACCTTTATTCAAATAGTCCTGATTTAGCCTAACCTGGCGAAGTTCATCAAATATGAAATTTAACTTATCATCCGATGAACAACTTATGAAATCTCCCATAGTAATAGTGTCACCATGTTGACTAGCGTCAACACCACCCGAGCTTAACCGTTTTCGTTTATTCACCGTTTGAAATCCATCTCGCGCCATTTCTTTGTAAACAAAGGCCGAATATCTTTTTTCCATTGGCACAGAAAATCTCACGTTGGACATCATTTTTTTGCACTAAATTGACTACCGAATGAAACACACACTTTAAATCTTTAAGCAGTGAAAATCTCAGGTTCTTTTATGTCCTATAGCCACATAAAATGTCAAATGTTTGTTCACTACCGTTACAACATAAACACACTGTCCGCCATCTTTTTAAACAATATATAGTAGTCAATGGTCAAAACTTGTCTTAAAGGCAGGATGTCTGAACCCCCCCCCCCCCCTCCCCGGTAGAGGATTAGCTACCTGTATGAGGCAGTAAGTGGGCGAGGCTTAGCTACTGTGAAGATTAGACCACAGTCCTGTTTTAGTTGATAAAAGATAATCCTCAGGCAATATGTTACTTTGTCATAAAATTGGTTTAATTTTTATAATATTGATTTGTATGCACATGAAAAAATATTATGAAATTTGAAGTCAGTTCCTGAAGTATAGTTACTCTTTAAATTTGTAACTTTATTGAGAGTAATGCCATCAACGCAAAATTAGAATATTTTTGGTTTTACTTATGAGACAATTTCTTTTGTCGAAATACTTATAAATGATATTCTAAAATTAGTAGAATAAAAATCGTTTTGGCTCAAGTTCATACTTTTTTCTTTCTTTTATGAAAATTCAAGTAGTAATTAATAATCACTACTAATTTCACTATAAAATAAGCAGTCGAATTTTCCGTTCATATTTAGCTCTGATATTTACTTGTAGCACTAGTATCCCAGATAAACAATTGAATTATAATCCAAATGTAATATGAGTCCAGAATATAACAAGATAACAGGAATCAAATTTTAATGAGATAACAGTATTAATCAATTAATTAATTAATTATTTATCTGAAATGTTATTTTAATATTATAGATCAGTTGTCTCATCCTTCTCAAAAAAAAAAAATAAGTATGTTATTGGTAGTTTCTCATTATGAAATTTTCACTATCTTTTTTTTTCAGGAATTAGACAGGAAATAACAAAATCAGCTTCATCCGTTTTTGAAATTTATATGTATCTGGATGTACTTTTAACTAAATTGGAAGATGAAATTTCTAATTTTCGGTGATTTAGATTTATATTAACAATATAAAAATGAAATCAAATATATATTGTGTATACTGATATGCTTACTATTCTTTTCTTTTTCTATGTATAAAAATTATCCAAATAAATTCTAAAACAATCTAATCATATTTTGCGTGTTTTTTTTTTTATCTCAATTTCCTAATTATTTATAATATTTGCATGAATTTCTCAATGACAAAACAGCATAGTCACTGAGCTGATAAGAGCTGTCAATCATTTCACAGGTAAATACCCCTGTTTAGTAAATCTACAGGAGCTACTGATCTAATCAAATTAGAGGTAAATCTAGAGGAGCTACTGTAGATGTTTACGCGTTGGCGGCTACTGGAAAACAGAGAATAGGTAGCTAATTTTGCCTTGTATAGTCCACTCCTGCCTTTACATTTGACATTATAAGTCTTACTGTGACATTGAAACAGAGGGGAAGGTCACCAAAATTAAACAACAGTTTGCACTTTCCCATCGGTAAACCCATGTTAGTTTGATAAGAAGTCATCCATTGGTTCCAGAGATGCTGGAGAATAAATTGAATTCAAAGGACCAAAATTACTAAAAAAAAGACAGTGTCTCTGAAAGAAATTCTGAAGACATAAAATTTCACTTTGAAAGGTAGAAATTGAAAAAAGATGTCACCAAAGACATTATTTCACTGTATAAAGGAAGTTATATATGAATGCCATTTAAGTTTAAGGAGAAATATAGCTTATAATATGTCTTCCCTGGTTCATGCTGATTTACCCCACCCACATTAATTATCCCATTTTTCCAAAAGTAGCCCTTACAGAGCTTAACCACTATTGATTCAATACAGCGGACACTATAGGCTAACCATCAGCTGAAAATAAAACAGTTTGCTCTTGGGCAGCAAAAGGGCCTTATAGCGCCGCCCCCTACCCCTTTCCCCTTTAAAACGTACAAAATGCACGATTGGAAGATACATAAATGAGGAGGAAAACACTATAGACCCAGATCAGACTGCTTCTCTCAGGGTTGGCATTCTTCGTCACTTTATCCGCAACATTATGGTTAAACAGATTTTACGATGATATACATAATTGGTTGCGTTGTCCCGATGTTTAGGATAATTACGGTTGCTGTAATATAACGAATTCAATAACGAATTCTATACCTCTTAACGCGGTTTCCTGTATTACGGCTATAGGCGGACTTTACCTAGTTGCTTAACAGTTGATTTATAGGAACTTACCAAACAGTTGCCTAATGTTTTGTGAATTCTTTAATATTGCAGCTGACGGACAACTTTCGTGCATTGACAGTAGGCCGTCTACCAAACATGACTATACTGAGATAATGGTCTATAATCTTGACGAAACAGTGGATAACATGGAGACCTTTAGATTTTCTTGTATCGTAAGTACAGTTAATACTTTATCTTGCTCTGTTCCAAGTCAGCTTTTAACTTCTTGAAGGTGGTCGAAGGCCAAGGACCTACTGTGCTACCAGTAGGTGCGAGTAGAGGTTGTTTGGACATTTTTCTCTCGTCTATCATTTTCTTCTTTCTCTCTCTCTCTGGGAGACCGCCCGATATAGACTGAATACTGTCTTAAAGGGCCGTTAAACCCAAATCAATCAATCAATTTAGCTTATTATGTTCCTAATGGAGCGTTTGTAAGGGTTCATCGAATTGCGTTCTTGTTCTACGGGATAAGGATTCTAAAATTAGATAAAGATATTCTTTTCTGAAAGGCCAAGATACAAAAGGACCAGTTTTTATTTAAATTTTTAGCACATAGCTGATAATGGCAATAGCCTATCTCATTGTCTCAGCATGGCTCCAGTTCAAAGGTGGTGGATTCATTAACTATCCTCCCATGCATGTAGAATATCACAGCTAGATCTAATACATCTGAATCCATTAAGTATTAGAAATATTCAGAAAGCAATCATCAGTGTAACTGCAGATAAGCATAACACAAGAGAATAAAAAGGACGTTTGCAAACAGTGTAAACCAGGATCAGATGTGGCCGCATCAGCGCTTAAACTGTTTGCATAAAATAAATTAACTTTTACAAAATATTTAATTAAAACTAAACCATACATCTCTAGTATTGGAAGCGGACCTCTCCAAACTTTGAGGTAAACTCCGTTCATTAATTCTGAAACTGGGTTTTTCGCTACCCATACTTTTGTAATATAACCAATCCTCGTAGATAAAGCTCGACTTCCGCCGATTTCTCATAAATGTCTCATGGATGTTAGCCTTGCGTCTAATGCTGCAGTTACATACACGAAACAGCAAATTTCAAAAACCTGTCCGCAAACTAAGACCATTTGATGAAAATTGACAGCCTAAAGTCATACATATGCAGATACGTTCCACGTGGGTATCACGCTGGTCATTTGAGTAATACAGGTAACTGTTGTCCCTCCAACAAAATCACAGGAATAAGAAAAAAAAAAAAGCTAAGATCAGCTTTCGTGTATATACGTTGTACGGAAGGAAATATCGCATGCATGCATGCGTGCGGGTTCACCTTTTTACGTCAATGTCTATGGTTAAATGATTGATTGCTTTTAGACAGTATTTCAGTCTATATCGGGCCGCAATGTCCATGAATACAGTTTTTTATAAAGTTAAAGAGTTGCACGCTTGTGAAAACGGTACCCTTCTATTATACGAACAGGGAAAACTCAGATTGTGCAGTCATATCACGAGCATAACGATCAGCCTGTACAGTTGAGTATTAACAGTATGCACAGGAAGTGGGGGTGGAGGGGGATGGCTGTAGGATGTGTGTCTAGAGACTAGGGTGGTGGTTTTGGTGGTAGATTGAATAAAGAGCTGTGTGTTTGGGACGGGGTCATGTCGAGGGATGGAAGTCTGGATGGTAGATTAATTGGGGAAGTGGTTTGTAGGTATTGTGGAGGAGATTATTTTATTATTTTTTTAGAGTGGGGGTGGGGGTGGGTGGGGTAAGAGAGGTAAATAGGAGGAATAGACTGGTAATGTGGATCTGTAAAAAGTGTGAGAGGTGCACAGTTTGGTCCTTTTGTCCTTGTATTTAACTTTGCAGTTTTAACGTAACATTGGTAATAATGATTTGGACCTTAAGAACTTTATTACATACTCCGGAAAGCTGAAATATTTGCGTTAAAATAATGCCAGTGAACATCATTACGTCGCACTTTCGCTGATACGACGTCGTTTAGACGTTGTTTGCCGGTGGCGATACTATGATGAAACAGTGAAAGCCTTGTCCAGTGTGATTTTGTGCGGTGTAATCAATTTCAAACTGAGACAAAACTATCTGGATGACAAGCTTGGTGTCGCGCTGACTGATTTTGCAAGCGCAGAGCATGTGTTAGACTACTAACCCCACCCGTCCACAAAACTATTTATAGCGACCACTTTATATGGTATTAAAAGGCGTTTCCAACCTGTTCGATGGACTTAGTCTCGGATTGAAAATCTGTAATTTGCAGTTTTGTGCAGGTTAGCCTAGCATCCTACGAAGGACAGAGTCATAGGACACATTGATGAGAAATCGGCGGAGGTCGAGCATTATCACTAGGTAAAGTCTTACCTGGATTGATTAAAGTATAAAAGTATGAGCAGCGAAAAACCCAGTTTCAGAATTAATGAACGGAGTTTAGAAGGGTTCAACAGGCATTAATGTGTTAATAGCAACTATCAGTATCTTTCCTATCCTCAACATCACGTAATTACATTGCTTGCTAATTAGAAGCCTCCCCGTTTATACACTGCTTAACACAGTTTGAAACTATTCTGAAATTTTCAATATAATTTATTCTGGCATGCTTTCCATTTTCCCAAATAATGTTTTTGAAAGTTTTATATAAGAAGTAAATTTCATTTTTCGGATGTTCATGAAAGTATGAACATAATGGGTCATGTCCATAGTAAGTGACGACCGAAGGGCGTTCACGTTTACTTTGCACAAGACCCTTAGTGTGTTAAACGCTAACACTAATTAAATGTCATACACTTTATTCACTGAACTCCATATTGTTTCAACAGGTAATCACTTAACTGACGTTGCCATGGTTCAGTTGTGACGTCATGACGTCACATGACGTCACTAAGTATTGTTTCCTAAAGAAACGCATTGTAATCAAGTAGAAAAGTTACATAACATAAGAAGAATAGTAATATACATGAAATTAACATTAATTATACTTTTCCTTTTTGAGTTCTTGGTAGTCAGTTGTATAATTATTTAAAGAAAATAAATAAAAGAAGTTGCTATGAAACAAACTTGAAAAATAAACAAGTAGATCTCAATAAACACTGATGCTGATAAATTATTATTTAAAGTTTTTAAAAAAGTCCTCTGGCATCCTTCCATCTTTTAGTACACTAAGTAGGCTGTACCCAGAAGCTCCATATTTTGTCATACAGTCCGCCAAATGGACTTTACCAGGACACCATTTTATTTCATTCACTTCGTTTTTCGCCAGGGATTGACTAATAGCAGCGATGTCTACTCTTAGCCTCTTGTCATCAACTAGTTTTGTTGAGTATACGGCTTCTATATACCAAAAATATCTTCCAGCATCTTTCTGTAGTAAAAACCACTCTCTAGTCCATCTTGTAAGTAAGGGCCTCAGCGGCAATTGTGGATCGTACTACCCGCTGCTTAATCTTACTGGCATGCCAAGACAATGGGGAACATTTTCTATGGCAATCCATCAACCAGACAACATATGCTGCTGTACTTCCAGTTCCATTGTTTATATTACATAAAGATGCATCTGTGAAGACCACAATCTTCAAGTCACTAACTTTGTTGCTTAAGTTTGGGAATGTAATCACAGACCTAATGTCTTTTATTCGATTGACTACTTTAATAGCCCGAGATAGATCACCTATTGTTCCCTCCTTAAGTTTTGTGCCTAGGTCTATGAGTTCAAAAGCTATGTCAGGTCTGGTTCCCTGTACAATCCAATTGATTTGACCAACAAGCTGCCGATATTTCGTCTGCTCCTCTGAAGTTAATGTACTTTGCTTGTTCTGAGCTCTTCGGGGGTCAATTGTTATATTCTGTATATTTGTCACATAGTTTGAATGATCTAATACTATAGCGCCTTCTTCCGGAGCAATTTTAAATCCTATGTAGTTAAAGTTCCCTTCTTCAACTTTACCTGCCACAAACCGTTTTTGTAGATTGACCATTAAATGTTCAAGATATTTGTCACAAGCATGGAGAAAGTCATCTACATGGCAGCATATGATGCCACTCAGTTTACCTTCTTTGTGCAGAAAGAACATTGCTGGATCTAGCTCACTCACTTTACATCCCAACCTCAATAATTCATCTTTCATGCTCATATAGAACTGCCTAGCTCCATCCTTCAGCCCATAAAGCCCATGTTTAAACTTCCAGACTATCCCTTTCACTGTATTGTTCTCCTTTGGGGGTTTGATGTATATATCCCGTCTTAATTCTCTGCCCTGCAAAAACGCAGATTTGATGTCAGTTGTTTTACCTGTCCATTTCTTGATCGATGAATTAGCCAAAAATATTCTCATCGTTCCTTTTCCTACTGTGGGACTGTCCCTGGGCATAGTAAATTCTTCCTCAAAACCTCGTACCACAAGCATTGCCTTTGTCTGTCCTTTTTATTTGTAATAACCCACCTTGTTGACAATGTTTGTTGCCCACAGTCTTTCACTTCTTCATAGGTGTGAAATTGACTCAATATCTGTAACTCCACTAATTTAGCTGCAGTGGTTTCATCACTAGCACTGTTTTATTTCATGACTAGGTTAACAGTCTCGTCATCATTTATCAGCTCCCATTGTACTTGTTCAAGATTTACACTTTTCTTTTCTTTGGTAGGGTCCTCTTGTATATTATACCAGTGTTTATTCTTACCCGTGGCTTTTCCAGCTCTTCCAAGTACCTTTGCTTTAATCCATTCACCAGTATTTTGCATAATGCTATCATTTGGTTTCAGAGTTATTCTGTCCTGTTGGATATTCTGTCTATCCATCCTTTCAGGCTCTGGAGCTGGTACATCCATCCTTTCAGGCTCTGGAGCTGGTATATCCTCCGATATTGTGTTGGGTTCTTCTAGATCTTCATGGCCCTTATTTTCATCAGTTTTGTCCGCCATACTGTGCTCAACTTCCTTCTCTTCCTCTTTTGCCAAATTGCTGTTAACTTTCTGAAGTCTGTTTGGAGAAACACGTACAAACACTCCACCATGTCTAACGAAAACTACTTTCCCATCTTGGAACACTACCTTTCCTGGACCAAGCCAACGTTCTTTTCCTTCCCTTTTGTAGAAGACCCTATCACCATGTTCAAAGACTTGTTCAGATGCCCTGACTTTATTCCGAAGAGCTCGCCTTATTCGTTCATCAGCTTCTGTTTGGATGACTGCTTTGCGGGCAGCATGCAGGGCATTTAAATGCTGTGCAAAAACCTCACTGCTTGTTGATCCCTGTAATGCTGGTAAGGTATCATTTCATAATGTTCGGCAGGTTAGGATTTTGTCCAAAAACTAGTTGGTGGCTGCTGTACCCATTCCACATTTGTAGCGAATTTCTTGCCATGTTTGCCCAGGAAAGTAGGGCTTGAGAGTTTATCTTTCTGTAATCAGCCTCAAGTTTGAGTAACATCATATCTGTAACCGCATGAACCCTCTCACATAAACCATTTTGAAATGGGATTTCTCCTGAGGTTGTACATAGTTGAACATTCAGAATAGATGTGATTTCTCATTCCTCATCTGCATTAAACTCACCCCCGTTATCTGTCATTAAGGCTTTCATGACTCCAAACTTGCCGATCCACTCTGTCATCAATGCATCTATTATGTTACATGGCTTCTTTCTGTTAACAAAAACAGACAAAGTATACCTTGACCACATGTCTATAATGTATAGTATCCAACGACCATTCCATTGTTTGAGGTCAATTGTCACCTTTTCATCGAATCTGGTAGCCGTTGGCATACCTACTACTGGCCTTGATGGAGTTTTGGCATATAGCTTGCAAAGTCCACATTTTTCGCCTATCTCTGCTAGAGCTTCTTCATATTCTTCCTTCCAGACTCAAGCATCCTTCAGGGGAGCAATCAGTCTATTCATTGGAGGATGGGCAAATTGTCTATGTAGTTTCAGCAGTGTCTTGTATCTATCCTTTCTGTTCAAAACATCAAGCTTGACAGCACAAATATTCTCTACAGGGACGGTTTCTGATTTGTCTATAGGGATACAGAAATGACCTGATGATGTCAGATTTAAAGCTACCTCTTTCCCCATTATCACAGCTGTGACATTTTTCAAATCCAGTTTTATAGCAGCCTTCTTCATTGCTGTTCGTGAAAGTAACAGAGGAATATCAGATTCGACTACGTCTGTCTTTATTATCACCTCTTTTCCAGCAATAACTGCGGGCAAGCTGTATTCCCCTTTTGACTTCAGACATGTTCCTCCTCCAAACTTAAAGACTTTCTGACCCTCAGATTGTTTCACCTTTACTTTATCATCCTTGTCTAAAGATTGAATATAACTCTTTACCCAGCTGTCACCACAGACTGTACTGCTGCACGCACTGTGTAGAACTGCGCAGTTGCGTGCATCAATGCCCAAACGGCGTACCTCTTCAGTATTATACCCTGTAAATAAAACCACATGTTCCTCATTTGCAATATTGACTTTTGCCATGTTTTCTCAGCTGTCTGGGCATGCTGGTAGTAAATGGCGGTACGATCCACACGATTTACAAGTTAAAGTACGACCATCTGGCCCCACAGGATTTATGTTCTTTCTCTCTCTGTTACTATGTTGACTGACTCTTGACCCAGATTCTGTACGCTGATAATCTCCGCCTCTTGCTGTTGGTCTTCTTGACTCTGGACGCTGAAATTCTCCTCCTACTGCTGCTCCCTGTCCTGACTTTCCACGCTTCTATGTCGCCCCGTTCTCCCAGCCATAGCTTTGACTATTAACTCTAGTTCTAGAGTATCCTGCAGCAAGCAATGCCTCTTCATTTGCTGCTAGGAAAGCTGGTTCTATCTTGATACTTGATCCACTGGTGCTAGATTCATTGTCACTCCCTTTGAATTTCTTCAGAGATCTCTTTGTCTCCTCATATAAAGTTGTCTTATTGTCATAGTTCATTCAAGTCAACACAAGCAATTTTTCCTCTTTTGTAATATTTGCTTTTCTAAGTAATTTAAAGGCCAAAATTTCAGGTGGTGAGGTCATTTTTTTTCTTTTTAATTTTCTTGTACTTAGCATCAAACACTGCTATGTATTCTGTTACAGATTGCCCCCCCAGTTCTATTAAAATCGTCAAAATCTTCAAATTTTTCCAAGCTGTCAGTGAGGTCATCTTTAGCTAAATGTTCATCCAAAAAATTTACCAAAACAGTTAACCCATCTTCACTGTTTAAATCATCTATTGCAATCTGATCAAAAACCGTTTCTCTTATTTGAGATTCATAATCTTCTGGAAGTGACAAAGCAATTGCAATACCTTGTTTGTCCTTACTTAGATCTGTAATTTCTGTCCATGCTTATAACTCTTGTATGAACCTTTCATATGTCTTCGCCTTGTTGAAGGTTGGTGGGTTTATTCTGATGATCATGTTGACTCCCTCTCAAAAATCAATATTCACTAGCAAATTTCAGTACTAACACCAGTTTATTCAAGTCTCCACTGTCACAGAGTCCTGTACTGCCTCTGAGGACTGTCCCTCACGCTCTGCTACCACTTGTTAAACGCTAACACTAATTAAATGTCATACACTTTATTCACTGAACTCCATATTGTTTCAACAGGTAATCACTTAACTGACGTTTCCCTGGTTCAGTTGTGACGTCATGACGTCACATGACGTCACTAAGTATTGTTTCCTAAAGAAGAGCATTGTAATCAAGTAGAAGAGTTACCTAACATAAGAAGAATAGTAATATACATGAAATTAACATAGTGTTCATACTTCCGTGAATTTCGGAAAAATGAAAGTTGTCTCTTGAGCATTATTTCCGATGATTCAGAGCAACATTTGTAAAATATACCACGAAAAGCTGTCACTAACTAACGGGTAAGCCGCTTGCATTAAACAGCCGTCACCATGACGTGACGTCGAATAGAACGTTACAATGGCCAATGGCTTCATTTGTTTACTTATGACGCTGCGTGCCAACGATGTCGCGTGACCGACTGTTGTTCATGGAAGCATGAACACTGTTTCTCCGAAATACAGTAGAACTTCGATGGCTGGAAACCTTTTACCATGCCTGGCTAGAACTCATTCTTTGGACCCTAGAGTTCAGTTTATATAGAAACTAACACTGGATGGCTGGAACTTCCTTTGTATGGAACTAATTTTCATGGTCCCAAGCCTGTTCGAGCCAATGAAGTTCTACTGGTTGATCTAAGGAATGTCAAAGGGAATGTAATTATTTTTTATATAGACCTTTCGTATTAGGAATAAAACTATATAAAAACAAGCATAGTTGAATAATCCTTAACTTATGGTGAATGGGACACCTTCATGTTTCTTTTCATTATTTTTTTACACAGGGAGACAACTTTAGTGTCTCCCTGTTTGCTTCCGTGGATGAACTAAATCTTCCGAAATGAGGTCTATTCTGAAAAGTCTCCATATTCCTATACCAGTGCTTAAAACGCCTAAACATAATCATAATGAAAATTTAACTGCTTGAAACGTCACATTTGGTGATAAAATGCTGGTTAATAAGCATTATTGACATATAACTGGCAAAAAGGAGATTTAACATGATTTTGAAAAACAACAAATCGCTCCAAAAATATAATTTTCCTTTTCTGGTTCCCCCTCAAGTGATGGAATCAAAATAAAGGCAGGACAATAAATGGGGCCCCATGCCTGTACATTGTATTTTTACGATTTTCCAGTTTAGATTATCTAAAGTAGACTGTGGCGGAAGAAAGCCCAATGAAAACCACCACCTTTGGATGGGCGACCACTACTCTGTCACATGTCGACGCTGGGTATCGCACCATACCTTAGCATTGTCCAGTCCTCTCTGTTTCCAAGAAGGGAGAGGGATTTGCTTTTAAATTTGGTAACTCTTTTCATTCGATTATGCAGGCAACATGCTGATTTTCGTTATCTCTCCTGTCCTCAAATTGCATAATCCCAATAATTTATACTGTACATGTATTTATTTATCTTATCCCCCCCCCCCCCCCCCCACATGCAGAACTTTGCTGATGTTGAGAAAAGTTGCGATCTCTTCTAATTAACATCCATTATCATAATCATATGCTTATAATTAAAAACAATTTTGGAATTATTGTAAAATATGTAATAAAGTCATTCAATAGGAAAGTTGAATGTATAATAATTACGTTTTTTTATACCCCCCCCCCCTTATTTTTCTAATATGAAAATTAGAAGAGGAACTACACTTCAGGAACTGACTGAATCAGATCCCAAACGCTATCCCCAACATCAAAGGGAAAGATTGGCAAAGACATCCCAACAAACAATACATTACAAGTGATAAGCCGAGTTAGCAGCTCTTTCCCAAATAGGTGGCAACTCAGCTATCTTTATTGAACTAAATAATTTAGACCAACAGAAGGGTTACAACAGACTAAGCAAATTATACGAAAAACATTTAAATAACTATTTTTACCTATTTTCTATTTTTTATTATAGAAGGGTTAAAATGAGAACACAATAAATTAAACAGCACCGAACATAAAACAAATGCAACCGCAACGAAAGTACCGCCTTGGGACGGTCAGTAATAAATACTGGGGGGTTTAAACCGGTTTTACTGGGCCCAAACCTTCACCCTCACCCGTCGCCGTTGTGCACAATTAGTTTGTAGTTCGGTTCGTATGGAGATCCCCTAACTCATCAGAGAGTAATCACGTCTGATTGATTTTCTTTAGTCAGAAACATGCATATTTTATTTTTACAATATTTTAACCATCAACCATCTACATCTTCCATGACTACATTCTTTAAAGTCTCCATAATCCTACCAGGGGTAAAAATCGTCAAAATACAAATCATTATGAAACCTGTACAGCCTTCAGAGTTAATGAGAATATGTCGGTTGATGTGATTTTTTGTATTACATAACTGACAAAAAAGAAGGAACAAGGTCTTTTGGAAAAAATAGGTCTCTCATTATTTGAACAAACTTGGTAGTTCTCTAGTGCATGATCCTATACAACAAGTGTCAAGCTCATCGGTCTTCTGGTTCTGGAAAATCTTTATAGCAGTTTTTACCATATATGACCATTGCGGCCATTTTGATCATTGGCCATGTTACAAGGACTGTTAAATAGAGAATACCATGTTAGTGTCTTTTGATATCAAGTTTATCAGGCGAGGCCAGAAAACGCGTAGGAATGGCGAGGCTTGCCGAGCCATTCCGACGCGTTTTCTGCTCGAGCCTGATAAACTTGATATCAAAAGACACTAACATGGTGTTCTATTTATCATGCAACCGTTTCTTCCTCGTTTTTTTTTTTTTTTTTTTTTCTTTTTTTTTTTAAGTTGATGATGCGCTGCCTTCATGAAATGTACCGATGACCTCATCGCCGCTCTGGTCAATGAGTATTCATTGCGCAAACAAAATAGTTCAGCAGGAAAATGCATAACAGGGTGTTAAATGTAATTTTTATTTCAGAAATACGTTAATCATAGGTAGAAAACATGACACTCATCCTGAAAAATAACTAGTTTATTCAGTAAATGGGCTATTCTTGTGTTTGTGCGTGTAAATCGTGACCCACATCGTGAGCCACTTTGAACCAGCTGATTCACTTCGCGAGTGCTGTGCATCGGACAAAATGCCACAAGAAAACTTGGATTTAATTCATTTGCCAAGTATCAGAGAGGATTTACTGATTAGAATAAACATTAAAGTTAGTGATGTTAAGTGTTGCACCAAAAAACATGGATTGGAGCTGCCCCACTTGATCGTTAACGGAACGCCTTGCAGAGCTGTTGTGGGTGGGATGCTGAGATGGCGGCTGAACGGCCATATTATTTGAGTCTGGAACTGGTGGTGCCTCATGCAGAGTCGTATTCGCATTGACAGTTGGCTCATTTGGATTACCAGACACCGACCTGTGACAGTTTTCAGACAAAGTGACTGTATGTGACTTAGTACTTGCAGCAGGAGGAAGTGGACTTTGTGAGGCTATGCTTGTTCCGCTATGGCTAGTACTGAGAATATTACTGCAGTGTTTTTGGGTGTCATCTGAAATAGAACTATAATTGATGATAGACTGAACATTCTTGTGGCCAGTTATCTGCGTTATATCAGTTGGGGGAACATTATTGTCCCTTAATTTTTGCACAAGGTGCTTCCTAGCTGAGTGATTTGTTAGCTTTTTATCAATTTCAAGTCCTGCTTTGCTAGCCACGGTTTTCAATAGACCAGCAAGTTTTTTGGTACCGATTCGTTGCCTTATGTACCATTGGTCTGTGTCTTTGTCAATAAAAGGAATCGTACGGGGTGCAAGATAGAAAGGTGCGTCATCGTGACAAAATGTTGACGGCCTTTTATCACTGTAAAGTTTGTAATATTTCACAGGGTCTCTGCCTCCTTCAACCGAGAACATCTTAGGTGTGACTTTTCGAACATCTCTTATGTTGTCTCCCGTTCTTGTTTTAGTCTGTCGCTCATTTAGCTCTAGATATTCTGTCCCATCAGATGTGCATCTCAATTTCACATCACCCCATCTGAAAGAAATTTATGATCATATTAAAGCTTGGCCACCCTAAAGTAGGTTTGTTTCCCCTACTCTTTTGAAAAAAAAAAAGAAAAACGAGAGAACTATCCATCAGTCAGCAATTTTTTTTTCTTTCTCGAAAACAAGGATTGAAACAAATTCAAAAATATGAGAAAATTATCACAGCAAACTAAATTATTTTAATTCATTAAGAATTTCGCAACAAATTTTATATTAGAAAACAATAAAGAAAAGTCCTCTTATAGGAAGGTATTTATTTTGGTGGAAAAAAAATGAATAAAAAATCATGGAAAAGTTTTTCTTGGGTATGGCCATTAAATAAGGTTCAATCTTGTATAAAGGGGGAAACAAAAATTATATTTTTGGCCCTGTTATTCCTATGACTGGTACTATTAGTTCTACGATCCTTCTGATTTTCGTTCCTGTTTGAATTAAATATTGACAGAAATAAAATGGCAGAAACAACAAAATCTAGATTTATTTAATAATTGTCGCATTAACACTTGCATTTTAGATACGCTTGCTAGGAAAGCAGAAACTTTTCAAATTCCATGTAGTCTGTTTTTTTTTTTTTTTTTTTTTTTTTTTCCTTTCAGGAATTGCTAAATTCCAAATTGTGTGGAATTAAATGAAGAATAACTAGTAATTTTTTTCTGGCCAATCAATTCTTTAATTTTTTTTTGTTCCCGCATGTTAAAGGAATTATAGACACCTATGAACATTTTTTTTCTTATTGAAAGACATTCATGTAAATATATTTTGATTTTTTTTTCTCGTTTCATATGGTTTCCCATCAGGTAATTTTAAAACCTGGAATGGAATTGATGAAATAATCTATATTCCACCAGCTACAATTTGCTCCAAGAGCTTGATTGGTACCCTTAAAGGTGGATTCGGCTCCTTGGAGGAATTTGCTCCCTCAGGGAGCAAAATTTTGCCTGTAATTTGTAAAAGTACATGTATTCCAAATCCATGAAATGACATGGAGATCAATCTGCCAGTCCACTACATTCAGTAACTCCATAATTGAGCCATGACACAACAAAACCAACAAAGTGGCATGTGCCATAATTGAGCCACGACAACAAAACCAACAAAGTGGCATGTGCTCCCAATGAAGACTCAGATCCAGCCAGTCTAATCAAACTTCACTGTGCACTTACAGGGTACATAGAAATCCAAGCTATTTCCATGCGAACAGAGAAGACTCCGATCAGATTGGGTGATTCCAGGCTAATCTCGTGATCTGAGTCTTCGTTGTGCACACATCCACTTTGTTGGTTTTGTCGTGTTGCGGCTTTTATTTATAATTACCGTGCCTGGTTTCTCAGCATGCTGTAGCACTTTTAAAAAGATTGTCAGCCAGGTAACAAGTATAATAATCAAAATTGATAAGTTTTTTTTATATTTTGCCATTAAATTATTTTTGCGGTGTCTCAGAATTGCTATGCCAGGGCAATTCTAATCAGATCCCACTGTAAATTCTGTCAATTTTCAAATATAATTTTCAAAAACTTGTGAATTGCAATGCCACTAGGGGATTTGTATAAGGCCAAAGAAAAAAAACTGTCTTGTTTCCGGTTATGTCTCCAAAATTTTTAGAGTTAGCTCTAAGGAAGGCAGGGAGCCCTGGTAGCTCAGTGGGTTATGAACTGGCCTACTGATCTAGCAGACTGCCCAGAAATAAGGGTTGGTAGGGTTCTGAAAACAAGAGATTTTTTCTCCTTTTTTGCCTTAGACAAAATATTTGGAAGCAGCATACCTAAGCTCGTGATGCTCGGTTACACTACGTAGGCCAAAGTGAATAGTGTTGTTCAGCCACAAAGTGTTGATAAGTGAATCTGGAGTTTCACCACCAAGTATGGCTTTCTCATACAGTAGATCAATTTCATTGTCAGTTATGGGCTTGGCTTCATTAGGCCGATTCCCTTTTCCCTGGCGTTTGAGTGATCTTTGTTTTGCTCTCAGAGCCTCTCTTGAAAGGGAAAATGCTGTGCTTGATGTGCTAAACAGAGAATGAGGATAAGAATGTCTACGCAGTTTTCTGTCGATACTAGAAATCATGTTCCTGATACTGCTAGGCTCATACTCCTCTCCATCAAGCTTGCGAACAGACAAAATGAGGTTGGCAACCAGTTCATCAAGTTGCTCCACCGGAAGATCTTGGATTTCTCGTTGTTCTCCTTTGGTTCTTAAGAACTTATGAAAACTTTCAATGTCTGACAAAGTTTTACGGAGGGTATTGGAGTTTTCTTCGCCCAAAATAAAAGACCTTACATCATCTGTACTCATAGGAATGAACTGAGTGGGGTGTTTGTTATCATTGTTATTGCAGGGATTTGTTACAGATTCACTGCTGCTGGATTCTGCAGGCTCTGGCTGCAAAGAAATTACCTGGGGCTCAAGAAGCTCCTCATCAAAAATGCTAGGGTCAAAATTCAGTTCAACCCTGTGATTTTCCGGCTTTATTTCATCAAAACTTGAAATTCATAATAGTTCATCCCACTGAAGCACAAAATTTGAGTTGCTGCTGCAGCTTTCATCCATTGTCTGGTTTTAATAGCAGTTGAAATTTGTCAGAAAGGTTCAGGAAGCACCTTGGAGCAGAAGACAAGATTTGTTTGTTTATGTTTCTATTTATAGCTCTTGTTTGTTTTTATTTTTATTATATTAAGTTTTTCTGTACATTATCATTTATTGTTTGTTTATTTCTTTAATGGGGTGAAAATAAAACTCAAACAAAATTTAAACGATTTTATTTTCTTTATTTATTCAAGCTGGGGTCTATAGCTAGTCTTGTTTACATCATTCGATACACTAGGTCAGTTGCGGTCAAAAAAGTAGTTCCGACATTGACCTGATATCATTCGCGGCTGCGCACTGCAACATTGACCCGATATCAGCTGATGCTATCATACCCCTGTTATCGGTCTTATGTTTTACTAGTTGCATGATAAAACATGCTTTCATTTCCCTGATAGCCGGAGACTCAATAGAAAATTCGGTTCCAGTCGGCACAATGTCTTTGTTGACATAAGACTGACCTTGGTCAAGGGTCAAAGAATGGCCTTGATCTCTGGAACTACAAAACTATTTTCACATTTTAGTCGACTTAAATACCAATTTCATACCAAATTCTTTAACAATGTCAATGGAGTCATATTATACATATGCTGTCAACAGTATTGACCTTGTTGAAAAAAAAACGTCATAACGAATTCTTTAACAATATCCATGAAGCCTTATGTTATATATGCTATAACAGTATTGAACTTGTTGAAAAATGCCAAGGTCAACCCAGGATCATCAGTTGCGAAACCGTACTAGTACTTGAGCAGTCAATGCTGTATTTTGCGTTTCAAAGTCATTGCCATATAGGTCATATGACGACGGGATCTCGGTTAAAAGTTACATCCAAAAGACCATAAAAGCGGGGAATCGAGCTTGCGACCCTATGATTAGACTACAGCAGACAATTTTAAATTTTTTACCATATTTGGACAGGGCAGTCATTTTGGATTTTTGACAAAGACCGTTTGCTCAAACTTTCGTGTCCCCGAGACCCAAAGGCAACAGACGAAATATTTGGTTACAATCGGTTAATAAGACTACCGTCAAAACTTATTGACCGACAAGATTAGAACTTCTATGCTTAAGGCGAGGATTTTCTTCATTAGACCGGCACGGCAGGTTCGAATTTTCAAAAGTATAATGTGTGCATAATTTCCTTAGGGGAGTTTCCTCAAATATGTAATCTGTATGAAATCAGACCATTTTATGATTCAGACCCTAAGACATGGGGAGTTAATCCAGGCTGATTTTTACCTACCCTAAATTCAAGGTCAATAGTGTTAGTCATAAATGAATGCTAAACACGCGCATATCACAATACACAGCAATGCTTTTCTTCTTGTTACGCCTGACTGGCATTTAAACTTGCAAAACCATACTTCCGGTCAAAACGGCCAAAAGGGAACGCTTCACTATAATTAAAATACAAGTACGGCCCCACCCCCACCCCTTCCACCCCGTGACCCAGCATTTCCTTTATGTAGCAGACTTAAACATGGCAAGTGCGCAATATACAAGAGTGGGAAGCTGGGTCACGGTGGGCTACGATACTCAGTAAGTCAAAGAAGTAGAATGGTCAAAAAGTAGCACTGTGATCTTAAAGGATTATATTAGTACCATGACCTTGAAATGCGGTCAAGGTCACATACATATAGTCAGAACTATCCAGTTGTGTCTGTTATGTAACGTATATAAGTCAAAAAAGTGATAATGTATACAATAATTCATTATTTCAACGATCAGTTTGAACATAATGAACAATGACGTCAACGTCAACGTATGCTTAACGTATTTAATAAAGATTCAAACACTTGAAAACTCATTTGCTATGCAAGCTACATGTCATAGTCATTAAAAGAAAGCAAAAGTCAGTTCTCCGTATTACTTTTTAATTATGGGGAAAATTCGCGCATAGAAATCTTTTTTTTTAGTTTATTTCATTAAATAAATCAAATAATATGCCTAATGTCTGATGCCACTACCTTCACGCAGTTATATGTCATCTGGCGCCCCCTTTTAGCTTCCCGGAGCCTTTGGCTTAGGTGGGCTAAACTCATGATTTGTTTTTCTATTTTCTTTTCTGGTTTGTCTGTTTTCAGCTCCGTGGGGTCTATGCTTATGTGGTCACATTTTGTACATCGTCCATAGACTATTTGTCAAATTTTATCTTCTCTGAGTCTGTAACCGCGCCTCCTTGAAGTTTAAAGGACGCGTTACACTTTACTATTGCAATGTGCCCACTGAAAAAGCCGATTTTCGAAGATACACAAATAAACACTAGAATATGCAGAAATGTAAGCTATATGTTTCTGGTTTAAACTTCTCAATTCAAGAGGACTTGTGACTTGGAAAAGAACATTAAGGTGGAAATTGTGGACTTGACAGAGGACACAGGGGGTAGCTAGCAGACACAGAGGCTAGCATAAGTGATAGACTCAGGGGGTAGTGATATGGATTCAGATGGTAGCCAGAGGATCGCAAGATAGACATACTTGGTCGCCAATCCAACACCAGGTGTAGAAGGATGGTATCCGAGGGTAGCAAGATGGACACAGAGAAAAGCAAGATGGACACAAAGTCTACCGAGATAGACATGGGTGGTGCAAGATGGATACATAGAGTAGCAAGCCAAAAGGTTCAAAGATGGACACGAGGGTAGCCAGCAGATAAACACAGAAGGTAGTAATAAGGATTCAGATGGTAGAAAGTTTGAGTCTGGTGAAATAGATATGCAGAGTAGCACGCCTGACACCGGACACCAGGGGTAGCAGGATAGTCTCAGGTAACAAGATGGACGCAGAGGATATCAAAAGGGACACAGAGGATAGCAAGATAGACTCAGAGGGTAGTAAAATGGACTCTCAGCATAGCAAGAAGAGCACAGAGGGTAGCTTGATAGACGCAGAGGGTAGCAAAGAAAAAGAATCTAGAAAGGAACTGGAAATAAGCACACTGGAGACTGCAGATAACCATAAGATGTTGAATAACCAGCTGAAAACTGCAGTATCCCACCCATTCACTGTATCCGACAATATGTAGTTGTTAGATATAGATGACATGCATATCCTAGGATAGTAATGGAGATGCTGCGGTGAATATGATGTGTATGTGAGGTGCATGCATGACATATAGGCTGCCAAGTTTCCAATTATTTCTACTGGCCTAAAAAGCTCATTGACAGATGTTGGTATGACCACAAACATATTCTTGCTATTACCCCGGTATACGTGAACCGACAATAATACCAGGCTCAAATTCACATAATAAAGAAGATCTGAGGAAGGGGTGTGGGAATCCATTATAGATGATTTAAATTAAAGAGATTAAGACAGCTGCAGTTACAGTGCAGAATCATAATCATGCCAGTGGAATCACTGAGAGACAATTCCTATTTCTGATAATTCTAAATTTCAGCTTTTTCTTTGTTTTCTTTTGTTGCTTGTCATGTCTAACTGTTTTTAGTTTTTGTTTTAACTCATCTTTGGAATCTTTGAAGTAATGGTTCAGCTTTAAATGGAGGACATGTTTTGCCAGTAAGAATGTAATGTCATAACCATAACAATATGTCAGTACCGTAACAATGTATAAAATCATAAAGGTAGTTCAATGCAACATTAGTTTAGGTATTGCAAGGACACTATTTTCCTGAAATATGTATAAAATTATCATATGTTCAGATTCTGTCTTCATCAATGCCTTTAAAATACATTTTTAAGCATGAAATTTCAAAATTGTCAGTACCATAACAAATTTCTATCATGACCGTAACAATTTATGAAATCCATCCAGTTTCTTTAGATTATGCACTTCAAAGAACCCTTTTTTCCATGTGGAGATGTCAACTGGGCACATATTGTATATTTTTGTGATGTTTTTCTTTCCATAAATGCCTTTGAAAATCATTTCTTACAGTATAAATTTTAAAACTGTCTATACCATAACAGTTTTGGTCATGACCGTAACAGTATCTGAAATCGAACCACTGCTACATTAGGTTATGCACTTCAAAGTGCCTTCTTTGTGTGTAGGTGTCAAATGGACATACACTGTGTGCTACGGCCAAGTTTTGTTTTCATCTGTGACTTTAGAAATCACTTCTAGTGGTGTAAATTCTAAAACTGTCCATACCATAACAATTTCTGTCCTGACTGTAACATTGATGTCCATACCATAACAGTGGCATTTTTTTAGAAAAGCATATATTTAGTAAATAGTCATGTTGCTAACCACTGTTATGCTGACTAAATGGAAGGGGTTCATTGTCTGAATGCCAAATGTTTTCAACAGAGAGTCGTATTTAATAATTAAATGGAAGTATCAGCATATGAAAAGTTAATATTGACAGAAAATCTGAGCGTTATGGTTGATTTTCATTTGATATATTACATTTTGAATTTTTTACAGTGCAAACATAATACAAACTAAGCAGTTTAATTGATTACTCAATAAATAAAATCATTAGCATTTTTATTTTCTAAAATGAAAATGATCTAAAATCTGTTACGGTACTGACATTTTTAGGTTGGTATGTCTTCCTTGAACGATGATAAAAACAAATTGCTCCACTGTTAAGGTGCACTGTTGCTTGTTCCAATATCCCCAATGATAGACTGTTTCTTTCAAAAAATAAAGTTTGCATTTTCTCTTCATCATATTTTTATTTTCACCTCCAGGGAGATTTTGACGAAATTTGACAATGACTCATTTAGGAAATTTTTATTGGTACCGATTGCTCAGAATTCATTGTGAAATCTACCCTGGCTGTTCGAAATAACCAACGTTGTTTTGACAGATACGCTCGAACGCTTACACACTCAATCCCACAATTCAATATTAAACACAGCTGACAAGATGAAAGACAGTAGACATAAACAAACTTAGATCTGCTTAATTTTGAGATAAAACAACTTACTGCTACACATAAAGGATTAAATTAACTTGCAAAACATGGGTAAGCACTTTGTTAACACAGACAACGAGCGACATGTTAGCATCTTTCAAAACAATTGAGTATTGATTGCGTGTAGCATAAAATCTATAAACAGCTGACTTGCATACAGAAATAGAATTGTGTCACAGGAAACTGGGTCATTACATTACCTTTCTTCAGGGTCGATTTAGTTCCATCAAACGACCCTAAATGAAAGGTCTGGTAGCAATCCAGTTTTCAAACACAATTCTCAACATACATTAACATTACAATTCATGAAACATCCTGGTCACGGCACCAAATTTAATATAAAAGATAAAAACAAAATTCTAGTGCCTCTTCAAAATATTTACAACCCATCTGCATAGCAAATTTTGCTAAGGTGGTGATTTATGGTAAATGTAAAAAAATCTGCATAAAACCATAAAAAAGTAAGGTATCTCCCTGAAAGTTAGCAAACTTCTTAATTTTGTTGTTCTTTACAGTTTAGAATACAAAATAGACGTACATGCTGCTTAAAAAGTGTTTTTATAAGGAAAGATCAAAGGGTAGTTTTCTGCGCAATAATAAAAAAAAATTACATATTGTAATAGGAAATTTACGTAGTACGGAAGGTGCGTTATTGCATAATGAAGAGCGAGCTAGCAATTATTTATTCCAACTCTTTCTTAAATTGTAATGTAGACCAGATGAAAATGGTAGCTTTTCCTCAAATGTTCAACCATGTACAAGGTAATGTACACTGGATGCATTTATTAAATATATGGTAGGCAAGCATGCCTATGTAACACCTACAGTATAAATAATACATTACTTACAATTTCACTGGTGTGTAGATGAAATTGTTCAACCTTGTGAAAAATATACTCACCTGTGTGTTTTGACAAATAAATTTGGACACAGACCGCATCTTTTTTCATCTGCTCAGCCTGATAATGGTTGAAAGAGTTTGAAAAAATAATTGCTAGTACGCTCTCCATTATGTAACAAGGAACTCTCAGCACTAAGTATATTTTCAATAACGATATTATTTTTTCAGATTATTGCGCACAAAATTACCCTTTGATCTTTCCTTATAAAAACACATTTTAACATTAACAAATGCTGCATTTTGGGAGTCTGAATTGTCAGAAACAACATAAAAAAGGCATATGCTAAGTTTTGGAAAGATCAGTGGTATTTTGAGTGTTTTATGCAGATTTTTGTCTTTGCCCCAAATCAATGATTATCACCACCTTAAATGCGAACGTTACATTCAAAAGGCTACAAACTACCTTAATTGCTATGGTTGACAAATTATCATGACAGACTATTTGAACTTGAAGATAAATGTATGGCTTGAGAAATCTATAAACATCAACGTTATTTGTTCACAAGGCCTAATTGTTTGACATGAAATTTCCTAATCTTGACAGACTTAAATAAGAGACTTTAGTGAAGAAATATTGAAATGTATGATTACTGAAAGACCTTCAAACAATGTGATATGACCTAAAGTTATGATTCAACAATAAAAATGAATTATCTTATGGATGGATTATGGATGTCTATAATGACAATAATACATTTGATGAGATTAAGACTGATAAGTTACTTCCCTCTAAATTTCATAAGTATAGTAAACAGTTTTAAACAAAAGTTCGCAAACCCGCTCAGCTTGAAATCACTTGTATGCAGATATAACTCAGTCGCGAGTAACTTTAGCACAGGCACGTAGCCACATATACGCTGAAAATGAATAGTGAGAAAAATCACAAAAGAACACGCGCCTCTACATTACTTAGGGCAACAAGTGATTTCGACAATATAGCAGATCTATGTTGTATCTCCAGTTTAAAATTTGTCAGCATATTACACTTAAACTTAATCTCACACTCACACTACTCTCACACTCTTATTAAACCTAACTCGGTTCTAATTTGGTAGCATTAACCTCAGAAAATTTAACTCCTTCTTTAAGCACTTTTTGTCCTAATCACAGAATCTGAATGTTCACTTAGGGTATAAATCTAATTTAATCACAATTCTTTCCTATTGAATGTCCATTTCGTGGGGTTACAGCCAGAAGCTAGTATCTGCCCATTTTGTCAAAATTGAGATTTTGCTGTCAGGGTGTGGGTATGAGTATTATACATATTGTGTCAAAATTTTGTAGCAATATCTTAAGTAGTTTTTGAATTATTAATTAAAACCCAAACCAATTAGCGTTTATGAAGCCAAATGATCACAACCATAACCACTTAACTTCACATGACTGCTTCTGGTTTTCGCTGTTGACGGTTGTCAGTCAAAATAATGCCTGCCATAACAAAGTATCAGAATGTAAGTGGTTCTGGCTCTATCAAACCTATCATAGAAGTAACCGTTTTTATCATGCCATAACATAGCATTTTCTGATAAGAGCTTCTGGTCCAATATGAGTTAAATGAATTTAGACCAGTTTTTGTGCTAAAACATGTTAATTAATGTTAGGACGTTCTGGCACCATAACACATGAAGCGTAAATGAAAGAATAACAGAAACAGAACTTAGTAATTGATTATACAAATATGTCAGAATTGTCAACCCAGGTAAGTGCACACGAAATACAAGAAAAAGAAAGCAGCCAAAGAGAAAAAGAAAACTAACGTTAAAAATTAAAAAAGGCCCCTGACACAGTCAATATTACAAGCTCTTCTGACAACTTTAAGTTTAGGAAACGTGATTTATCTGAACAATATGACGAAAGCGACAAGGATAAAAAATTTTAAGCCTTCAGCTAAAGATAACAATTCTGAATATTCTTTGCATTTATCTGAACAGAAAAAAACGGGATCAGAAGTTTAATAAAAAGATTTGCAGCTGCTAAAAGAAAAATGCAAAGCAAAGCAAAGAAAACATGTCCATCAAAATAAAGTAAATGCTACAACACAGAAGACAAATAATGTTCTGAACAAAAGTAGAGCACAGAAATTTCAACGGAAGAAATCTGCCAGTGCTTCATCAAAGATGCAGGACCATACCAACCAAGACCTATTTCAGCAACATGCAAAACAGCAGGACTTTCATTTCAAGAGAAACTCGTTGCACTTCTGGAAAGTGTCAAACCCAAAAGTAGTAAAGAATCTGAACAATGGAGTATTATCCATGGGCCCATCTAAAGCAATTGGGTCAACTGCATTTTAGTAATTGCATGAAGCGAGTGAGAGTAAAAGCATACGGTAACTGTTTTTTTTCTGAAGCTGCTGCATATACACTGAATAACAATTGTGCATCCACACTTCGAGAACACAAAAGGGAGGAGTTCAAGGAATTTTTACTTTAGCAGGGTTCTCTTGAAGATGAGCTAGAAGTTGTCAGCCAATACTGCTCTGAGAGCAAACAACTTATATTTTATGGTCTAACAAATTATATCACTGGTCTACCAAACCTGGGGGTGGTCGGGTAGTGCCATGGTGCTGTTTAAAACTTCCAGTGCCGGGGCGTCCTACTGATTTGGAACACTGTAGGGCAAGGGCCTACTGTGCTTGCAGGAGGTGCGGGGGGGGGGAGGGGGCGGTTGTTTGGACTTTTTTTCTCTCGTCTATAATTTCTCTTCTTTCTTCCTGTCTCTGGGAGACGGCCGATATAGATTGAAATACTGTCTCAAAGGGCCGTTTAACCATAACAATCAATCAATCTACCAAAACTGGTGACTTTCTTTGTCTTGCACTGTCAAACTGGATTAAAAGAAGAATAGTGCTTATTTACGCAAGCAATAACAGCCTATCATTGATAACCACCCAATTTAAGCAACAGTAAAAGATAAGAAGCAACCTCTAGCTTATACAGTAGTTCCAGGCATCACGGAGCATTATGATCCATGCAGAAAAATGACTGCGCTTGATCCCATGTCAAGTGACCATTTGTAATAGCTGACCAAAGACTTAACACTGAAACATCTAGTCAGATTGGTGCCACAGAGCGCTCATTTTCCCAGCAGATGTTTGAAACTGATGCAAATCCTACCAGCCAGAATGTAGCGACCGAGTCTGCACCTACTGAAACCAACATGCTAATGTACAATGTTGAGGGAAAATACTTCTTCCCCATCAGCTGAATGCTGTTGATGATGAAAAGTACATGTATTATACTGCGGAACCATAACAGGAAGGACTAGACATAGTCTAGCCACAAAATTGCCCCACCAATACAACTCCTGTTTGTTTTCATCACAAGTTTACACCATCAAAAGCAGCCAAGTTTATAACACTAGAAAAAAAAGAAAGTGACTCCTAAAACAAAAGCTACATAAGAAACATGGAAAGAGAATATGAGAAAATAGTTGCGCATTGGTGGAAAAGAGTATACAAAAGCAAGTAGCACATCACACAGAGCTTTGAGGTATAATTTCAGGTCTTTAGGCAAAAACTTAGCTGTTTGTTCAGTTTCTCCAGATTCCTTTACAACCTTATCTAATGATATCAAAGCAGAGCGGTCAGTCAGGAATGTGGCAAGTCATTAAGATGAGATAAGCTAGCTGTTTTAAAGTATCTCCCTAGAAGTCATTTCTCATTAGAAAACCTGCTTTTTTGCATATGCAAGAACAAAAGGCCCAGATCAGCTGCGCATGCACGCAGGCTGATCGGTGCCTATATTATTCGCTGCATAGATAGTATAATCTCCCTAGTTTCTTAATTTCAAAGTACAAGCCTTTGGCTGGTCTCTGTGTCTAAGCAGGCTAGTGTGTGTCTTACCAGGTCAGAAACGCCGAGGACAGGTTTTCTCATGATATAGTTGATTACCAGTGCATACGTAATTGTAACATGGAAACACTCCGCAGCAGTTACTATCACTTAAGACTTATCATTATATTTTTGTTGTTATTTCCATTAATGAAAAATGCGAATTCTATCCAGCTTTGTTTCTGCAAGCAAAATACAGTTTCTGGTAATGCACAGACTGATAATAGGAACCACAACACGACAAAACCAACAAAGTGGTTGTGCGGTCAGCGCAGACTCAGATCAGCCTGAGCATCCGCCCAGTCTGATCAGAGTCTTTGTTGTCCACATGGAGGTAGCTTAGACCCTTAGCTACATTTTAAGCGCTTAGTGAAGAGTCTGATCAGACTTGGCGGATGCCTAGGCTGATCTGAGTCTGTGCTTGGCGAACAACCACATTGTTGGTTTTCTCGTGTCGGGGCTCAAATTTATTAAGGTTGTGGCAGGAGGCAATAAAACTCTCAGCAGGGTCAGCATCTTGATGTAACAGTGGGAGCTAATGAGCCAAGAGAAATTATTCTTTGATCTCCTTGACCAATGAAATTAAAGTTTGCCTAAAGACCTGAAATACAAAGCCTATAGAGGTAAAAAGTATGCAAAGACCAGGAACTGAAACAATCAAAATCCAAATCCAGCCCTCAAACCATAGTTGGAAACAACTAAGATTACAAATAATCAAGATACAGAGAACATATGGCCAACCGAGTGAGCAGCTTGTTCCCAAAAGGTGGCCACTCAGCAACCCAAACCGAACCAAAAATAATAAGAACATACATAAGGTAAAAAATAACAGAAACTCTGACACCAAAAACATGCAACAGAGAACCACAACAGAACTACCGCCTTGGAACGGTCAGTAATGAATTACTGGGGGGCTTAAATCAATTTTACAGGCCCAACCTCACCCTCAGTTTCTGAAGTGGTACAAAACATTTAGTTGGTTGTTCGGTTCGCATGATAACCCTCTAACTTGCAAGGTACTTGCAAGCTCTGTGTGATAGGCTCTTGACAAAAGTAAATGGGAAAATTCTCAAGAACTTAAACAATTCGATCCCGGGTCCCACCCAAGACACAAAGTGGGAAAAAGACATCACAAAATTAGTAACCACAAAAGACATCATCAGTGAACAGCTATTTCCCATGAGGGTGGTCACTGGGCTAGCCTTAGCATCACAAACGGGGTAGTTGGGAGGTGAGATGGTGCTGTGTGTAACTTCCAGTGCCAGAGCGTCCTACTGATTTGGATCATTCTGGGGCATGGGCCAACTGTGCTTGCAGTAGGTGCAGGTGGGGGTTGTTTGGACTTTCTCTCTTGTCTATCATTTCTCCTCTTTCTCCCTCTCTGGGAGACGGCCCGATATAGATTGAAATACTGTCTCAAAGGGTCTTTAACCCAAAACAATAAATCAATCAAGCAAGCATCACAAACAATATATCAATATCAGACATAGCAACAAACAACATATAAAACAACCAAGAGAAACCACAATAGAAGAAATTACTGGGGGGGGGGGGGGGGGGGGCTTAACCGGTTTACGGCCGCGACCAACCCTCACCCTTAGTTCTGCCTTGGTATATCAGACACTCAATTACTTGGTTAGACACTTACAAGTCTGAAAAGTAGTAAAGTCTTCAGAAAAGAGTAGTAAAACCTCCATATACCAACTCTAAGTTCAAAAGCTTCCTTGTTCAGAAAAGAGTGGTAAAATCCCAATGTACCAACTCGAAATTCAAAAGCTTCCTTGTTTTCAGTCGAGGACAAACAGAAAATATTCAATTCAGTCTAGTCCTTAGGTTCTATGAGAGGCAAACAGATTTTGTTTGCTCTCGAATAGTAGAAAAGTAATCTAGAATATAACGGAGAGAAAGTGTTGAACAGAAAGAAAAGAATGATATCTATAAATTACAGCCTATAGACGGCTGCAACGAAATCAGCTGCCTGCATGAAGATTTTTAGAGAAAGAAGCACATGTTGTCTTAAAAGGAAAGTTTTAGGGGAATTTCCAAGGCATTGGCAATCGTGGAAGACACAGCAAATGAAGTAAGACGCCGGCATACAAACTTAATAAAGTTAGGGAACATAATGAATTGTTTCCAGCTGCTGATGCTCATTATACAAGAAAGGATTCTAACAGAAAATGCTTAGGACCAGAATTTAATATTACGAAAATGTAAGAGGAATATGTAGATGAGAGAAAAAAGCTGGCAATGAAGCATTAGCTCCTTTAATGTACAGAAAGAATTTTCAACGAAGAATACAATTTTTCTTTTTATGTGCCAAAGAAAGGCCAATACAATGTTTGTACAAAGTACTACAGGTGTTTAGCTGATGGCTCGCCAGCCACAGAACCCAAAGAACAGTATGAAGTACACCAAGCTAGAAAATGCTGTACCAATCGGACATGGAGATATAAATGATTAAAAAAATAAAGCAAGACCGGCAAAGGAAAGTTAAGGCAACAACAGATAGAATGAAGATTCAGTGGAATAAGATCAAATAGATTAAGTATTTGAAGAGGGAATTCGGATCTACTACATCCAAGATGGCTTTGAAGAGGTTTATGGTAGATCTGCAGAAGTCGGAAGAAAGATTTGATGCAGATTTTTAAGACGGGTGATTCCACCCGAATTTCATGATTTCGTGATTGTTACGCATACAGTGCAGAAAATGATGTTAATGAAAATGGGATCATAAAGTAAAGACTCATGCAGTAAATTGCTCGGTGGGACATCTGCACTCCAGTGTAATACGTAGGCATCTCTTACCTGATGTCTGCAGTTACTGTGTCTTGCAGAATGTGTCAGTAAGAGTGGCTCGGAGACGGCTGATGGTTGCCTGCAGAGACCTGCCCATCACCTTTTTTTTTTCTTTTAAACTTTTGGGGGTTAGCGACACTGGGAAAGTTATATACAGAAATGCGCGTCTTTCACACTTAAGTTGGTATAGCTATGTTTATATTAATCCTTTAAATCAACACTAAGTAAACATTTTGACTTGTTTCTAAAATGAGTTGCTAAGACAGGGTTCGGCCAAAACATCGTATTGCATGGGTACTGGATTGTTATTTGATAACAACCAAAATAAAACTTCAATTTGTTAGTTCCGAAACCCCTTATTGACGGATACTTTATGCTGGCAGACGAAATCCTTTATTACCAATCTGTCAAATTATTGTGCTGGAAACAAGTACCTTTAGTTAATTGCTTCTAGTATTTTTACACCATGAAAAAGAATCATCAAGTTATCAACCAGAATATAGTAGCTGCAGATAATCGGTTCTTGTTCTACATATGTAATCATTAAAAGTAAATTTGTTTTTGCAAGAACCAATTATCTGCATATAATTTGTTATGGTCTCCAAAAGTGAACACATGACAAAGTGTTACATTCTGCCAGAAGCACTTATCTGCAGTTACTATATTCTGGTGCTAACAAAACAGTGGGGGAAAAGCAGAACCAAAACCACTTAGTACCTTTATACTAAAATTACATAAAAGGCATGAGTTAGAGAAAAGAACTAATAGTATATTTCTAGTGCTAGTCTTACATGTATATCAATGCTTACAACGCAAAAACAATATATCATTCATGGAAAAGAGTATATTGTTTTTTTCATTTTTCTCCAATTTCATAAAAATGAAGATAATAGATTCTGGCTGTAACCCCACGATTTGTTCCTTTATTCTAAATACCACAGAATTTTAATGGAATGTATAACTATTAAAGCACTAGAGTCCTGTACAATGTCCTTCATATTATCACTTTACTGATTTTACAGTCCATAATTCACTTATCACAGTCCAAAGTTCACTTATTACAGTTCATAATCACTTAGTACAGTCCATAACTCCCTTAAATTTACTATATTACAGTCCATAATCACTTCCTCTTACTAAGATCCTTTATGCTGTTTCCTGAATACGATTTTCCCAAAAACTGATTTTAGTGATTTAGAATTCTTCTTTTCCTCTCCACCTTTCGCTTTTTCTCCTTTCTGTCTGCTCTTTGTCTCCTCTTTCATCTCAGTTAACAATTTCCTTAGTTCCTCACGGTCCTTTCTTTCGGCTTCCCTACGTCGCATCTCCCTCCTCAGCTCTGTTTCCCTATCCTTCCTTCGCTCCTTCTCCCTTTCTCTGTCCATCTCCATCCACCTGTCTTCCCTTCTTCTCTCCTCCTTGGCGTTTTCCTCTAGAACATTCTTGAACCTATTTATTGCATCTGTGCATTTACTAAGTGCACATGTCACGTCCATTAAAGCTCTCTCTGTCTTCTCGTGGTTTTCTCTGGTTCTGGTTACCTCTCCTGACCGACGTTGAATTGCTGAGGTAAGACCATTCAGAGCCACCATACTGATTTCAAATACAGGCTCTGCTTTGTCGGTCCGCTGCTTCTTAGGGTTAGGCTCCACATCTGCTCGTCCGTCATCTCCCTTGGCTCTATCCATTTCGGTCTTATCTTCTTTCCTTTCAGCTGCCTTCCTTTTCAGTCCCTCAGCTCCGGATTGAGAGTCGACTTCTGATAAATGGTCAGTCTTCTTGTGGCATAAGCTGGGGCCACAGGTTCTCGACTTCCTCGGTTGCTCCTTCCTTGGCTGCGGGCTCTTCAGATGGAAACTGCTCTGAGACAGGCGCCGGATCCATACTTTCACCTACGTCATCGGCACCTGCAAGGCTTGGTGAGGGAAAACCACTTGCAACCGTGGAAGGCAGCACCACTTCTGTTTGCGCCGACATAGTAGACGTTGGGAACGCGGTCATGGCATCAAAGACACTAATTTGGTTGGCGTCTTGGCGTAATGAGGACACTTGCTGCTATGGAGGTAGCTGTGGACACTGGGCAGCCATTTTCTCCTCGATCTCCTGCGTTCTTGCCGACGTCCCAGCAACACTGGCAAGGCTTTCCACTGGTGACGGGGTAACGCTGACTGCTGTCCCTGACTGCATCGCACCGGCCATCACCAACCGTGTAGGAGGGTTCACTGGATGGGCTGCCATGGTAGGGCTGGTTCCAACGTGCTTTGCGAGCGGAACTGTCAAGGCCACTGGTGGTTGAAGAACTGGCTGTTGGTACTGTGCAGTCACTGCTGTCTGATTGGTCCCTAGATGGCTCATGCTTGGCTCTGGAAACTGGAACCCAGGTGAAGAGACAGGTGAAAGGTGATATGATCCGAGTGGAGTTCCGGCTATCACTGCATCATGTCTCTCAGAGCTACGGAAGAGAAGCTCTTCTGCAGTCCAGGGTTGATAATAGGACCGATCTGCAGTGGTACTGGCAATCTCGGCGTGGTCCTGACCTCTTTCGCCAATCCTCTGGTCTCATGTCTGACAGGACCGAAGTTGGAGACGACGAGCGATGGTTGGCCGATCCACTGTTCCACACTTGTCCCCTGTCCCTGAATTGGCTGCGCCCCACTATTAATAGCTACGGGATCCTCTGGAATTGAGATAAATCCCTGCTGGAGTGTCTCGGACGTCAATTCATCCTCGGGATCACCAGACACAGCCAAATCTATCTGCCCAAATGATTCCTGCGCAGGCACAGCTCCTGGCGACTGTTTCCTCAGGAAGAATAACATGCTCTCTCCCTGGGAGAACTTTAGCAGATCCTGCTCTCCGATCTGGTATGGAACTGGGCTCTGGATCTGCCACTCCTCATGGTTGGTGATGCCCCGAAACCTAGCCATAGTCACATGCCTTGAGTAGTGACGAGTATGGTGGTCCATCTGCCGTTTCGTCTGGCACTTGAATGTACACAGCCGGCAGTAATACGACACTCTATCCCGGCTCACGTGGGTCTTCAGCACATGGTCCTGCATCGGCCCTAGCTCTCCAATCCGTCTCTCTCCCGACAGGTTATGGCACGCCACACACATATACGCCAGACCCCTCTTCTTGGCCCGTTCCAACGCCTCCTTTCCAAACAACAGCTCTAGCATACTGGATTCCATTCTCTGAAAAATAGCAAATTTGCCACCTCGAGATTAATGGACTACATAGTAACCCTGACTTAGTTCGCTCTGATCACTGTCTGTTTACCTTTACGCATGCGTTCCGCGTTAAAACCTATTTTAAAGACGCAACGATTTCTAAAGGACCTCTACTTCTGTTTGCTTTCAGAAAATCTGGTGAATCTTTCTTCGCTTGACTACCCCTAGTGTGACTTCTCTTGCGGACGACACTTTACATATGGGACCTCTCATCTAACGCACCTATTGTTCGATTCAATTCTCCCCCGCTTCTATTCAAATTCTGTCTTCAAAACTGCCGAACTGTACTTCTACCAAAAACGCGCACGCAGCACTACCGTTGTAGAATTTCGGTACTCTTTTTGCTTAAACTTCCATACTCTCTGTACCTTTTTAACAACACCACTCTGCGTTAGCCTCCCTATCCCTTTTCCTTGTCACCGCCACCAACTTCCACTAGGTCTTTACCTTGCTTACCCTCTGTTGTCCACATCGACAAACCTCTTAGGTACTTCTGGATTTCTCATACAAGCTTGTTAACTCAGTGACATTCCTGCCCCAACAGAATTTTAAAGTGCTATTTTATTTATTTATTTATTTATTTATTTACATTTTCATTACATATTCTTACTTTTATGCTCACATAGTGCATAGCAGTATGTATTAATTTTACCCCTACTATGTCTTACTGTTGAGATTTCTTATGCTGTTCGATCTGCTTCTTAGCCCTCACTATCCATCTTGGTGTATGAACGCCCTCGTACGGTTTTAGCTTGTTATGGTGAACAGGCCTTTCTGTTCCTGCCTTGTCAAGTTGTAGCGCAAAGTCTATTTCTGATAACTTTCGTCGTACTAGAAATGGACCTTCAAACACGCATTGTAATTTCGGAGAGACACCTACTTTTCTCACCTCCATGAGACACCAGACCACATCACCCGGATTGTATCGGTGGAAGGCAATCTTTGAGTCATAAAGGTCTTTACTCCTCTTGGCGGCCGCGTACATGTGTTTACGAGCGATTTCATGTGCATGTTGAATTCGTGATCTCAAGGTATCCACATAGTCTCCATAAGAAGTTATCTCCTCCCCGTCGAAGGAATTAGCACTTCCAAACACCAATTCCGCTGGCAGTCTAACCTCCCGCCCCATGGTCAGAAGATGGGGTGTCATCCTGGTTGACTCGTTTGATGTGGCACGAAAGGCCCCAGCGAGACAACCAAGATGCGAATCCCAATCTTTTTGCTCCCCGCATAAGTACGCCTTTATCATCCGCAGTAACGTTCGGTTAAAACCTTCCACCTGTCCATTCCCTCGGGGGTTTCTAACACTGGTCCGTGTTTTTCGCACCTCTAACATTCTGCAAAGTTCCCTGAAAATCTTACTCTCAAAGGTTTTCCCCTGGTCGCTATGAATAGCAAGTGGACAGCCCCATCTGGAAATCACTTCATTCGGAAGCTTCGTGGCACAGACTTCTGCAGTCATATCTCGCATAGGGACGATTTCAACGTTCTTCGTAAAGTGATCTGTAAAAAGGAGTATATACCTGTGGCCTCTGTCGGTGATAGGGAACGGCCCGAGGTAGTCAGTAGCAATACAATCACCTGGTGCACCAACTCGTAAACTACCCATCGGTGCCCATGATGTTTTGACTGTTTTTTTATCTGCCGCACAGATATCACACCGTTGAATGTAAAGAGCTACATCATTCTTCATGGAGTACCAATAAAACCTCTGCAAAATCTTCTCCTTTGTCTTTTTACACCCTAGGTGACCTGAAACCAAGGAATCATGCATCTGGTACAGTATTTCTTGTCTTATTGATTTTGGTACCAGGAACTGCAGGTACTCACCTGATCCATCTTGTTTCATAAACTTCTTCATAAGTATGCCATCTTGTAGTATAGGAGAATTCCAAATGATCCAATACTATCTTGCTGCTGGGCCGCATGTTACCATGTCTTGACTGCTCGGCTTCTTACCTTCCGACTTACCTTTGACAATAGGACCAATATCTGGGTCTTCCGTCTGCAGTTCACTCATCTTCAACCGACCTAGAACTAGCCCAGAAGGCTGAAATGACACTTTGTCTTGCCTCTGGTGTTGAGTCTATCTTGGACGATGGTCCAGGTTCAGGTCTTTCCTTCAGGCATTTTACATCTACTACTTCATTATCTTTGGTTGCTGTCTCTGATACCTGCTCGCTCTGTGCTGCCATGAATTCCTTGTAAAGTGTGGAGTGCATCATTTCCTGGGCCCTCTTTATGCACTTCTTACACTGTCCACATTTTAGAGGCTCACTAGTATCTTGTTCAGGACACTCACAATCTTTTGGGTTCTCACATCTTGATAGTGCGTCGCAATGACCTTGCTTCTTTCCTGGCCTATATTCTATGGCAAGGTCATACTGGCTGAGTATTTCAAGCCAACGGGAAATTTTGCCTCTTGGTTCTTTCAGGCGAAAGAGCCAAACTAGCGCCTGGTGGTCACTTCTTACCTTGAACCGCCTACCTAGCAGGTACTGTCTAAAATACTCAGTGAAATAGCGGACTGCCAGTAGTTCCTTCTCTGTAATGCAATAATTACGTTCTGCCTTATTCATTGACCTACTGGCATATGCGATAACCCTCTCGCGATCGCCCTGAAATTGGTGAAGGATTCCACCTATTCCTACATCTGAGGGGTCAACATCGAGGATAAATTCCCCACCATCTTTTAATGGATACCCCCATTACATCTGCACTTACCAAGGCCTTTTTCATCTGTTCAAAAGTCCTGTCACATGCTTCTGTCCAAAGAAATTTCCTGTCTTTCTTTGTCAGCTCCACCATGGGCCTCACCATGCTTGCAAAATCCTTAACGTACCTTCTGTAGCATGAGCCCATGGCCACTAGCTGCTTAACTTGTTTTGCGGTTTTGAATTTTGGCCATGACATAATTTTGAAATATTGGTTGGACTTGGTTTCATACCCTCATCAGAAACCACGTGACCTAGAAATACCACTTCTTTCCGAAGCATAAGAGATTTCTCTGATTTGAGTTTTAGGCCAGCAGCCTTGATTCTATCAAGGACCTGTTCTACTCTACACATATGTTCTTCGAAATTCTTGCCAAACACAATAATGTCGTCTATGTATATGAGGCAAGTAATCCATTGCAAACCCTGTAGCGCCATCTCCATGGTGCGTTAAAATGTGGATGCGGCATTATTTAAGCCAAACGGCATCCTAGTCATTTCGAAGTGTCCATACTTACACACAAAAGCACTCTTCGGTATGTCTTCTTTTTCCAACGGTATTTGGAAGTATCCACTTGTCAGATCGAAGGTAGAAAATAGTTTGGAACCAGCAACTGCAAACACAATAATGTCGTCTATGTATATGAGGCAAGTAATCCATTGCAAACCCTGGAGCGCCATCTCCATGGTGCGTTGAAATGTGGATGCGGCATTATTCAAGCCAAATGGCATCCTAGTCATTTCGAAGTGTCCATACGTACACACAAAAACACTCTTCGGTATGTCTTCTTTTGGAAGTACCCACTTCTCAGAATGAAGGTATAAATTAGTTTGGAACCAGCAACTGCATTAAGGCAGTCCTGTATTCTTGGCAACGGCAAACCATCAGGTTTTACTAATTCATTTACCCTACGATAATCAACACAAGGTCGGACTCCTCCGTCTTTCTTCTTTATTAGGACAATCGGGCTTGCCCAAGGGGAAGTACTCTCCCTGATCACGCCTTTTGCCTTCTATTGCTCTCTTCTCATCTTCTGCATATGCCATTGGCACGCGCCTTGGTGGCTGCTTGACTGGCATTGCCCCTTCTGTCTTGATGGCGTGTGAAGTTAAGTGGGTTAACCCTAAATCCCACTCATCACGAGAACAACTATCTTGAAACCTATTAGGAAGTTGGGTTACTTTCTGTTCTTGCTCACTTGTCAGGCCCGGGATTGTTTTCTTGTGTAGCTCTGCTAAATGGCTTGGAATTCCAGTGTGCATCACATCAGCTTTCCTGGCCGTATCATTTGACGTTGACGGTGTAATTTCCTTTGTGGAGAAATTTATTCTTCTAACTGTTGCATGATTCGCTACTTCACTAGCATCTTCTTCACTAGCAACCGTCAAAGGCTTAACTTCTATTGGTTCTGCCCTCCCTATCACAGCGTCTTGCTTGATAGATACAGCGGTAGGAAATGGATTGAGCACTCTGACCTTGCCCGTACATGACTGATTTATGTCGACGAGAGTGGATGCCATTTGTAATGGATACTCCGCTTGGAAATGTTCTGTGGGCTCGACAATATAATCTGTCTCACAGGAAATGTCATCGTATTCCTGCCTCTCCAGGTACACATCTATAAGGCATTCGCTCTGAGCAGGAATGATGAAATGATCCGCTGCCGTCACCTTTCTTACCCTATTTGGACGCCGACTTGTATGATGGGCACTTCTTTCTTATTGATTAGTAGAACACCTTTGCTTATCAATAAGTCTGAAGGACCATTCTTACCATTTTGTAATATGTCAACCCCTAACAGGCCATCGTCGTCTATTTATGCTACAATGGCTTCTATTTCTAGCTCAACCGGCCCTAGTGTTATGGCGAACATGCATTTTCCCTTTTTTTTATACTTGCACCACTTGCACCTACCAGCTTTGAGGTTTTCACTACTTCCGGCCTGTTTTCTGGCTTAAATGGTTCCAACACTCGATTAGAGATTATTGTTTTTGATGCCACAGTGTCCGTAGAAAACAAAAGGGGATACCCCTGAACTGCACCCCTTATGTACACGCCATCCGGCAACTTTCTTGCCACCTTTATTGCTTTAATTATATGGTTTGATTCTTCACTTTCAAGTCACCTATGCTGGATGTCATGCTATTCTTAAAGCATGACAAGGCAATTCTTGTTTAAAATGCACAATCATGAAACTCTGAAACATAAAACTAATAGACACCATTGCTGTAGCGAGGTAAACATTCATGAAATATTTTATCAGTCGCTGCAAGTTCCTTAATGCCACTTTCAAACAAACAAAACATTATTTAGTTTCACCTAAAACGGTTTTAAATTGATTTTGGTCATACTTTCGATAGTAAACCTGATTTAGATGTAAAAATTCAATGTACAGGCATGTGACCCATAAACGTCCCGCCTTTTGCATCGCACAAAGGAAAACCAGAAATTGACTGGTTGGTGTGTTGGTTTGTGTTTTACGGCTCTAAGACTTTAAGACATTATTTCAGTCGAACCGTCTCTCAGAGAGAAGGAGAAAGAAAAGAGACAAGATAGACGAGAGATTACAATATCCAAACAAACCTCACCCGCATCTACTGCAAGCACAGTAGGTCCTTGCTCTACTTTTATCCAAACGGCACCATAAGTCACACAGCACCATCGTCCGACCACACCACCCTACTAGATATTGAAACTGCATTTTATTATTACCAATTTATCATTTCTGCCTATTTTTGCCATTTATATGACTCAATTTATACACACCAATCTAAACAAAGCATTAGGTTATTGCCTGTTCAATATAACTGAGGACAAGGGAGGATATTATTGTCGACAAGGGAGGATATCATTGTTCGCCAGATTTGGGCTAATAACAATAACTTCAAAAAGTATGGAAAGGAAAGTGTAACATTCAAACGGAAAGACGGGAGGACATAGCATTTTTCCAGAATCACCCAATCATTAAGAGGCTGAGAACATTGAAGTATTGGACAGACATACTCCAAAACTATTAATCAGAATCTAAAAGCCATAGGCATATGTAAACAAGTACCTTTATCTACTTCAAACTAACATTTGATGGCATTATATAGATCTGTTTAAAACTTGTATTAATGACTTCTTCGTCTCCGATGCGTCCAGATGCGGCTACTTATACAGCTACGGCTTATCCGAAAGAATTCTAGTAAGAATGAAGTACGGCAATTCCGTAAGTAGTACGTCCATCTCGTTTTAAGAACGTTGCCACTCCGTGTAACTCCAGAATGGGATGGTCGCAAGAAAATTTTAAACATGCTCGACGTTCTGGAGCACCTTCCCGTTCGAACCCGTCCGAAACCCGTCCGAGTCCGTCCATGAGGTTTGTAAACAGGCATTTAAACGTCGCTGCTAATTCCACTCCATTCGCACACAGTTTGAGCCCATTTGGCAAAATTTTCCAGAACGTAGTGAGAACGAGTTTGGTGTGATAGGGATATAGGCATAATGGGGAAGATGATTGATAGGGTGTGGCGGTGGAAGGGGTGGGTGTGGGGGGACGTGTGGGTATGAAGTTTTTTGTGCACATCAGTAGCTGCGTCAGACTGAGGGTTTCTAATACTCTTATGTTGCTACTTGATCCGATGCTGTATCCCTATGACTACAGAAATTGCACTGTAGAATTCTGTCTCATTGACAGTATTCCCTGATCCACTGTTTTGGTTATAAAAGCTACCCTTTTAGATCAGCGTTTTCGTTGCTTTTTTTAATGACACGGCTGACACCTTTAGTTTAAACATATTTTGTTTGTATCAACTCTATTACATGAACTAAAACAAATAATATATACAAATGGGATCCAGAAAGAAGTCAAAAGACTTATATAAATCTGTTTCCCCAAAGTACTAATTTGCAATAAACAAATAGTTGTGATTGTGCAATACTACAAATAATTTTGTTACACCGAGTATAAATATCCTAAACAAGTAATAACGGTTTCACACGGTAACAAAGTAACTAGCTACAGCAAAACATAAAATAGTATGCGCTTCTTTGTATGAGAGTTATATACGTTCTAGAAATGCTAAACAAGGTTAAAGGTTGACACCTTTGGGATAAGAGGGCTGATATTAGATCTACAAATTACAGATGCAGACTGAGTCACTGACCCTTAATCATGGTCCAGTGATTTTGCGTTAAATCTCAAGCACTGTTTGATGGATTTGCATCATACTTGGAATAGTTTATCAGTCTAACAATGCGTTTTTTCTTCATGCTATTTGTAGGTCACTGTCACCTATATTTCATATCTAAAATGTTTTTGCTTTGTATCTTTAGCATTTTTCAATAGCTATGTATCATACTCGAGACAGTTGTTTAGTCTGACACTGCAAATGATTTCATACTTCATGTATTTGTAGATCATTGTGATATGTGGTTAAGTGAGTTTGTCTTTTATTAATAACAATTTTTAATGAATCTTCATCATACATAGAATGGTAAAGCACGCCAACGCTGTGGCTGGTCCGGTACTACTTATAGGTCATTGTGACCCTTATTTCTTGGTTCAATTATTTTGTTTCATATTTTAAGCACCTGTGCCTGTGAAGCATTCAGAAATATGTAATATTTCGTAGGTGTTTTTAAAGTTGATAGTGTGAAGCTTTTTCGTTTCTGTGAAAGTTTACAAAAAAAACTTTTAGCAAAAGAAGAAGAATGAAGACCTTTCATGCACATTCCCGCGCCAAACCACGAGCTGTGAGTGCTGAAGCATTTTGTGAAGAACACAACTGCTTAACGATATCGTTTGTACTCGAATTCTTTTTCATTTGTTTTATTATTTTCAGAAATGCCGTTTTCAATTTCGTTAAAAAATCGAATAAAACTTCTCTTTACAAGATCATTAGAGCTTGAATTTCTCTGTAAAAATGTAGAAAACTACTAAAAGTATTGTATCTGTCAATTTTGAGGGCTGATATGTCAGCGGGAGCTTTGCTTATATATCAAAAGAAAAAAAACGCAATTAATCTGTGTACATCGTTCAATACCCCTTATGGAATCAACCGGAAGTCATTTGATTGTTGATGAAACCGCAAACTTACGAAGGGAGTTCAATAAGTTTGGAGAACTCGGGGTATAACTCACAGATTGGAAAATGGTTTCAACATTATTTTTCAATATAATCCCCCTTTATGCCCCAGTCACACAAACACATTACGGATTGGGCGGATAGTTTCGGACTTTAAATCCAGACAATTTGTGGGCGTGGTCTCTCTTCATATTGAATCTGTATCGTATCCTAATGGTATCCGCAAGGTCCGAAGGATATGGCACCAAATCTTAAAAAAGTTTACATATTCAGGCGCGGACGAGTTAACCATAATGATCCGTAACTGAAGGCATTTATCCGCATTTATCCGTATCTAATCCGTATCTCGACCTATCGTTCCGCGGTCCATCCAAAATTTGTGGACAGATACGGTTTCATGCGGATTGTTACGGTTAGTTACGGGTCTCGTTCTGCGTATTGTTACGGACTAATGCCCCAGTCAGATAAGCTATTCGCAATTATCCTCACCAATACGTATCTGTCAGTATTGGAGTGTAAGTTATCCATATAGAAACGTATCTGAAGGTAAAAGTCCTTAAAACACTCCGTAAGAGACCCGTAACTAACCGTAATTGAAGGTAACGATCTGCGTGAAACTGTATCAGTCCACAACTTGGGGTTGGCTGCGGAATAATAGGTTTATATACGGATTAGATACGTATAAGATACGGGTTAGTATGGATAAATGCGGATGAATGCCTTCAGTTACCTTCTGTTACGGATCATTACGGTTTAATCGCCCGCGCCTGAATTTTGAAAATTTTCAAAATTTGGAATCGGATCCTGCGGACCTACGGATGCGAGATGGACAATTACAGACTCTGCGGAAGCGATATGGACCTTTACGAATAACACCGGACAGATACGGATTTGCCCTCCGTAGATGCGATACGGACCATTACGAATTAAACCGGACATATACGAACGGGTCATCCTTAACATCAACAACATCTTTCCGCATCTAGAAGTAACAGAAGGTAATGGAAGGTAAGTAGTACGTACACATTCGTATCATCGTATTGATTCAAAGGGAAAATATCTGACCGCCGACATCCGCATTTATCTTTAACCATACGCATCTACAGGTAACTGTATCCGTAAATTTATCAAGAAAATAGGCCACGCCCACAAATTCTGCGGATTACTGTGGATTTTTATCCACAACTATCCGCCCAATCCGTAATGTGTGTGTTTGTGTGACTGGGGTATTACTTCAATGCATTTGGCCCACTTTTCTGTTAAGCAGTCTATGCCTTTGAAATAAAAGTCGTCTGTTTGGTCCTCAAACCAAGCCTCTGTAGCAGCCTTGAGCGCATCATCGTCCCGAAATCTCGTTCTACGCAAGTGGGACTTCAAATTTCGAAACAGATAATAATCACTTGGGGCCAGGTCTGGACTGTATGGCGGGTGATTTAACTGCTCGAACTTGCACTCACGAATAGCCGCTTGTGCAACTCTGGATTCCACCCTTTGCTGACGATCCTGCTTTTTCAGGTTTCTGGGTACCCACCTGGCAGATACTTTTGACATGCCTAAATGTTCATGGATTATAGTGTAAACACTTCAGTTAGAAATACCACATTCTGTTGTGTTCTGTTGTGGTTCTTTGTTGCCTGTTTTTGGTGTCAGAGTTTCTGTGATGTTTTACCTTATGTATGTTATTATTATTTTTGGTTCGGTTTGGGTTGCTGAGTGGCCACCTTTTGGGAACAAGCTGCTCACTCGGTTGGCCATATGTTCTCTGTATCTTGATTATTTGTAATCTTAGTTGTTTCCAACTATGGTTTGAGGGCTGGATTTGGATTTTGATTGTTTCAGTTCCTGGTCTTTGCATACTTTTTACTTTTTTTTTATGAAGCAAGTTCGGCAACTTTGATTCGGCGATAGTTTAGCACAAGTCTCTCAACACGGTCGATCATCTCCTGGCTGATGACATCAGCAGAACGACCTGGCCTTGGGTCATCTTCTAAGGAGTCTCGCCCACGTTCAAATTCTGCTGACCACTTTGCCACTGTGGAATACTTTGGGCTACTATCGCCATACACATCAGCCATGCGCCGATGGATTTCTTTGGCGTATGCACCCTCCTTAGTGAGGAACTTTATGACTGCTCTGAACTCAATATTCTGATTTTCCAGTTTTGCTTATGGGTAAAGGTTTTCAAACAAAAAGTAAGAGCAAAAGATGTACGTGTTGACTGAACGGCTTTTATCATTCAACTGACAAAGGTTTACACTGCACAAAAAGGAAAAAAGAAATCTTGAATTGTATAGAAAAATATCGAGTTCTACGAACTTATTGAATTCCCCTCGTAAATGTGTTTATATGGATTTCCAAAAACCAAGTTTTCTTATATATAAATTTCATCAAGGTTGGTCGTGGGCACAAAATCGGGCAAAGTGTAATCCGTCCTTATATATGTAGCGCAGTGGAATGTCGGTTTTGATCTTGGTCAACCATCATTAGTAACAAATTAGCTTCTTTACCTAAATAACTGGGTGCGTTTGATTCTGTTTTATATAAAACATTCATAAGCATTTTGGTTTTGTAAGTTTGTATGAATTTAAGGATCTGTATTGATAGAATGACACAGATGTATATAAATTATTCTATTATAAACTTTTGGTTTGATATATCAATCTTTCTCATACCGTCCTCAAATTTATGAACATTGCATCTAACCTATGCATTTTGATAGTGTCAATGAAATAAGGACTGACCAATTAAGTATTTTATCGACTTTCTCTTGATATTTTGACTAGGTTGAGATGGTAAGCAATTCGAGGCTATCTAGACTTCGTGTTTTAAAAATTGTTTAAGCAGATTGCATATTCTTCAGAGGGTCGCACACGGAAGAACACAACAGTTAGAAGAAATGCTGATATTGCCTAGCTTCTGTCGCGAGGGACGATTGCCTTTAGACTTTCCTCAAGAGAATGGGAATAGGATAGGACAAAAACTTACAGTTACAGAGCATGGTAAATTTGAGAACACTAGATTCATGATTTTTGAAAGATCGTTCTAATTTCCAGTATTTTCATAATTGATCGGCAATATATATTCTAGACTTTATCTGCTCTTTAACCGCTGGCTGTTTTATTATATAAGTAGAAAGTGGAGGATATTTGTCTTTTATGCTATTTTCGCATTCCCATGCTGACGATATCTCTGCCCTTTATCTGCCTGCTCATATCCTTTTAAACATAATATAAAGCATGGAATGGGGATGATGGGTTGGGAATAAATATGATGTTTATTTAATTGGTAACATAAGTGCAGTCCTTTTGTCAAATATAGTTAAAATGGGGCTTACATCTAAGGGCATGGCTGATGTCGCACATTTTCTTACTGGACATGAACAGACTCGATGAAACCGAGTCTGCTATTTACTGTTCTTTGGTGTATTCCTTGCTTCCAAAGGATTTTACTATTCAGAACTTATTTATCTTCACTGCAGCTGGTGTTAGTGCCGTGTGGCGGCCGTCTCCCCGTACATCATCATAGATAGTGCAGATAATATTTTCTGGTCCTTTGGGATCGCCTAGTTCATTTGAGTTATTTTAAAAATAAAGCCGGTGCTAGGGGGCGTGGCTGGTGTCGCACATTTCATTACTGGCCATGAACAGACTCAATTGAACCGAGTCTGCTATTTTCTGTTATTTGGTGTATTCCTTGCTTCCAAAGGATCGTGCTATTCAGAACTTTTTTCACAAACACCGTAAACCAAACTAGTGGACGCAATGGCCCTTGTATATTGTTATTAGCTTTGTAACGTCATCAAGATATAAAGAAAGAGAATGCCTCTACTTTTATCATTTTGATAGACTGAAACGTTATTTTTTTTATTTATTAATTTTGTTTGTTTGTTTTGTTTACTCCAGCAACAACGTTTTAGTAAGATCATTAAAGTTTGATACACATTTTAAACAATTATTAATGCAATTTACTCAGAATTAATCATTAATTTTGGTGTGTGTATGTGTGTGTTTATTTTTGTTGTTGTTGTTTTCATTTAGCTTTCATACATTGTCTATTGATTTCTTTTCCAGAATCGTGTCGTAAGTATAATTGCTTACACAGTTTTTAAAATTGTAACAACAAAATGAAATAATTATTAGCCAAGGATTTTACAAAACACTTCGTTTCTCACCAGAAATCCATTATTCAGTTAAAGTGCGTGTTGTTTCCAGCTCACGTTTTACTTTGGAATGAATAATGATAATATGCGTTTTGAAGAAAATTTGTATAATGCACATGTTTGAAGAATGAGAAACAAACACACACACACGATTGTTTCATTCAACTTCTAAAGTAGTAATGAAGTCTTTATTGCAACATTAGCCTCTTTATATGTATCATTTGGGACATAACTCCACAAATAGGTACAACGTTTGGGACATAACTCCACAAATAGGTACAACGTTAGCCAATTTATATGTATCATCTAGGAAATAACGACCACGAATAGGTGTGTTGCCACAACGGAGCAGAACAATATGTAACCATTTATTTTGTAAGCCTGCACCAGCTAGATACAAATATAAAGGTTATTTTACTTAACGTTGATACTATAAGAAGATACACGACTTCCTGTTCTCGTAGCGAGTAAACCGTACAGAGGAACAGGACAAAGAAAGCAGAGAGTATGCAGTAAGTGTCTGCTCAAAAACAAAAGAAAAAAAACAAATTTAATTTGTTGCAAAGCCTTTTTTACACTAATCTGCTGGCCGCAGCTCACGTCGGAAATGACATTGATCCCACAAACAAGGATATACATTTAACATATTTACTTACCTGATTAATACATGTTAACACAATGGTCAACTTTGATCAAAATGATTCGATGTGATTTAAAACCTACCGCAGAGAATACATTGTAAAGAGGCTTCAGTATATATGCACATAGTTCGTTGTAATGAAAGGCCCCCTTGCTCTATCAGCATGAAATATTTTATCGTGAGGTATCGCTGCAAACTTCTAACTACAGTTTCGCCATTGATTATTATCGTGATTGGCCGGTTTTGAAAAATCAAAACGTCCTAGTGTTTACCATATGCTTGATTTGAAAAAATAACTGGGTGATTTTAGTTGCCAACTAAAAAGACCTACTTTCGGTTTCACAAGCTTTATTTCATGGTAAAAACACAAGGTACAGGAGGTAAAAACACAAAGTACAGACGTTTAACATGTGATAAAAATACAATGTACAAAAATGTTAAGCAAGGATCTCACTGATTGTGCCGCTGTTGCATTCTTTCATTGCTTAATGGGGAACCAGAGACGAAAACCGTAGTTTTATGGAGAGACATCATTTTTAAAAAAAAATACCTAGTTCCTTCTTTTTTGCCAGTTATATGATCCAAAAAAGCACACCAACCGAATATTATCATCAATTCTGAAGGCTGTACAGGTTTCATAGTAATTTGTATTTTGACGATTTTTACCACTGGTGGGACTATGGAGACTTTAAAGGATTACGAGAAAACTAAAACAGCAAGAGACTACCAGCATGTACTTCAACATAATTTTCAATGATAAGCTGCCATAGTTTAAAGATATACGCCCTCATATGTTTCGATTAAATTTCAAATTTCTCAAGAAAAATTATATCCTAGGCTTAATAATAATCGATGGTAAAGGAAATGTTATCTGCCAAATATACGATTTGTGACGGTCACTGAAATTAGAAGAATTTAAGAAAATATATAAATGCGCGAGAATCGCGGACCGCAGTTCCCGCAAAAACGAAGACTGGATACGCCCAGTAAGCACGTTTCAAAAGAGAAATAATTTAGATTTAAGCCCTTTCTTTAAACGACTTCGCAAAATTACTGGCAGAAAGAATAACGTGCACGGATTAGAGATTAATGCTTTTGTTAAGTAATTTACTCCACAATTCATAAAACTCCAAACATGCTTGCAGAAACGCCTTTTTATTCCTATGATGGAGTCGGTCATATTATGACAACAAAATTAATGCATATTCAAGAAGAGTTCACGCTGATATATCATCTCTGCCTCCTTTACAAAGATATTTTCGCTGAAGATATTTTGCACTTGTCTTAACTGTGTTGCATACAAATAATCCATTTCATTCTTCTGTGATTTTTTCATAATGAAATACGAGGGAGTATACTTTTAAAAAATGGTGTCTGTGTTAAATTTAAAAAAAATATTATTAATGTCAAATGTGATGTTTTCGTTGTTATAATTGTTTTCCTTAATTTCTGAATTTTACAATGATGTATAAGTTGTATATCTTTGTTAAGATCTTTATGCTTCCAAATTGTCTTAAAAATCGGCCTTGGCTTTCCAGCAGCATGTCAAATAGAGCAGCGAAATTTCCTAAGCCCGGATGCGTATTTACCATCATGACATTGTAAACATTGAGCCGAAATGTATAAATTGTTCTGTTATGAATGTTTTAAAAATGAATGTTTTAAAATTAAAATTATACTTCAGGGGAGACCAAGTTTTTTTAGTTTTTTGTTAGAGGTTTATCATGGGTTATCATCTTATTACAAAAGTGGTTTTTCAGCAAGCGGCATTTCAAGACAGAGCGCTAACTAAGGCGGTTAATTAACACTTAACAAAATATTTGGATGTCTTAAAGCAAAACTTCTCTTTAATCCACTAAATGTAACAGACTTCTAAATTTCAGCAAAACCCTATTTTTTTAAGAAAATGGGCAAACGACTTTTACGGTTAATTTACTACCCGCCCTTAATTTCAGCTTTAAATTATGAGCACATCCGCGGTGACATTCATCTGATGCACTCGTTCACTTGTAAAGTATTGGGAAAAAAGAAGCCATGAAAAGGCGTGAACAAGCGCATACAGACACAAACCAACGTGGTGGGAGGGTGGGTTTTTTTCCTGAGGTTATCATAGAATCGCATAGCCATAGTTAAAGGAAACTTCAAACTAAGCGCCCTTCTTACTTATTTCACAGCCACGAAATGATATCAATTCACGGTTTTATCAGCATACGTCACCGGGGGTGTGAACACATCCGCGGTGACATTCGTCTGATGCACTCGTTCACTTGTAAAGTATTGGGAAAAAAGAAGCCATGAAAAAGCTTAACAATGGCATCAACACCTCTGCATTATAACCACGACTTTTCCCCAAGACTCTATTCCCAATATTCACCTCTGACATAGAAAGACAAAAAAGAATCAGTATACATACTATGTATTATATATAGCAAAACTAGGTTGTACAGTCTACAGAAATCAAATTATGCGCCATAATACAACACAGCAAAATCGCAAAATGAGAGAACAAAACACTTAATACTATAACTAGAAGCCATTTACATATTAGGATGCATAAAATGGAGAACGCTACTCAGAAAAATCTGCATTAGTCTTGTAAAAGCTCTCTGCAGTATAATGATGATCTAAGACTGAGTCAGCAAGGGTGGAAGCCTTGTGGTTCGCACTACGTAACAGTTGAGATCGGCAGTAATGTGCGAGTTCTGAAAGAGCATTGGAGGCGGTGTATGAGAATCATAAGCACGGCCCTTAAAATTACCCTTAAATGAGCTGAAAAAGTCATGTATACTAATGCCCTCGTTAATCCACCTGCGAACCATTGCTGACTCATTATTAGAATCATGCAATAAAATCTTTTCCCATTCACTACAACATGCGTGTAGCTGACCGGCTACAAACGAGTGCGAATCCCTCAGTTGCAACACATTAACATCAACTCGTAAGTTATTAGATAAAACTTGCTCAGCCCTAGGGTGAGCCGAAGCAGTGACCTGTCCTCCGTCCAGAGTAACCCAAGATGGATGATCCCTGCGTTCTGGTAGTACCGATTCTGGCGAAAAATTCACCTCATACTCCCAGTCTAAGATTCGTATCTCCTGGTTTGAACATCGCATCGGAGTCTGAAAAGAGAAAAGCAGAACGCATTGCCATCCACCAAGAGGCGACTCCCGCTGCCTGCTGCCCCGGCCCACGTGAACAAAAGTTCACTGAGGCATCAATGTCCCCGGACCAGATAAGCAGGCCTCCGTGCAATTATAAACATATTCAATACGATACAACGGACAACCTATTTTGTTAAATGATATTCAGAAAACTCTTCTATGGTATAATGATATAATACTATCATATAGTCGCACAAAAGAACGCAAAATGTACACCAATTACCTTCATAAGTAGTGCAATTACTTTCATATGTAGTGCAAGAGCTAGTAAGGCTAACCCTTGTGGTGGCCGCTTACTCAGGTTTTGCCTGCTTTATTTTCTCACAGTCCCTAACCAAGTGAGTCGAGCTGTCGCAAAACAGACAATTTCCTCTCTGACAAAAGGAAAATCGAGGGAAGGCACCTCTGCCAGAGCGTGAAAAATTCGGCATAAATCCTGTCCCATAACTTGACTAGAAAATGTGTTTATGAAACACTATGCCCCCAACCATGTGCTTGTCTCTAGAGAAGGTTCATCCAATAATGCTTGTACCTTTGTACAATGCTCGAAGTCGAAAAAGGGGCTTAACTCAGTCAAAAATTTACGAATTGGTTTCAAAAGTTAATCAGGTCATCTACACCTTGGGCAATATCAACCTGCAAACATCATGATCCTAGCATCAGGGGTTCTCCAGATATTTTGTTCACAAGCTTCCATAGGCAAATAATGCACTAAGTTGAAAAAGGGGCATAACTCAATCCAAAATTTACAAATTATTTTCAAAAGTTTATCAGGTCATCTACACCACAGGCAGTATCTTCCTGCATAAAATCATGCTCCTAACATCAGGTGTTCTTGAGATATTTTTTTCACAAGGTTCCATAGGCTTACAATGCACTAAGTCGAAAAAGGGGCATAACTCATTCAAAAATTCATGATTTCTTTTCAAAAGTTAATCAGGTCATCTACACCACAGGCAGTATCTTCCTGCAAAAAATCATGCTCCTAACATCAGGGGTTCTTGAGATATTTTGTTCACAAGGTTCCATAGGCTTACAATGCACTATGTCGACAAAGGGGCATAACTTTGTCAAAAATTCACGAATTTGTTTCAAAAAATAATCAGGTCATCTACAACTTGGGCATTCTCATCCTGCAAACCCTCATGATCCTAGCATCAGGGGTTCTTGAGATATTTTGTTCACAAGTTTCCATAGGCTAAGTAGAAAAGGGGGCATAACTCTGGAAATACATGACCGGCGGAAAAATAAAAAAATACGGGTCTGCTTATTTTCCATACTGATCATGTGTATAAAGTTTCAAGTTCCTAGCTCTTATTGTTCTTGACTATATGTAAGGGTATCTTTGTACCATGGGCTTCAATGCACTAAGTCGAAAAAGGGGAATAACTCGATCAAAAATTCACGAATTCTTTTCAAAAGTTAATCAGGTCATCCACACCACAGGCAGTATCTTCCTGCAAAAAATCATGCTCCTAGGTTCAGGGGTTCTTGAGATATTTTGTTCACAAGGTTCCATAGGCTTACAATGCACTAAGTCGAAAAAGGGGCATAACTCGGTCAAAAATGTACGAATTTGTTTCAAAAGTTTATCAGGTCATCTACACCTTGGGCATTCTCATCTTGCAAAGCCTCATGATCCTAGCATCAGGGGTTCTTGAGATATTATGTTCAAAAGGTTCCACAGGCTAAGTCGAAAAAGGGGCATAACTCTGGAAATACATTGCCGGCGGAAAAATAAAAAATATATGTCTGCTTATTTTCCATACTGATCATGTGTACAAAGTTTCAAGTTCCTAGCTCTTATTGATCTTGACAATATGTAAGGGTACCTTTGTACCATAGGCCTCAATGCACTAAGTCGAAAAAGGGGAATAACTCGATCAAAAATTCACAATTTTTTTTTCAAAAGTTAATCAGGTCATCTACACCACAGGCAGTATCTTCCTGCAAAAAATCATGCTCCTAGCTTCTGGGGTTCTTGAGATATTTTGTTCACAAGGTTCCATAGGCTTACAATGCACTAAGTCGAAAAAGGGGCATAACTCGGTCAAAAATGTACGAATTTGTTTCAAAAGTTAATCAGGTCATCTACACCTTGGGCATTCTCATCTTGCAAAGCCTCATGATCCTAGCATCAGGGGTTCTTGAGATATTTTGTTCACAAGGTTCCACCGGCTAAGTTGAAAAAGGGGCATAACTCTGAAAATACATTGCCGGCGGAAAAATAAAAAAAATACGGGTCTGCTTATTTTCCATACTGATCATGTGTATAAAGTTTCAAGTTCCTAGCTCTTATTGTTCTTGACTGTATGTAAGGGTACCTTTGTACCATAGGCCTCAATGCACTAAGTCGAAAAAGGGGAATAACTCGATCAAAAATTTACGATTTTTTTTCAAAAGTTAATCAGGTCATCTACACCAAAGGCAGTATCTTCCTGCAAATATTCATGCTCCTAGCTTCAGGGGTTCTTGAGATATTTTGTTCACAATGTTCCATAGGCTTACAATGCACTAAGTCGAAAAAGGGGCATAACTCGGTCAAAAATTCACGAATTTGTTTCAAAAGTTAATCAGGTCATCTACACCTTGAGCGTTCTCATCTTGCAAAACTTCATGATCCTAGCATCAGGGGTTCTTGAGATATTATGTTCACAAGGTTCCACAGGCTAAGTCGAAAAAGGGGCATAACTCTGGAAATACATTGCCGGCGGAAAAATAAAAAAATATATGTCTGCTTATTTTCCATACTGATCATGTGTATAAAGTTTCAAGTTCCTAGCTCTTATTGTTCTTGACTATATGTAAGGCTACCTTTGTACCATAGGCCTCAATGCACTAAGTCGGAAAAGGGGAATAACTCGATCAAAAATTCACGATTTTTTTCAAAAGTTAATCAGGTCATCTACACCACAGGCAGTATCTTCCTGCAAAAAATCATGCTCCTAGCTTAAGGGGTTCTTGAGATATTTTGTTCACAAGGTTCCATAGGCTTACAATGCACTAAGTCGAAAAAGGGGCATAACTTGGTCAAAAATTCACGAATTTGTTTCCAAAGTTAATCAGGTCATCTACACCTTGAGCATTCTCATCCTGCAAAACCTCATGATCCTAGCATCAGGGGTTCTTGAGATATTTTGTTCACAAGGTTCCACAGGCTAAGTCGAAAAAGGGGCATAACTCTTGAAATATGTGACCCGCGGAAAAAAGAAAAAAAACACGTTCGCTTATTTTTCATACTGATCATGTGTATAAAGTTTCAAGCTCCAAGCTCTTACGGTTCTTGAGTTATAGATAGAGGACAGACAGACAGACAGACAGACGGACAGACAGACAGACGGACAGACGGACAGGCCCAAACCAATATGCCCCCACAATTTCTCCGAAATTGGGGGGCATAAAAATGGAGGTACATAATCACCAGGGTACACAGGCGAGTAATGCATATACCCAGGGGGGTACAAATTTAAAAGAGGCGAGGAGGACTGAGAGACGGACTTTTCCTTTGGGTCATCTTTTTTATCATCTGTTTTGCTCTTGGACTTCAGAGACTTAGACAGAGCTTTAGTAATAATATCCGAAGCTTCACCACCAAGGACACTTAACACAAATGATGCCATATTGAACTTGCCCTGATTAATATGGGCCTGTCTTGAAAGTTCCATAACCGTGTCAGTGTCCTCATGTGATTGTGCACGGCATGTATGTACCAACTCATCAAGGGAGAGTAAAATAAGCTGTTCACTTGGGTTGTTCTGGGGGCAAAGGCTCCTCACCTTGTCCTTTATCTTGGTAACTGAAGCCTCTGTGTCTTCTTTTGTAGCCGATGTACAAGCAGAGCTTGTAGACTTTATTTTTTTCTTAGGTGGTACTTCAGAATCAATCTTGTCGTCGTCCTTAAAAATAAAATTGTGAATGACCTTGTAATTAACAGAGTGTGCAACTTTATGAATGAAATGATCAGCTAAAATGAATAAACTCTCAAAGTACAGAGAATACAATTTGTATGAATGAAATAAATTCCCTGATAAGTCAGGACAACTAGAGATAACATTATGCGTAATTAGGAAAAAGAAACAATCTAAGCCACTAACAATGGATAAGAAGGATACGCAGACACTGAGCTTAATAGCCTAATTAGCGATAACGGGAAAATGCACAATGAGTCCAGTTTCAAAAGCCGCAAATTCCGTAAATAAGAAAATCATGGCCTCAACAGCGGAGTCTATGCTAACGTCCTAAGCTACACGGATACCGACAAGCCAGGCACATATACGAAAAGAACATACCTCCAATTCTTGACCAGAAGGCACACCCTGTTCATTCGCATGTATGATAGTAAAATGGAGGAGTTTCTTCCAATTCTCCAAGGTTGGTCTCTGCCCAGACATTTCAAACATGACGTCACCAGATTCGCCCGTTATGTCTTTGTAAAGTTGCGCCAACTCATTTAGCTGCATGCCGTTAATTGACTTATTTGCTTTTGGGCGAGCAAAAACGTCTGGAGTAGGCTCTTGTTTGAGTTTAACCAATATAGGCATTAGATTTCTACCGACCAGATTGTAATGTCTCTTGAGAGTAATTGGCGGCATCACTGAAAAAAACATTAATAAATAAGGTACGCGAGCAATACACTGGTATGCGAAAACTTGATACATCACGCCTGTTTCCACTTAGCCAAAAAAGGAACATCTCACGGTCAAGACGAGTCACATGACCTGTTACTAAGCAATCAAAAATTTTCATTCATGAAATCTCAAAAAAAACAAGACGTCATAATAAGATGCAATAAAGTCACGTGATAAAATGCTGAAACATGATTGGAAGCGGCACGGCATTACAATACTGTAAAATCCTCCCGGTTACATAGACAATTTTCGACACTAATCTTTCATATCGAATCATTGACGAATTTTAATATTAAGCGGATCGTTTGACAATACAATTCATATAACTTCTAAACAAATAACGATGCATTATATTGAAAGATCTCTTTAAAAGAAAATTTGAAATATCGCATAACAATCCTTATCAATCGAAACTGCAAAACATGTATGCCTCATAACATTAAAACAAATATGCAAAGCCCTCTTGGCTAAAATATAGTATATCAACAAAATCGGCCCTCTTGGCTTTATATATTTGTAGCCCTCTTGACCACAAAATCAACAAATGCAGCCCTCTTGGCCTTATACTGTAGCCCTCTTGACTACAATACCATATCAATAGGACCCTCTTGGTCTCTTTTTTATTTATTTAATTTCTCTTTTTTCATTTTCTTTTTAATTTAAACCCTCTTGGTTTAAATTCAACAAAACAACTCTTGCTTTTGCTACCCTCTTGATAGCAAAAGACAGTCGAGCCTCTTGGTCGTATAAGAAAATATAGTTACCTGAAATTGTACAGTCCAAGGAACTAGCAAAATACACGTTCGGTCTGCTTGGATTACAGCCACGGAATGATATCAATTCACGGTTTTATCAGCATACGTCACCGGGGGTGTTGGCATAACATTTAACATTTTTTTCAACAAAACAAAGCGGGCAGTTGTTCTGATAAACCCCGTAGCATAGGGTTAATCTGACGATTGTCGTTTTCACATTTTTATGCAAACATTTAAAACATTAAAATGACACTTTCTGATACGTATGAGGGGACTTTGACTGATTTAGAATGGTTTATATTGTCCATGTGTCCACATAAGCAATGGCATCATTAAAAGTTAAATGAAGGAAAAACCCTTCCTCCATCGTCTAAATTGGGCGTTTCGCCAGGTTTTTCACAGGAAATGCAAGGGTCTAAAGCGATATCATGAGGAAAATGCTGATATGATTCTTCACAGTTCGCAAAAGGAATGAAGTTGACTGTGGCTGGCTGGATTATTTGCAATTTTACTTCTTTTTCGACAATATTTCAGTCATATCAGGACGCCGGGAGGGTTTTTACGGATGGCTATGTGCATTAGAATCTCATTTACAGTTAGAAAGATTACCGCCTGCAGCGGGTTTTGAATCCAAGACAGCTAGATCAGAAGGCAACCGCTTAACCCACTCTAAATGGACCTTTAGGATTTACTGGACGCTATGAATTAATGGGTTAACTCACTGAGCTACCGGTGCTCCTTAATTTGCTCTAATCAAATAACAATTGTAACTGACACCTTCTTTCTTATTTATCCAGAAAACATGCGATAAAGCTGAAGCTATTATAATGGAATGGCTGGATGACTTGGGGGTCCCGACCTTTTCAATAGTATTTCAGTCATATCGAACTGATGGAAGGGTGACAGTGAAATGCTGTTCGCAATGAAACACTGTTTTATGGTTTTTAAAAATTTCAATTCAGCAGATGCATAAATACCAAATTTACAGGTACTTCGGCCCCACGCTTACTGCCTCGCGAAATGTATAGGTTTATCTGCTGATTGAAGGTAATCCTATTGATAATCTATCAGTGGTCAATGGAAAAGTAACTGCAAGTATGAATATGACGGAAATGACACGATTTGACCGAATAGAAAATCGTATCCGGGTATGAAAGGTTGCATAGTATTCAAAATCAGAGTTGTCAGCATCCAGTTTTGTAAATTTGAGATTCTATTCTAATGATGTGTGATAACATATTCGCGCAACCTTACCAGCATTAACTTTTGTCAGGATTGCTGATTGACCATACTATAATTCTGGTTTTCGGTTTGCTTAAAAACGATGGAATAATTTGTAAATGAAATAGTTTCAAAGTCAGTAAGTGAATTATGGCATAAAATGAGTGCTCAAAGGGAAAATGCGTCTTACGGCAAGGAAAAGACTCGGATTTGCAAGATCCCGCGCAGACTGATCAGACTCTTATGTTCCATCCTTCAAATGCTTCCGCTCAATGGGGATATGCCTCGAGCAGGGGGAAACCCTGATCATATTGTCTTCACTTCACTGTTCGCATGTGCCATGAAATATTTTCTCCTGATAAGGCCAGATGGTAAACATTTCTGTTTGAACAATAAGAATAAAGCCACATAAAGTTTTTAGCTCACCTGAGCCAGCGGCTCCGGGTGATCTTATAGGATGGTAAGGCTCCGGCGTCCGTCGTACGTCGTCCGTCGTCCGTCCGTCGTCCGTTTACAATTTCAAACAACTTCTCCTCTAAAACCGATCGGCCGATTGCAACCAAATTTCATATGTAGCCTCCCGGGCCCTTAGGAACGAAAAGTTGTTCAAATGTTCCTGGTCACATGACCAACATGGCCGCCACGTCCATATATGGTAAAAAGCTTTAAAATCATCTTTTTGAGAACCAATAGGCCGATGGCCTTGAAACTTAGTATGTAGCATCTGGTACGCGAGTACTACCAAGACAGTTCAACTAAATACCTTGGGTACCTTTTTTAAGACAAGGTCAAATTTGCTTTCTGGTGCTTTTATATGGAAAAATGCTACAACATTAGATATCTTGGAAACTGTTGAAGATTTTGGGCAAAAAATTGATATCTAAATTCATCTCAATGAGTACATGAAGATTTATGAGTACAAAAGGTCAAGTTCATTCTTTGACCTTTGACCCAGAACTCTTATATTTTGACAATTTCAAACAATACCCTCAAAAAACACTGGGCCAATTGAAACCAAATTTTCATATAGAGCCTCCAGGGGTTGAGGGAACAAAAATTTATTTATATGGTCCAAGTCACATGACCGACATGGCTGTCATGCCCATATATGTTAAAAACCTATAAAAAATCTTCTTCTCCAGAACCAATATGCCGATGGCCTTGAAACTTAGTATGTAGCATTGGGTGAACAAGTACTACCAAGATTGTTCAAATTATGACCTTTGGTTGACCTTGACCTTTTCTACGATAAGGTACAGTTTGCTTCGTTGTGCTTTTATATGGGAAAATGCTAGAACATAAGATATCTTGGAAACTGTTGAAGAATTTAAGCTAAAATTGGTATCTACATTCATTTTAATGAGTACATGAAGCTTTATCACTACAAGAGGTCGAGATCATTCTTTGACCTTTGACCCAGAACTCTCATATTTTGACAATACAATTTCAAAAAATCTCCTCAAAAGCCACCAGGCCAAATGTCCTTAAATTTCATGTAGAGCCTCCAGGGGTTTAGGAACAAAATTTATTCATACGGTCCAGGTCACATGACCAACGTGGCCACCACGCCCATATATGGTAAAAACCTCAAAGAATCTTCTGCACCAGAACTGGTTGACCGATGGCCTTGAAACTTGGTATGTAGCATCGGGTACTCGAGTACTATAAATATTGTTTGAATTATGACCTTGGGTTGATCTTGACCTTTTTACAGCAAGGTCAAATATGGAAAAAATGCTAGAACAAATGATTTCATTGGAAGTTTTAAAGATTAAGACCCAAAAACTGGTATATACAGTCATTTTAAAGAAAACATGAAGATTTGGGAGTACAGGAGGTCAAGGTCATTATTTGACCTCTCATATTTTGACAATTTCAAACAATCTCCTCAAAAACCACTGGGCCAACTATAGAGCCTCAAGGGGTTGAGGGAATGAAAATTTGTTCAAACGGTCCAGGTTACATGACCAACATGGCCGCCATGCTCATATATGGTAAAGACCTATAAATATCTTTTTCTCCAGATTTCATTGGAAGTTTTGAAGATGTTGGCCTAAAAATTGGTATATACAGTCGTCTTAATGAGGTAATGAAGAATAAGGAGTACAAGAGGTCAAGGTCATTTTCTGACCTTTGATCAAGATCTCTCATATTTTGACATTTTCAGACATTTCCTCAAAAGTCAAAGGGCCAATTGTAAACACATTTCATATAAAGCCTCCAGGGGTTGATTGAACAAAAATTTGTTCAAATGGTCCAGGTCACATGGCCAACATGGCCGCCATACCCATTTAAGGTATAAACCTTTAATAGTTTTCTTCTCCAGAACCAATACACTTATGGTCTTGAAACTTGGTTAGTAGCATAGAATACTAGAGTACTACCAAGACTGTTCAAATGATGACCTTGGGTTTTCCTTGACCTTTTTTATAGGAAAATGCGAGAACATACGATTTCATGGACAGTTTAGAAGATTTTGGCTTAAAATTGTATATATGGTTGTCTTAATGAGTACATTAAGATTTATGAGTACAAGAGGTCATTGTCATTCTTTGACTTTTGACCCAAGACTCATATTTGGACAATTTCAGAATTGGTACCCACTGTGCCAATTGTTCAGGTGAGCGATTCAGGGCCTCATGGCCCTCTTGTTTATGTTTAGCGTCCATCCTTGACTCCAAAACCTACCAGGAAAACAAACACAAATACAGAAAAAAGACATCTTTAACGTGTTTATATACAATGTATTCTTAAGATACTGAGATACTGAAGTGTTATTATTGAAACAAAAATTCTGTTGTATTTTCCTGAAATTATGACAGGAAGAATACTTACAAGGTTTAAGATGCTTGTTTCTAATGTATCGCTGAGCCACTTGGGGAACGTCGTTACGAGAATTCCACCAACAACTACGTTTGTTTCTGCTCGGTGTTTGCTAGAAATCCTCTAATTATGTTTTTTTATATATTCTTTATTTTCCTTCTGTCGTTTTCGGCCCAACTGCCGCTAAAGTTCCAGGGGCGTTTATAGGATATGCAGGCTTCGTCGTCCGTCGTCCATCGTCGTCCGTCTTTGTCCGTCCGTCCACTTTTAAACGACTTTTCGTCTGTAACCACTTGGTCGATTGTATCAAAATTTTATATAGAGCCTTCAGGGCTTGCGGGAACAAAATTTTGTTCAAATAGTGCAGATAACATGACCAGCATGGCCGCCACGCCTTTATACGGTAAAAACATTTAAAAAATATTCTTCTCCAGAACCAACTGACCTATGGCCTTGAAACTTGGTATGTGGAATTGGATACTTTTGTACCAAGATTGTTGAAATGCTGGCATATCCTTTTCTGCGGCAACGTCAAATTAGCTTTCTGGTGCTTTTATATGGAAAAAAGCAATATCATAAGATCTCATTGAAAGGTTGAAGATTTTGGCTTAATATCGGTGTACACATAGTCATCTTAATGAGTACATGAAGATTCGTGAGTACAAGAGGTCCAAGTCATTTTTTTATCTTTGACCCAGGTCTCTCATATTTGGACAAATTCAAACATCTTTTCAAAAGTCACTCGGCCAATTATAACCACATTTCCATGGAGTAAAGTAACGAAAATTGGTCCAAACGGTTCTGGGGCCGACTGTTTACAGCAGACATTAGCGTACGCCCGACGTACGCCGGTCCTAAAATTGTCGCAGAATTATAATCAGTGTGCACAACCGAGGCGTGTCGGAAACTTAGTCGTAAAATCGCTTCGAATCTCATCTCTGCTAGATAGTATACGTAACATTGGCGCATCGTAGTGCTGCATATAGATATGGTCGGAATGTTACACTCGATGGACAGAAGGCTTTTAAGATGGGATTGGATAATCAGAGACACAATCTATCCTTTGGAAAAACTATAATGACATCGAGCTATATGAACCGCCAAAGGTCGCTGGAACTGATTGATGTGCTGCGACCAGACTTAAAACTTCAATGACTATCATTATTTTGTTTTGTTTTGTTTTTTTTTGTTTTTGTTTTTTCTGTTGTTGTTGTTTTTCGTTTTTATAGTACAAACATTAAAAAAACATAGTGTTTTAAGATCTCATAATTGTCCTTATATATAGTCAACATTCAGTATTTACCTGTTTTATCTTCAAAACGCCGTAGAGGCGCGGTAGTCGAGTGGTTAGAGTGGCTCGGCTATTGTGCAGAAAGTCACCGTAAGGTCGTGAGTTCGCGGCTCACTGTCGCCATGCGATGACTGGAAAACTCTCTCTGTCGACCCAGCAGTAAATGGGTACCTTTTTCGAATCAGGGAAGGCTAAGGCAGCGAAAGGAGAGGGATGGGCTCCGCCTTTCATCAGCTGTGCCCAAGATACAGTGGGTCTCTAACCCCCACTGCCCCTACGGCTATTAGGCTATGGGAAACCTTTACCTTTACCTTTTTATCTTCAAAACTACTTTTTTTACTGATAGACATGTTTCATTTTCATTCAAAAGTCCATGTGCAATGCAAAAAGTGTTGTAATGATTATTTATAACAAAAAAAAGTAAAATGTATCGTGTAAATTATGAATGAGCCGTAGCATGCAAAGAAGGCGCCAATTGCATATGCGAACAGCAAAGGCTCAGACTAGCCTGCGCATCCGTGCAATCGGAAAATACTATGCATGGACCCTTACGATTCTGCAGGTATAGAGTGGAGGAACTATCTCACGTCCAGCGTAGTGGCCTCAAAAGAAAAAAAAAGATTAGCACGTGTGTTTCATGAATGAGTTTCCTATATGATTAGAGCCTCGTCAGGCATAAAGGTTGCTTAAGGTCTGTGCGAATAGCAAAGACCGAAACCAGTCTGTGACTCCATTCGCAACTACGCCTGGCGTACTCTCGCTTCGTGCACTTGGATTTTGACACAGTCGTGTGATGGACTTAGTTGCGCCGACGTTCGTAACCTATGCCGGCGTAGTTTACGCCTCCTTTGTGCCCTCGGCCCCTGGTCACATGACCGCCACGGCCATATATGAAAAATTAACTTATATCTTCTCCAGAACCAAGTAACCAGTGGCCTTCAAACTTGGTATGTAGTAAGTTGGCTACTGGAGTACTACCAAAATTGTTCAAATGACGACCTTGGGTTGACCTTGATCTTTTACGGCAAGGTCAAATTTGCTTTCTGGTGTTTTTATATGATTGAACACAAAACATAATCAAAATGCTAGGACATAAGATTTCACTGAAATGACCTCTGACAGTAATAATGTCAATTTACCTATTAGATAAGTCGAAAATAAATTTTTGACATCCTCAAGAATTTCTCTTAAAATTTGTTGCTATCAACTACCGTAAGTGGCAATAAATTTGATTTCCATTTTTGTCCCCCGCCTATTCGAAGAGAAGCGGAGGGACATAGTTTTCGGCATTCCGTCCTTCCGTCTTTCCGTTCTTCCGTCCTTCCGTCCCCCTAACTTGGTATGTAGGTACCTTGTGTGCGCAACTCCTCCTACAATTTTATGCCGATTCTTTCGAAACTTTACAGCTGTTTTTGTCATGGTCTGAAGATATGCATGCGGTTTGGATATAATCCTGAGATTATTTTTTGTCACTTTTTCCACAAGTTGAACTAAGTCATTTTATAGGCGTTTTTACTATCAAAGTGATTAGATAGTGGGTACCTTGTGTGCGCAACTCCTCCAACAGTTTTATTCCGATGCCTTTGAAACTTCACAGGTGTTTTGGTCATGGTCTGAAGATATGCATGTGGTTTGGATATAATTCTCACATTATTTTTGTCACTTTTTTCACAAGTTGAACTTAGTCATTTTTAGGCGTTTTTACAATCATAGTGACTAGATAGTGGGTACCTTGTGTGCGCAACTCCTCCTACAGTTTAATGCCGATTCCTTTGAAACTTCACAGGTATTTTGGCCATGGTCTGAAAATATGCATGTGGTTTGGATATAATCCTCATGTTATTTTTTATTACTTCTTTCGCAAATTGAATTAGCCATTTTCATTCATTTTTACTATCAAAGTGAATAGATAGAGGTTACCTTGTGTGTGCAACTCCTCCTACAGTTTAATGTCAATTCCTTTGAAACTTCACAGGTGTTTCGATCATGGTCTGCAGATATGCATGTGGTTTGGATGTAATCCTCACATTATTTTTGTCATTACTTTTTTCACATTTTTAACTTAGCCGCTTTTCAAGCTCAAACACTATGTGTATATACAGTGGAGACCTAGTTTCCAAGGCGGGGGACATGAATTCGTTGAATTCGCTTGTTTTTTTTTTTTTTTTTTTTTTTCTTTTCTTTTTTGTTGTTGTCTTTTTATTTGGCAGAAGAACTTTTATTTCTGGTGTAAAAAGCCAGATTTTATAATTCAACATAATGGAAAAGGATAGGTTTTTCAAGATACTTTACACATCCCACGTCGTGCCTCGGCTAGCCACTTTGTATGTAAGTGTGTACTACCATAATACACATAATACACATATATAGTGGCATCCTGAGCCATGGGTGAGGGAAAACAATCCAGAATGGATGATCACGTGCTTTCTTGTGTCATTTTCTTACATCATTCTGACCAAGGAAGCCCTGGAAATTCTTCACGTTTCATTTAATAATTTCATTTTTTCTGTATGGGAATTGTCAGGGAATTTTGAAATGTGTCAGGGAATTTTGGAATTTAAGAAAAAAGTCAGGGAAAAGTAAGGGAATTTTTAAATAACAAGTCTATGAATGATAAAAACATAAGGAATAAAGGCTGAGGCAGTTTCCTCGTGTTTGGCTATTATCGTAATAATAATAAATATAATACTAATAATAATAGTAATAATAATAACAATAATAATAATGACCTGGTGACAAAGTCTATTGCATTTAGAGAAAAGGTCATTAGGAAGAAAGAAAGCAAGTTAAACAAACTGAAGGAGATGTAAACTGTGAATCAAAACTGCACTGCACAGTGTGTATATGAAAAATGGACTGTTGGTGTATATGTGTTTAGCTCGCCTGAGCGAAAGTTCAGGAAGAGCTATTGTTGTCACCCTGGCGTCGGCGTCCGCGTCGGCGTCCGGATTGGATGTTTTGGTTAAAGTTTTTTTTAAAGACCTAATCTCCTTATCCCATGGATGGATTCTTTCGATACTTGCACTGTAGTTAGATATTGGTCCAAAGTTTGACAGGGTACCACCCCACTCAGTGACCTTGATGTCAAGGTCATGGACTTAGAAAATTTTCAGGTTTTTTTTTTGACTGGATGTTTTGGTTAAAGTTTTTTTAAAGCCCAATATCTCCTTAACCCATGGATGGATTCATTTGATACTTGCCCTGTAGTAAGATATTGGTCCAAAGTTTTCCAAGGTACTACCCCACCCCCACCTTCTCAGTGAACTTGATGTAAAGGTCATGGACTTAGGTTAAAGTTTTTTAAAGCCCAATATCTCATGATGGATTCTTTAGATATTTGCATTGTTGTTAGATATTGGTCCAAAGTTTTACAGAGTACTACCACAAACCCCCTCAGTTACCTTGATATCAAGGTCAGGGACTTTTGGTCTTTTTTAAAGTTTTCTAATTGCATACTGATTCATAATGCTTGGCAGAGATTTAGTTTACACTTGAACTGATGTTAGAAACTTTTTTGAGTTTTTACAAAACACTATTTACTTATCCCACTGGATGAGCTTGAAGTCAAGGTCATCAACATTGAATTTTGTGATAAAAACTTTGGTTAAAGTTTTATATTTATGAAGAAATAATTTCACAGTGCCAGGAATGACTCAGTTGATACTATTACTTGGACTGTTGTTTGATAATGGTTCAGGGTTTTGATACACCCCCTCCCCCCCCCACCCCCCACCCCCACCCCATCCCCACCCCTCAGTTCTTTGACCTCAAACTTTGAAATTTCATGTAGATTCTTTTTTATTTTGAGTTTATTTTAAGACTTATTTCTGAGATAGCTTTTGCTTATAAATGTGTTGTCATTATGAACATGCTTGCCTGAAGTTTTATGCATAGCAATCCACCCCACCATAACGACTGTGCGATGGGCAAGCACCAATCAAAAATTCAGGCGAGCTATGCTGTCAGACGACAGCTCTTGTTTTCTTTACAGTCAGCACGTGCCCCTGATTCAACAGCGCCTAATCCTTGTCCAAATGTTATATGACTGGACTGTATTGAGATGGGTTCTGCAAACAAATCTCAGTTTTAGTATTTTTTATCGTTTGTGCATCTCGTATGTATTTGGTATGTGCAAGATTTTGTATCATACAACATACCCTACTTCTGTACCATACCACTTAATGCAACATGAATTAATCATGGTGGTGGTTGTATTACCTGTGCTTAAGCTATAAGTCACTTATGAAAATTGCGCTATTTTTCTCATTTTCGATACTGTTGGCTGTGATTTCTTGTTTGCTTTGTAACACTTCAAGACTTCTGTCGTGTGTACTTATGCCCCCAACTTCGCAGAAGTTGTGGGGGCATATTGGTTTTGGCCTGTCTGTCCGTCCGTCTGTCTGCTACACATCTATATGTCAAGAACCATAAGAGATAGAGACTTGAAATTTTATACACATGGTCAGTGTGGAACATAAGCGAACAAGTGTTTTTTTCTTTTTTCCGCGGGTCACTTATTTCCAGAGTTATGCCCCTTTTTTGGCTTAGCCTGTGGAAACTTGTGAACAAAATATCTCAAGAACCCCTGATGCTAGGATCTTGAGGTTTTGCAGGATGACAATGCCTATAGTGTAGTTGACCTGATTAACTTTTGAAAGAAATCGTGAATTTTTGACCGGGTTATGCCCCTTTTCGACTTAGTGCATTGAAGCCTATGGTACAAAGGTACCTTTACATACGGTCAAGAACTGTAAGAGCTTGAAACTTGAAACTTTATACACATGATCAGTATGGAAAATAAGCAGACCCTTTTATCTTAATTTTTCTGCGGGTAATGTATTTCCAGAGTTATGCTCCTTTTTCGACTTAGCCTGTGGAACCTTGTGAACAAAATGTCTCAAGAACCCCTGATGCTAGGATCATGAGGTTTTGCACGATGACAATGCCCAAGATGTAGATTACCTGCTTAACTTTTGAAAAAAATCGTGAATTTTTGATCGAGATATGCCCCTTTTTCGACTTAGTGCATTGAAGCCTTATAGAAATATTGTGAACAAAATATCTCCAGAACCGCTGACGCTAGGATCATGATTTTTTGCACAGAGATATTGCCTAAGTGGTAGATGACCTGATTAACTTTTGAAGAAAAAATCATAAAATTTTACCATGTTAAACCCCTTTTTCGACTCAGTGCATTGGAGCCTATGGTACAAAGGTACCCAAACATACGGTCAAGAACCGTAAAAGCTAGGAACCTGAAACTTTATACACATGATCAGTGTGGAAAATAAGTAGACCCATATTTTTAGTCTTTTTCCGCCGGTGTTGTTTTTCCAGAGTTATGCCCCTTTTTCGACTTAGCCTGTGGAACCTTGTGAACAAAATATCTCAAGAACCCCTGATGCTAGGATCATGAGGTTTTGCGCGATGACAATACCCAAGATGTGGATTACCTGCTTAACTTTTGAAAAAAAAATCGTGAATTTTTGACCGAGTTATGCCCCTTTTTCGACTTAGTGCATTGAAGCCTCATAGAAACCTTGTGAACAAAATATCTCCAGAACCACTGACGCTAGGATCATGATTTTTTGCAGGAAGATATTGCCTAAGTTGTAGATGACCTGATTACCTTTTGAAGAAAAAATCATAAAACTTTACCAAGTTAAGCCCCTTTTTCGACTTAGTGCATTGGAGCCTATGGTACAAAGGTACCCAAATATACGGTCAAGAACCGTAAAAGCTAGAAACCTGAAACTTTATACACATGATCAGTATGGAAAATAAGTAGACCCATATTTTTAGTATTTTTCCGCCGGTGATGTTTTTCCAGAGTTATGCCCCTTTTTCAAGTAAGCCTGTGGAACCTTGTGAACAAAATATCTCAAGAACCCCTAATGCTAGGATCAGGAGGTTTTGCAGGATGACAATGCCCAAGATGTAGATGACCTGATTAACTTTTGAAAGGGTTCGTGAATTTTAGACCGAGTTATGCCCTTTTTCGACTCAGTGCATTGTAAGCCTTATAGAAAATTGTGAACAAAATATCTCCAGAACCCCTGATGCTAAGACCATGATTTTTTGCTGAAAGATACTGCCTCAAGTGTAGATGACCTGGTTAACTTTTGAAAAAAAAATCGTGAATTTTTGACGAAGTTAAGCCCCTTTTTCGACTAAGTGCATTTCAGCCGATGGTACAAATGTACCCTGACATACGGTCAAGAACCATAAAAGCTAGGAATTTGAAATTTTATACACATGATCAGTATGAAAAATAAGCGAACACGCATTTTTATATTTTTCCTCTAGTCATGTATTTTCCAGAGTTATGCCCGTTTTTCGAGTTAGCCTGTGGAACATTGTGAACAAAATATCTCAAGAGCCCATGATGCTAGGATCAGGAGGTTTTGCAGGATGACAATGCCCAAGATGTAGATGACCTGATTAACTTTTGAAAGGGTTCGTGAATTTTAGACCGAGTTATGCCCTTTTTCGACTCAGTGCATTGTAAGCCTTATAGAAAATTGTGAACAAAATATCTCCAGAACCCCTGATGCTAAGACCATGATTTTTTGCAGAAAGATACTGCCTCAAGTGTAGATGACCTGGTTAACTTTTGAAAAAAAAATCGTGAATTTTTGACGAAGTTAAGCCCCTTTTTCGACTAAGTGCATTTCAGCCGATGGTACAAATGTACCCTGACATACGGTCAAGAACCATAAAAGCTAGGAATTTGAAATTTTATACACATGATCAGTATGAAAAATAAGCGAACACGCATTTTTATATTTTTCCTCTAGTCATGTATTTTCCAGAGTTATGCCCGTTTTTCGAGTTAGCCTGTGGAACATTGTGAACAAAATATCTCAAGAGCCCATGATGCTAGGATCAGGAGGTTTTGCAGGATGACAATGTCAAAGATGTAGCTGACCTGCTTAACTTTTGAAAAAAGTTCTTGAATTTTTAACTGAGTTATGCCCCTTTTTCGACTTAGTGCATCGTAAGCCTATGGACCTTTGTGAACTAAATATCTCCAGAACCCCTGATGCTAGGATCATGATTGTTTTGCATGAAGATACTACCTACGGTGTAGATGACCTGATTAGCTTTTGAAAAAAATCGTGAATTGTTGAGCGAGTTATGCTCCTTTTTCAACTTATCTTAGATCTTATTTGGTTAACTTGTATTTTGTCCAGTTTAGCATGCATCTAATTTCAAGCACCACATTATTTTTGTAAACAAATGTACATGTATGTATGTAGAAGAAAAATTGAAAACAAAATCAAAGAAAAACAATTAAAAAACAAAATTAAAAATACAAAGATTTTACAATGATTATTGGTAGTAAAAAAGTGGTAAGGGTTGGCTGTAGGGGAGGAGGAGGCCAACAGATTTATCTGTATTATGACATGCATTTAATTTCAAGCACTCATCAAAGAGTATAAATAACTGATGAAAATACATGTACATGTATGTATGTAGAAAAAGAAAAATAGAAAACAAATTCAAAGAAAAACAAACAAAAAGAATAAAAATACATGTATAAAGAGTAATACAATTACAGTTGGTAAACTAATAGGTGGAAAGGGTTGGCTGTAGGTGAGGAGGAGAATAATAGGTGTCAGAACTTTACGTGCAAAATGCAAAAACGTTAAAACGTTAGTCAGGGAAATTTGATTTTAGTCAGGGAAAAGTCAGGGAAATTTGCTTTACTCAAATTGTGGACACCCTGAAACATAACATGTCACTTGTCAGGTCATAAATTTGGATTACTTACCTTATGTAAAATATAAGGAAGGGAAGGTTACGGATGTTATCATGTCTCAAACAAAATCAAGATTGTGAGAATGAAATAATTAAGAGGATTAAGAAGACACAAAATCTGGGCCAGACTCAAATTTCTAACCTCTAAATCCAGTACGAACTTCATACAAATGTTGAGTATCAAAATATGTTGGATACGTTAGCGTTTCAGCATAATAGGGCCAAGGTCAAGGGCGCAGTTGCTATTTTAAGAAAAACTTTGTCATTGCTCTTGTCCCCTTATCTGTAGATAGATTTTGATAAAACTTCACAAAAAATTTAGTATGAAAATATCTTGGACAACTTTGCGTTTCAGTAATCTGTGGTGAATTTCAAGGTTACAGTTTCTATTCTTAAATGTTATTAAACTCGACAATACCTTGGTCATATACATAAGCAAATAAGTATCCATCCAGCGATAAAATCAGTAAGATTAATGGTCAAGTGCGAGGAGATTGTATCGCTTGCGATGCCTTATTGATATATTGCTTGTGGTGTTAAGGCTAGCCTCGTGACCACTATAGGAAATTGCTGTTAACCTGGCTGTCGCTGGTGATGTGTTTGGTGGTGTCTAATTTTGTGCTGTATATTTTCCACATGGTGTATTGGGTGGGATCTAGGATTAAATTGTGTCAGTTCTTGAGAATTCTCCTACCTAATATTGCAGATTCTGTTGTCTGTTTGATCCTTAGAAACGCGCTTCTGTCGCAATAAATTTGGTAAAGTTACGTTTATCTTTAAAAAAATAGATATACATCAAAGAAGTGAAAATATCTAAATCGGTTTATTGCAGCTTGTTCATTACAAGTAATGAAATGTAGAACACCAGCTAAGCACCATAGTACCAGTTTAAGTAGAACTCTGTTTACAAAAAGACTATAAATGAAGCAAATTTCCCAAAAAACCAGAAATCTGCGAATGACAAATTCAACGGAGACGCTTTACGTTTTTACTATAAAATATATTTCTTTCAAACTTATTTATTTTCGCTTCTTTAGTGTAGTCTTTATTTTCAAATGAAACGATCTTTCAGAGCATATTTATTTCACAAATGAGTCGCACCAGGAGAAGTTGCAAAGATCATCTCAATTTCATTGCTTATGTCTGCTTAATCCGTAGAACTGACTCTATGTAACTTCAAAAAAAATTAACATTAACATTTCATACGGATCGCTTATGTCTGCTTAATACGTAGAACTGACTCAATGTTACTTCAAAAACATTAAAGCACGCGACTTTTTTATGTTGGAAATTGTTTATGACTTTTAATGTTTACTGATTTGATGCGTATTGTTTTACTGGAATTATTTTTAATAAATGGTCACCTACCATATCTTTGTAGTGTGACGCGTCCATTACCACGATTATTCCTCCATTTCCCTTTCTTTGATAACAATGTTTTTGTCTGTCTGATGACAGCGACCAAACAGCTTCTCTTTCCAGTTTAGGCTCTCAACTGATGAAATAAAATCTCCCTATGGTGCAACTGATAAAAAGACAATTATGATATTCCGCAGTAAAATCAAAAATCAAAAGAATAATGATAATAATGATAATAATTGCTTAACATTTGGCAAAAACCCTGACTTTTTTCAATTGTAAAGGTTTCTGGTTTTGTGATGGCATACAAATAAAATGAGCTTGATCGAAAACAAAACCAGCTCAACCCCCCCCCCCCCTCTCCCCCACTAACGCGTCGAAAACATAAGAAGCATGTTATTGGTCTCTAAGGGTCCATGGATTGTTATTGTTGATACTGTTGATCAGACCGCGCTTATATTCAGCCATACCTGAGTCTTCAAGGCAAGTGTCATGAGAGGCTTTTCCTAATGACATGACTCAACTACCGCTTTATCCTTTTATAGGACGTTCTGCTTCATCCGGTGATGATGAAAACCTGGGTGATGATGAAAACCTGAGTACAGGAGCCATCGTAGGAATTTCACTGGGTGTAGTTGGCTTTGTACTGATAGTATGTTGTGTGGTATGTTGGTGGTGCTGGTGCAGAGTTGATGGTGACTAGTGAATGATTGTCCTTGGACTAATTCTGATTCTGATTAAAACTGATCGAAAGCTTTCAAGTACTATCCAATTGTGCAAAAAGAAACAACTTTTATTTTTGTTTCAAACAAAACATAAGGCTGAGTCACAAATGCGGCTTCTAACACTATGATATTTTTTCTCATTTCTTATCAAACGTAAAAGTTTTTATTGAACATTGTGGCCAAGGTAAATTTAAATCTTAAAAAGAGTTCCTTCGAGAGCAGAGAACCCATTTGAAAAAAGGAACATGGGCCATACTTCGAAGTGACGTTCAGATGATTATAACCATAGTAAGTAAGTAAGTAAGTAAGTAAAGTCTTTATTTAACGAGGGTGACAACATTTAGCAACTGACAAAGCTAATCTTCCATGAAGCCCTCAAAAGATAACTATCTCATTTAAAAATAAAATCATCTAGAACCAAATAAGAAAAAATTAACTATACCACAGACCTTATAATGCCGATTTCAATGTCATAAAGTGCTGTTACCCCGTACTAATGTCCTTTATCTATATCAAATGCGATCAGTTTACGATATGGAACCAGTTTCCAGGACACTTCAAAACGATTTTTTCTGACTATAGGGTACGTTTCTTTTTTGTTCTTGTTTTTTCTTTCTTTCTTTTATGATTCGTAGATCCAAGATAGTTGCTTCAGACAAATGTATTAGTGCGCGTTCACTGCTTTTAACTACTTTAAAATCGGCCTCGTAAGGGCTAAGATGTAACTTATTTTCTTACCTGGTTTAAGATCATTTTCTTTTGAAGCTTAAGATATTTACTCTTATAAGCACGTGATCATGACGTACAATGGCCACCTTCTGGTATAAGCAGCTCAAACTGCAGTTTGTCTGAATTTTACGGTACTTCGCATTATGACTTTCATTCGATTTCAGACATTGTTTTCATGCTTACTACTATTCCCCAACGATAATGTGTTATTTATAAACATCAGCTATAAAGCCCCCAGTCTCACTGTAAGGTATAGGAGAGGCTAGATTTTACTAGGTTTCTCGCCCCTACTTTTGGCCAAAAATATTATGTGGTTTTGTACTGATTTAGGTTTCACTACGTTTCAAGTAAGTTTCATTTCGTTTAACTACGATTTACGTTGTTTTATACCTGATTATCAAACGGCATGCTTGCAGTAGAGATGAGAACATTTTACTAGCCTGCTACGGTCCATTACGGTTTTCTAAGGATTACTAGGTGGTGTCCGGGATTATAAGGTCGAAGTGACGTTTTTTGCAACATCTGTCGAAATTAGCTAAATCGTAGAATAAAGCGTTGCAAATCGAAGTAAGACGTAGGAAAGCTTAGATAATGCGTAGTAGAACGAAGAAGACTTCCAGGGGCCGTATTTATAAAACGACTTAAGTGGTTGCTATGCTGTTGCTAAGGCTGAGTTTTTGTGAAGGAGATTTCCTACAACTATGAAATTTGGTCTGGAGGAACAGTCTTTGTACGACTGTTGCTCCAGACCAAATTTCATAGTTGTAGGGAATCTCCTTTATAGATATTTAGCCTTAGCAACCGCATAGCAACGACTTAAGTGGCTTTATGAATACGGCCCCAGGTCTCTGTTTCATCTACGTTTTAGTAAGTTTAGACTATGTGTCACTACGTTTATTTAGCTAAAGACTACGCAAATCGAAATACCACCATCAATACGTGGTCCAGCTACTTTGAATTGAAATTCCAACTCAAACTTAGCTGGACCACGTTTGTAGCTCTATATAGATCTAGCCGTATGTAACGCGTATCCAATACGATTTACTACTTATATTGTCGTTTAGCTACGTTTTGTAACCGTTTTTGTACGTATTTACGTATTTAATGCATTTCGTCTACGCTTTAGTATGGTAAGTCTTCGTTTTGTTGCATGTTACTAGGTATACGCGAGGTATGTCAATATGCCACGTTTGGGCTGAATATTCGGCCATATATAGCCGTATGTAATAAGAATTCACTACGTTTTACTACGTATATTGACGTTTCGCTACGTTCTAAAACTGTAGTAAAACCTAGCCCTCACTACTTGAAAGTGGGACTTGGGCTTAAATAAACGAAACATAAACAGAGGGAAACAGGTAACGCCTGTGTGAAGTTACTGTATGTTAGTGTCAGAGTATCCATAACTTTGTAACAAACAGAATAGCTCTAATGGTAAGGTGCCTGTATTTTTGGTATTTTGTTATAAGAATCTCAGGGGTGTATGTTCTTAAACCTACTTAAACGTATTCTGGGGTTCTGAGTTTGTGCAAACGTACTAAAACTCAGAAGTTTCATAAGTCCCAATTAGGCGGACTGAATATAAAGAAAAGCATAAACCGTTGAAGAAGTGAGCTCTAGGAAGAGTGGTAACTCAACCTGGTATACTTACCACACTAGACAATACGCTATGTGTGATATATATATCAAAATCGCAGAAGACTCAAATCTGACATCTTTTGTTAGAGAAAAAGACCTTGTAAAAAAAGAAAGAAAGCAAAACAGTTTTGAACCTACAGCCTAAGATTCTTGTAGCAAAATAAACGATATTACATATATACTGAGCAAAAGTGAAAACGCTGCATGATAGAAGACAGTTTTTAACTAACACAATGATACGCTTTTGCCTGGATATAAATATTTTAGTAGCGCAAGACATTCAACAAGAGAATGTCCATAAAATGTTGAATCTGGTACTCTTCAGAACAGAGTTATCATACCGTATTCAGATTTAGTATATTTTGTAAAACACCAAATAAGCGCATGCGCAGATGCACATTTCTTTGCTAATCTAACGCGTTACATCCTGAGTGATTGAAAAAGCAAATAAAAACTCACAATTGTTATTTAGCAAATCTAAGAAACTGAAGCTTTATTCTTTTCCAAATTATAAATTATCTCCCTTTGCATTAACACTACTGCAAATTTCAATGTTCGATTGTTCTTTGGGTAAGCATTTTTCTAAGCAACTTTTTTCTCGTTCATTTTGTGCAATAAATCATGCACTCTACCTATCGCTAATTTCAAGCAAAATTCTGGCAATATGTGAGGATACCACTGATTAATTTCTTATGATAATTTCCATTGTTCACGGTTTCTTGTTGTGTTTTCGAAGAACTTACGATATTTCAACGCTTATTTTCATAGATATGAAAATACATATTGACGTGTGCTTTCCTATGCGATATGTGAGGCATATAGGTTGTTTACCCATGCAAAATAAGGACAACTGTATCATGAACTCTTTTTTTAAATCAAGTTTAAAATGCATGTTCGACTGTTTCGTATTTGCAAAGCTGAAAATCAGACCCCTGTTCACTTTGAAATGTGTTATTTTTATCTGAAACGGCTTTTACAGCTGTCCGCTTGTATCATGGTCCTTACACTTGCATTTTACTTCAAAATACGTTTTTATTCTTGAACCGATTCGGGTTCTACAAAACCAAAAATTTGAAAACAAGTCACTTGTATCGTTTTCACTTTTGTTCAGTATAAATGTAAATGAAAATTTTGTTGGACTTACTGTGTAAAGCTATCGCCATGATATTTACATGTAAGATATAGGTAAGGAGAGGATTTTTATAAGTACTTATGCATTCGTTCAAATCCTATTATTTGTATTGTTACAATGTATATATGTTTAAAAATTTTCAATATAATATGTTTAAACCAAAACATACAGTCAGATAAACTGAAAATGCAATTAAATCAGACCAGAATGCAGGAAATGTCCTATGCCTTTGTACGGATTTGATCCGATCCAAAGACATGCTTGGCTGAATCTGTTCCCAGAAACAGCTCCAGCTTACGTGGTATGTTAAAGAAACATATTTAATACGAACAGCATCTATTCATAGCAAATACATTGCTTTCGTGCAACTTGTACTTCTTCAGGTTACAGAACTGATCTTTAAATCATCTTACGACATTCCTGACAAGACGAGCGGTATAATTTATTAAAATACCCATACTCTGAATTCTGGAGCACCCAGAAAGCAGATACTTCGACAATATACAGCTGAAAGTATTACAATATGGTTTTCACGCGTAAATAAAATGTTTTTTTTCTATCATCGCAACATAATAGACCCTTTTCACATTGTTTCTGCACATGCACTTACCGCTCATTTTACGCGCTATGTCTCGATAATCAGCGAGAATTAACACACGTGCGACAAACAGCTTTACGCCACTAAAACTTTATATGCATATGCATGATATTTTAGTTGTTTTAATCAAGAAAGTGGTCAAAGTACCCAAATCATAAGTCCGAAATCGTAAGTAATTTTTACATTGACAATTCCGGAATATTCTAGACAATCAGACAGTAGACAATCATTTATCATCTCATTGATAATCAAATTATATCTAATATCTTTATTTTCTACATTCTTATATACCAATGATTTGGTTTAAACAGTATTTTATTCGGGTAAGCTACATACAAATCAATCATTTCAACGTAGGATCTGACAATAAGCGCAATGCTTATATAAATCTCCTAGTTCACCTACGAGATACCAATGATTTAACAGTGACCTATATAAAGTCACTGATTATAAAGACTTGTATTTAAATAGAGCTGACGGTCCGCCTAAAATACGCATTCTGCAATTTCACTTTTTTTACGCTATTTTCCTTTTATCTTAATAAGATGATTGGCTTAAAATAAGTATGTTCTGCGGAAAGTAGGAATCGGTACAATTCCGGAATTGTACTACGTAAAGCAAGAATTCTCAGTTTGTTGCCCAAAGTGGGAATTCTTACCTTGCGCAAAACAATTCCAGAATTGTCTCTGCGCAAAGTAGGAATCGGATCAAAGTGAGAATAATTTTATTTGCGTAACTTCTTCATAATTTGTTATAGTATGAAATGTGTTATTGATATATTTTTCTTCTTCATCTTTTACATCTTTAATCTAAATCAATTAAATAGCAGCTTCTTTTTTCTGTACGTTAATATTTGCATTCTTCAAAAACGAAATATGCTAGAAGCTCTATTCCAATGACCACATACAGATACAAGAAGGATTTCAATTCGATTTAAATTTAGATTGTCATTTACGCAATTTTTGATTCTCTGTATCATTTTCCTCGACACAGCCGAATGTAATTTCACTTTTGTTCCATATTTCACAAGTTTTTATTGGTCGCGTATGTCAAAATTTAGCCAATGATATCGAAGGTCAATGAATGTTTAATCTTCGTTGTTCCCCCCGTTGTTCTGCAATGCGTGAATACTAGCACTCTGTTAGATATTAATTCTAAATATTTCTCTTGTGCGTAAATATACAACAGAAATTTCATCGAAAACAGACGCAAATTTTCAAAACTTTTTTTTTCAGTGTAGATCTACATTCGATTTCTCCTTTCAGTTTAATAAACACAAACAAACATGCATCATGTTGGTAACTTTTTGGAATCAAGTCAATCTCAAGATTGACTGCGGTCCATTTTGAAATTCCAAATTGGACAGCGCAATCTTGAGATAGGTCATTGTCGCTACCCAGTGTAAAAATCACGGTTGCGAGTGCCTACCGACATAGCTCACTTGAGTCATATTCATGAAACTTATTATAAGCTCTTCACCTAGAGACATATTGTAATTTAAAACTAAGAGACTGAAATACACAATATTTATTTATTTACTTTGAATGTAAAATATCAAACACATAATTATTTGTTTATATATTTCATTTCATGGTTTAATTATTTGTTTCCTGATAACTTTTATATGCTGTTTATTTATTTATTTATTTATTTCTCTATTTATTTTTCACTGAAGTATAGACTTAAAGAAAATCAGTTTGTTTGGTCTGAAATTTCACTGGAGACATAAACTAGATATTCAAATAATGAACTGATCCCTGAATCGCAGTATGAATTGTCTTGTGTCCTATAATTGTAGAATTATCTAACAGACTGACACAAGACATCATCTACCTATTCTACTGACAAATTGAGTGCACTTGAATTCACGTGAGGACTGACCATTTTAATTTTAAAGGCACATTTCTGATTGCATAATACCCTAATGACTGTTTATTGAAACATGCTGCTCAGAGATAAAACATCATAGAAGAATTTTGACTGAAATACAGGTGAGGGCCAGATAAAGGGAAATCAGCTGTCAAGGGAAAAGACACAGTATGGTTATAAACAGATTATAATTTGATCAGACTGTGATTTTGAAGACCCACATAGAGCTGTGTTGAAAAATACTGCCATGATTTGCTCAAAATCTTTGTTATTATACAAAAGGCTAATATAAACAGGCCATATAAATAGGTACTCGTAAATTACAACTTGCACGCTCATAGAAGACTCAGATCAGCCTACGCAGTCTAATAAGTCAATCCCGTTGCGTGCACAGTCTACAATTCCTAAAAAGCAAAATTGAAAACTATGATTAAAATACACAGGTGTGACAACTGATTTAAATACTGTTCATATAAAAGTTATGCCAAATTAGTTATGTCAATTCAGTCTACACAGCTAAATAGTAAACAAAAATGACCATGATCAGCCTACATAGATATGGCAACTGATTTTGGATATTTACTGTTCACACGAAATTTATGTTACGAATGTGTATTCAAATCAGCATGCACATTATGTGCAAATTGATTAGTCTACATTTTCGCCTTGAAGTTTTCGGCATATATATATGCTTATGTTTATTTTATTTTATTTTCACAAAATATTAGTCTATACAGAATTAGAAAATAGAAATAATAAATCATTTCTATTTTGTTTTTTGGTTTACAAGAAATATATACCATGTTTTACGTATGTCTAGCAAATATTTAGCTTTTAGACAATAAAACGTTTTTATTTGCATTTACTTGAACAAATAATAAACATAAATAAATCAAAGAAAAGGAACTGAAAACAGTTGTATATCCATTAGTTTATATCAAATCAGAAAAAGAATCCGTTTTTCTTTCTTAATTATGAATTACTTTTTTTTATCTCATTATTTTTTTTTTCTTTTTGTTTTGTTTTTAGTAGATGCATCTACAGGATAGGAGCAGGTTCCCCATATTAGGCCCCACTTTTGGGACTTTTCACTGACATAATCCCATCATAATCACTAAAATAAGATCAGCCTTTGATATGAGCTGTGGCCCTAAGCACTGTTTATTAGGAGCTATCAATTTTTGCCACCACAATTTGTAAAAGAAAAAAATGTGTTTGTAATAGAGTATAATAAAATTTATATTTGTTAGTTCTAAGTAAGATAATATTGCTATTTCTCTTTTAATAAATGTTATAAAAATAACTTTAAAATGTGAAGGACTCATTCAACAACATCTCATTTCCAGAACCTGGAAGTAAATTTGGCATTTTACGTTATTAATAAACGCAAAGTTGACCTTAAAATCGAAAACCGGAATTTACTAGTACTTTCTCAAAATTTTGAAGTTAGTAAAAGAAACTGTTGACAGAACAACTTTTTGATAATTTCAGTGATGGAACTGTTGATCATTAAATAATTACAAGTTGAAATAAAAATCAACTTAGCTGCATTATGGAAAATGTAATAACTTCCCTTTTCGCACACGATTTGTCAATTAACTGTGTCGGAAAATAGATGTTTTGGGACAGCAGAACATGAACAAATTATAACAATGATGAAATATTTTGCAGTTAACGATTTGAACAACAATAATCTTAAGTTGCTAAATAGTTATTAAATCATATATTGAATTATTGTATAGTTCTAAATATTTAATAGATTATTGTCAAAAAGCATATAATCTATATTGCTGTATCTACAGTTTGCCCCATATGTGTGAAGTAATGTGAATCTCGCCAGGTAGCGGGCCACGAGACTAGGGGAGATAACAATGTGAAAAAGGTCTATTCTAGATCTAAGGCTTGCCTTGCTGGTTAAAATTGAAGTATCAAGGAATGAAAGAAAATACCATTTTATTATAAGGGCACATATTGTTTTGGGTGTGGATCCCGTCGGCGTTCAGGTGTAAAGGTCGGCGTTGCCTTATTTTGTCTGCACTAACAAACCTCCAGAAGGGAACGATATTTGAATGTTTACCAAATCTTTAATGTATATTTTACTGGGAGAGAATTAATTACGTTTTTCTTACATTGATCATATTTCAAGGTCACGAGAGAACTTTATATTGCTATTTTTTTCTTCTCTTTCACTAAATGCTCTTCTCCTTTATCTCTGTTTTATATATTTAGATTTAGTAGATGTATTCAGATCAGTTTGCGGGGTTTTTTTTCAAATATGTATATATCAATGTCATGATAGTAAATCATACGAGAGGCATTTGAGCAGTAGTGGCAACGGTAACCTTGCTATGTACATGCATGTTTTATATCTAAGAAAATAAATTACCTTGGCAATAGCTATAGAAACACAGTCAGTCATAGTGGTCTAAATGATGATAAAATGTGACATAGGTCTTCGACGAATTTTAAAAACTGTTTACACTCTCCAGTGCAGTAGTAGTAAGGTTTATTCACTGAATAAGGAATGTCATACCTGCACGATTTAGCATACTGTGCATGTGCAATTAGTGCACTGTTCAAATTATTTTATCTGGCTAGCTGTCCGTATATGCATGCCTAGGAGCCATTCATTGACTCCTTAAAAAGCAAGCTTGAAAGGCAAAAGTTGGTCTGCATGATTCAAATGCTAAGACTCTGCTGTTGTAATATTCGCCATGGTTCCAAAACTAACACTATAGATGTTTGCAGAAACTGAACATAAAGGTAGCTGTTGAGAATATACTTGAATAAATGGCATACAGGCAATACAAGGCTTTTAGCAAAAGCTTCAACCTATGAGAATTTGTCGACTGCCTTTAACTATAGCAAGCTTAGGCTTTCCAGGTGCCAATTCATGTATCCTCTTGGCACAGACATAATTAAATTCTGGTACCTTCCCATGACTTTCTGTCACTCTTCATCTTATTTATTTCCGTGTATCCTGTAGTCAGTGTATATGTATATATACTTGGATTTTCACTCAGGTGATATATACAAATACGGAACGAGTTTAGTCTTACAAGCAAATACATGTTGCAAAAATCGTCTGAAAATTTTTTACTTCCTGGTACCTGACTAAATATTGGGACAGGAATGTCTGAGCAAATATTATAGACCAAGTTCAGACTGTTCAAAACCAGCAGTATTCCCTATTCTGCTTGCATTTTTGTGACAAATTAGCTTCATTTATTTTTTCAATGGCATCCACAGCAGAGATGGCTTATGTAAATATTTTCAAAGCAGCCATGGTAAGGTATATCAGTAATCAGTCAACTGTAGCCAAATAGGTTTATATTGTGGTGAAATGGGCAGTCAACCTTAACAAAATTTGACTTGTCGGACACGCCTCAGAACTGTTTTTAAAATTCGTATAAGACCTATAATAATATCCAAGAGGAGCATAGGGAATATTGTAAGATTCGTGGAAAGTTGTATTCAGTACAATTGAAATGAAAGCTGACTTAGATCATGTGTATGCAGAGCGTACACAATCGTATAGTACCGTTGCCAGTTGGGTGAATCTATTAAGGGGTGGCAGGTAGAGCATTAATGATATGCCCCGTCGTAGCAAACTAGTGGTAACTTCATCTGATACTGAATACGAGAGGCATTTGAGCAGTAGTGGCAACGGTCCTATAACGGCTTTAACTCATCGGCTGTCTTTTCAATTCTAAAAGAAAGCCTTAGACTCGCGAAGGTTCGTTCTGGGTAGGTACCCTACTTATTGACTCCCAAGCAAAAGCAGAAGCGTGTTGGAAACGCTTTAGGAACGAGTCATTTATTATCAGATGGGGGCCGGGTACATTTTCATATGAGTCACCAAAATTTTTCCGACCCCCCAGTCTCACCGGAATTTTTTCCGGCACCCACCCCCCCCCCTCCCCCCAGATAGCTTACAAAAAGTTTATGACCCCCACTCCACCATCTCAGATCCGCAGCTACCCTTCACACACACAATATTAACTTTTTATGTCAGACTGACCTCAGTCAAACCTGTATGAAACACAAAGAGTTTTTTCTTACTCTGACAGATTGATAAATCATGCATATGGTCCTTAAATTTTGTCAGCATATTTTTGCACTTACTTCTGCTTACGGCCATCTAGAAATCTTTTGTCGAATGTTCAATAAAATTGTTAATAATAGTAGTGGAGAGGGGGGGTCTGGGGGCACAGACCCCAGGAGCCACAATAGGTTTGCTGATGACAAGGCAACTGGAGAGCTGATATCACACATGCAGGCATTAAATTTAATCGAGAACAAAATTATCTGCTCGACATGATTTTATAGACAATTGTATGTCCTACTACTAGCAAATCTTTTTTGGATATGATATGGCGAAGTTTTGTGTGTCATTTCCATAAATGTCTTTAAGATTGAGTATGAGTTTGCAAGAATAGAAGTAATGGGGGGTCTGGGGGCAAAGCCCCCCCCTCCCCAGAACCTGAGACATTTTTTGAAAATGAGGACTGATGGAAGAATTCTGACCCCCCCCCCCCCCAAATATGCCAGACAAAATATATGAACCCCCCCCCCGCCCCAAGGTTTTTTTGATTTCCTACCCCCCCAGTCCATCACCAAAAAAAATCTGACCCCCCCCCTAAATGTACCTCCCTAAATGTACCCCCCCCCCACCTGATAATAAATGACTCGTCCCTTACAACTTCTAGCCATGTTCAAAGGCAAGGGCCCAAAATGTCTTAGAAAAGTTGGCACAACTGATGAAACCTGTAATGAGCCGCCACATTTGAAAATCATCAACGACCCTAGATTGCTAGAAGAGTGTATGCCCTACTATATTGACATTGATGGAATCGTCGCCAAGGTCCCTGTGCCTGAGCACTCCAGTGGTTCTGATATATTATTCCTCGATTTCCTTTCGTTGACTGGGTGGTGCTTATTTCTGACCTTACCTTCGACGAGTATATTTTCTAAAAAGGTATATTGCGGTAATGATTTTTATGCTCACTCGCGCAGAACAAAGCTCACCTTTACAAAAGGCACGGAATGATCGGAGATCGCACAACAATATTCTTTTTTTTTCTTTCAACCCAGCATACAGACAGCGTCTAAACAACGTAGTGACGACGTCGATGCAACGTCATAACATCGGAACAACCTTGTATACACGTCAATAAAGCGTCATAACGTTGCATCGACGTTCCTCCGATGTCGTTTCGACGTAATGTGCCTGAATGGACACTGTTTATCAATTGGTTTGAACGATAGCGTTTACTGGGCATTTTTAATCTGCCAAATATGCGTAACAACTCATGAACATGCTACTTTACCGATTTTTCATGTGGACTGCTCGATTTTGACATTGAATGGCAAGCCTCTAACAGCACCGCCTAGTCAACGAAAGGAAATCGAGGAATACACAAGCAATACATTCACACTTGTATCATTCAGCACTATGTAACGAAGCGTCCAAAAACAGGGATGAACGGTATTCATTATTGACTATTTGAAGGAGCACCAATTGGACATTCTTCCTTGTTGTCATCCTATAGCTCTGACCTTGTTCTATGTGACTGTTGGTCGTGGTATGGAGCCGCGTAGTGTAGTGGGCTTACCAGTATACCTACAGAAGAGTTCAAATAACATATTTGGACTAGCCAATTTGCTTTAAAAAGTCTGCAAATGTGCTTGGAAAATCTTTGAAGGTTTAGAATAGGCACTTTTTATGAAGCAGGTCTGTTTTAAATTTCCTGCTTCTGTTGCAACTACATGTACTTCTTAAATGCCCCTCGTATATTGAGCGATGTCTCATTTGTGTGTTTCATACTTTAGAGATATATGAGCCGCGACACGAGAAAACCAACAAAGTGGTTGTGCGCCCAGCGCAGACTCAGATCAGCCTGGGCGTCCGCCCAGTCTGATCAGAGTCTTCGCTGTCGGCATGAAGGTAGCTTAGACCCTTAGCTATACTTTAAGCGCTTAGCGAAAAGTCTGATCAGACTGGGCGACTGCCCAGTCTGATCTGAGTCTGCGCTGAGCGCACAACCACATTGTTGGTTTTCTCGTGTCACGGCTCATATATTATGTTGGCATGTCAAGTGGACTGAAAGAAATAAAAATCTGAACATATGAATTTACTCATTGTACCATTTGTATTTTACGGCAAATTGCGGAGCATTTTCGTCGTAGTAATATCACTATTTGATACTGAATGTACACATTTTGCTCTTTCTAGAGGCAATATCTGTCCTGTTCATAAAAGGCCTTCACATTACGTATTTTGGTATTACTCCTTTTGTTAAACTTTATGAAATTTGTACATGTAATATTTGATATGTTGTCTACTTGCAAAACCATCTATCTGATAAACCTTTTGACAAACCAGAGATGAGCTCTAGACACACCGTACTTATATCCCGTATATTCGCACTGAAGTTTTGGAGCAAAAGTGTAGATAGAACACACAGATTAGAGTACGTACTGTTGTCAAGCCCACTTTTATTTTCATTTATTTATTGTGTTTTTCTTTTATTGTTTTTTTATTATTATTATTATTATTATTTTACTGAAATCCCTTTCGGTAGTTTGTCAGAACATATCTGTATCTTCAGTTCAAATTAACCCACCCGTCGGTCTTTTGCAATTAGAAACTTTTTGCTAATGTAGTTCTTCAAATAATTACTTTTTCTTTGATTACCCCGTTTCATGGTCGAAGTATACAAACTGAAGAATGCCATGTTGGAGTTCACGAAAATTCAGTTCGATAAAATTCACTCAGATCTTTGGAAACCTTTGCAACTTAAGTTTAAAAAATATGTCAGGAATTTGAAATCCGGACAAACTGAAAGACGTGAAACAAATACCCATGGAAAGTTTAATAATGGAATTGTATAATGTTATGCCTTCACAGTCCGGGAAACAGATATTGCCCTTTTGAGTTTATTTTCGGGTAATCGGAATAATCGCTTTAATAGCCAGAGCAATTTGCTATTTTGTATTGCAAATGTAACCACCAAATACACGCCTACTGGTTAGCCAGAATAATTGCTAAAGGACAGGTGATGTCAGAAAGTCCTTTGTTCGGCGATAGATCATTCCAAAGGCATGGAAAGTGCTTCTCAGCTGGCTAAGCTTATACCGAATGGCAGTGGTACGGTGAAGCTAGAAGTAATATCTGAAAAGGGATAAGGAGCCCTAACCCATTGATATATTAACTGCTTTATATCGCTTTAACATTTATTAAATAATGCCTAGTTAGAGATATAATTTTCTTAATGCAGCTGATATTTATAGTTAATTACTTTTAATGTGTCATAAAAATAGTTAGATTCATTGTTTATAATGCAATTTTTATCACTTGTGTATAGTCCTGCTAAAATGGTGTGTATTTGTGCAGCTAAAATAATTTATAGAAAGGTCCACAATCACAAGCCACAGCCAACCCTCGATATCAAAAAGAAGACAAAAAAGGACAAACACACACGCGCGAACCATACAAATGCACAAGAGGCACAAAAACCCAGCTCTCTTTTCCCCAGCGAGGTGAACAGAATGCAATAACAAACACAGAAACGAGCACAAAGCGCAAAGGAAGACCGTGGTATTGTCCACAAGGCTAGAATTAAGAACAATATAGGGGCTACTCCTTCGAACGGCCAGCAGCATAAACTATCAGAGGGAAGCGGGGTATGAAGGGTTTAAAATATTTAAACTACTATTCCGAATTTAACCACGTTTTCGGTCTCAATTTCAAGTCAGTATAGGCTTGCATAAATTAGAAAGTCAGTGGCAAATCTTATTATTTTCAGTAATAAAGGTACTGTACTTAAAACAAATACACATTGTTTTACCATGAACACAGTTATACAACGAACGAGGGTGGGGGGGGGGTATTCAATATATAATGCAAATAGCTTAATAACTTGGTCAAAATGCACAATAGCATTATATACTGTTCACAAAAGTAGGGGATACTAAGCTATTAAAAATTGTATAAATTAGAAAAAATACCAGTTATTATACTTAATATTATACTTAATTGCAGAATTATTTTCCCTTGAATAACATACGTATTTTGACCATATTTCACACTGGTAGTACTTTTTATGTCTCCGCAACTCCATCTACAGTATTTAATGCAGGGAGTTGAAACTTGCAGCACAGTTCAGACATGCATTGAACATGTGCATAAAGGAAACAGAACTTTGATTTAGGTCTTTATTGCAGAATTATGTCCCCTTGAATGACATACATATTTTGACCATATTTCAGTGGCTTATATACAAGCTCACCTTTTGTTGTGGCTCTAGCTGCCTCATTTTTGAACTGATTTTGATATAAAGTCACAGCTATATTCAGTATGACAATACCTCAAACAAGTTTGCGTCTCAGGTTGGAAGAATCAAGGTCAAAGTCACAGTTGCTATTTTCCAAAAAAAACTTGGGCATCGCTTTAGCGCTTTTATTTATGGTTCGATTTTGATATAACTTCACACAAATGTTAAGTATGACAATATCTTGAATAAATTACCATTTCAGCACTGCAGGCTCAAGGTCAAGGTCACAGTCGCTATTTTCAGAAAAATCTTTATCATCCCTGTAGCCTCTTTATTCATTGACAGATTTTGATGTAACGTCACCCAAATGTTTAGTGCGACAATATCTTGGAAAATTTCGCAATCCAGAATTTTAGGGTCAAGGTCAAGTCACAGTTGCTATTTTTAGAAAAAATACGTTGTCATCCCTCTGGAATGATTTTGACATAACTTTACACAAATATTTAGCATGACAATATCTGGGACAAATTTACGTTTCAGCATTGTCGGTCCAAGGTCAAGTTCACAGATGCTATTATAGGTACATGTAAATCTTTGTCAAGGTTCTAGTACCTTTATTTGTTAACTGATTTTGATGTAACTTCACACAAATATTAAGTATGGCAATATCTTAGACAAGTTCACCTTTCAGGGTTGTAAAGCCAAGGTAAAGGTCACAGATGCTTTTTTTTAAGAAAGAAATTTGTCATTCCTCGAGCACCTTTATTATTGACAGATTTTGATATATTTCACACAAATACCTCTTAATACATTACTCATCTAGTGAGGCATATGGCGGGGGCATTCATCACCAGTTTTATTTAGCGATGGAATGGTGATGCCCAAATGTTTCAAATAATACATTCTGTCGTTTGAATTGCAAATAGACCATATTAAATGATACCAAAATTTGAAAAAATATTATGTATGCATAGCCGAGCAAACCTACTCTTGACAGAACTTCAAAGACATTTCCTTGGCTGGTATCCCAATTTCGACTCCTTGTATTTCATAAGGTTTTGTAACAATTCTAATTTCCTTGATGTCAGTAAGTACCAATATGAACAGATTATATAAATTCATGTGAAAGGTACGGTAATTCTATGTTTTATTTATCATATTTGAATTTAAAGTCAACACTATACTCCAAAATTAGATGAATTAGATGCTGTTTTTGAGTTTTGTTAACAGACAATATAGTCAAACCGATTGGTTAGCCTAAATACTAGACCCTCTCTATTTCACAGAAAAGATACTGGTAAGTTGTGGCTGATGGGATGTCTGCATAATTGGTCATCAAAAACAGGCAGTGTCAACTAAATTTTCGAAAAAGTACATCAAAGTGGTGTTGTGTTCCCAACAGATTAATCCTTAATTTCATTGAAAAAGAAACTACATCTTTTATTTTCGCAAGTGTTGTTCACCATAATTGTAATACTTAGCACTAGAAAAACAAAGACACTGCGATGCTTCGGTTGTGCACTGTTCTAACGTTGATAACGCCGTTTAACCTCATATTGCATTGCTATGACAGTACCCATGTTTTGACACAGACAGTCTAAAAGATGCGAAAATAATTGGTAATGTTCTGATAACATTAATTAACCAATTAATCTATGTTTTCATAGAAATTAGCGAAGTCTCGTACTGCTTAAGCTCTGTGAGATACCAACACATTTGCATTATATATTGCAGATCGTAGTAGCGCTGAAATCACAGGGCAATTCTTATTAGTTTGATGTATTTAGCTTTAATACGATGCATTTCAGAACTTATTTGACAGTTTTTCATTAGGGGAGAGTTGGGTAACTTCGGATAGGCTGGTAAATTCGGACATATCATGGCAAACAGTGAAAATCCAGATGAAACGGCTCATAATGAGCCGTCTCATCAGGGTTCTCACTGTTTGCCCGGTTAATTTTGTTTTAATTCCAAACAAGGAAACAATGCCACTGTCCGAATTTACCCGCTGTCCGAAGTTACCCGACTCTACCCTACTGTAACGTTTTATAATTGTGATGGCGTTTTGTATATATTTGCAAATAATGCTTTATTCATTTTATAGAGGGGATGTCTGCTTATGTATTGAAATTATTATTTAATGGGAGTTTTGTTTATGTCAAATCTAATTAAGCAGATGGTTTGATAATTAGAAGAATTTGCTTCAACTAATTGTATTGTTTAGCTAACGATTTTCTCCTATCAATATATAATAAACTAGTAGTTGAAACTTGTCAAGACTTGTGTGCTTCCTTGACTATTCCACAAAAAAATAGAATGGACGACAAGTTACATTATCGAAATTGGTTGAATAGAAACTAGAAATCAGAACATTCAGTACTTTGATTACCTTAAGTTTATAATTATATAAATGAACCAATAAAATCTTCAGTCATAGGTGTTCACCAAACACGAAAATAAGCGTGTGCATCTCCGCAGCCTAAAGCAGAGAAAAGGGCAATGATCATGAACGGATTCAATGGAATTCCACATCTTGCCTGGAATACCAGTCTACAGCCAACACTGGGTGGTTGCTTAGTCCCGGTAGGCGGTGATTTTTTCTGACAATTGTCAACGATTTTTTCTGACAATTGACCCGTTTTTTTTCCAAATTGTCAATGATTTTTTCTCCGTGACGTCATAACACAAAACTGATGCGACAAAATGGTGAATTTTGTCAATTAAACCATTAATTTACAAATCTTAAGCGTATTCCTGGTAGATCTAAGGCAGATTAGATACAATACAAGTGTTTAACGTTGTCAACAGATAAATTAAACCCGGAAATTTTCATTTAGGGTACATTTTGATGAACTGTCTGCTCTGTCTATGTCTTCGAAGTTTACCACAGGAAAAAGCTATTTTTAATCATAAATCGGTGTTGGGAAATATATTATATTACTTCTTGACACTGTACAATGATATAAATGGGTTTATCAGGAGATTTTAATTTTTCATAAGTCCCGGATTTTTTCCTACGAGTCCCGGATTCGCTCCTACAAAGCGCCCAATTTTTTCTGAGAATGCAAATTACAAAATGAATAGTCAGTATGATACTTTATTGCGCATAGATTGAATAGCAAGATTTCAGCATGTCTCAAACTTTATTGTGGTGCATAAATGGAAGACGAAATACTTGTTGGTCATTAAAAGACCAGCCTTTTCATTATATACAGACCATTCTATTGCTCCATATATAAAAATTTACAATGGCATATCGTGTAGTAAACAGCTGAGATTAAAACAATATTCAGTGGCCTTTCCAATGCAGGCGAGACTTCTGTACCAACTGAACGGCGTGGCCACATGGTCGTCCAATGCCAGGAAAGCTCAGTTGGCAGAGCAGTCCTGATCATTGCCTATCTTTTTACTCAGAAGTGCCGAGAAGTTTGAAGACTCGAGTTCCGCCGCGGCCAGGGTGTTTTTCTCTCTGAGGCGGCGTAGAGGATTTATATACTTTGTGTGTGTGTGTGTGTGTGTGTGTGTGTGTGTGTGTGTGTGTGTGTGTGTGTGACTCCAAAGCATCAATTTGTACTATCCTTGGTGTACAAAAGCTATCTGTTCCTCACTATAACGAGGTTAATGTGAGGTTTGATAATTCTGAAAGCAGTGCACATGTCCAGCCGGTGCTGTACCCCCCCCCCCCCCAACGGTAGCTCTGTAGATTAAATGCTGGCTTGCTGATCTAGCGGTCCCGAGTTCGATCCCCGCTTGAGGCGAAAATCTTTTCAAGCGTAAACGGGGTTCCACTGCACGCAGCCTTTCATTATCATTCTCCCAACGTCCTAATATGACTGAAATACTGTTGAAAAGGACGCAAAATCGCAAGTCAGCCAGCCAGCCAGTAATTCTCTTGAGTGCCTGTACAGTTTTAAATACAGCACTGCAAAACTTTAACAGAAAAAAGTTCTGAAAAGTCAGATCCTTTGAAAGCAAGGAAAACACCAAAGAAATGAAAATAGCATACTCGGTTTAACTGCGGCTGCTCATGACCAGTCATGAAATGTGCAACTCCGGCCATGCCCCTAGCAGCGGCCACTGTATTATTAGAATGAGTATAAATGAAATAAGTGATTCCAAAGGACCAGAACTTATACAATCTACACTATGAATGAATACCTAGGGACGATTAAGGACCGTCACACGCCACCTATCACCAGTTTCAGTGAAGTTTCAATAAAATGTGCAAACCCGCCCCCTAGCACCAGCTGGGCTACTCTATTTTCAGAATGACTCGAAATGAAATCATTGATTCAAATATAATCTGCACTATGATGGAGTACGGTGAGACTTAACGGTCGCCGCACAACACCTCCAGCATCCTGTGAAGTTAAATAAGATTTGAAATCTTAGAGTTTTTGGAAGCAAGAAATGGTCAGAAAGAATAAAAAAAACAGACTACGCTTATTGAGTCTGCACTTGAAAAGAGGACTCAAGTAAACAAAGACTTCTGATGTTATGTCTTTTACATATTCTTTGCTTCTAAAGGGTCCATATTTTCGATTTCATCATCATGATAAGGCATACATGACAGAAATGTTTTTGATGTTCATTCGGTGAAGTAAAATTAGTTCTTACACTGAAAAAAATCGAATTGCTGTTACTATACTGCTAGTTTAGGACTCTGAAAAGCAGTATAAGTGGTAGGAAAAAATCTGGGACACTGTAGGAAAAAATCCGGGACACTAAAGCCGTTGTAGGAAAAAATCCTTGACATTTGCAGTAATTTTTGTCCTTGGTGTTCCGAGGCTATTTCACAAAGAAAAATATGACAAACATATACAATACTCAAGTAAACAGCTTGATTGCGAAAGATCCCAAAAATGTATTGAAAATAAGTTTGTTTACTTACTTTATTCACAGTATCCGAACTACATGTACAATCTTTTCCGGTTTTCATAGCGTTGAATCGAGAGTACAAACGTTCGCTTATAACCAGTAGTCGGAAATCATTATGTTTTAAGATTTTATCCGGAATCTGCTGCGTCATTTATAGCTATTCAGCTTCGAAAATGTAAAGAGGTAAGTTTAATATAATTTGCTCTTCGGTCTTTTACTTTATTACCCTGTACAATGTCGTGTATGGGTGGGTAGTAATTGGTACAGCATTTAAATCGCCCTTGGCATGATTCTTAAACCATTTTGAGCATTTTCTTACATGTTTTATAAAAAATCTTTAGAATAAACGGAAGGCGTTATCAATCTACAGTTTGTTAGTTTTGATAAAAGAATGATAGCTAAGTTTTGCACGACACAATCTCGTGTTAAATTAAGCTGTTCGGAAAAAAAAATCTGCGACGGCAAGGAGTTTTTCATTGTACAGGGCAATAAAGTAAAAGACCGCAGAGAATATTATATTAAACTTACCTCTTTACATTTTCGAAGCTGAATAAATATAAATGACGCAGTAGATTCCGGATAAAAACTCAAAACATAATGATTTCCGGCTACTGGTTATAAGCGAATTCTGTACTCTCGATTCAACGCTATGAAAACCGGAAGAGAGGGTACAGTGCGTTCGGATACTGTGTTATTGCTCCATCACGCTTATGAGACATAAATTGTCAGAAAAAATCGTTGACGATTGTCAGAAAAAATCACCGCCTACCGGGACTAAGCAACCACCCAGTGAGCCAAGGCGGACTAAAATAAACAGCCAAGGGTGCAACTCTTTTCCAATACATGGCCACAAGCCTATCCTAAATTTTAAAAAAATAAGCCAAAGACAAAGAGACAGCGAACGAATAGTGAGTCTTCGTTGTTTAAATTTATGCTAATTTGATGCACTCATATTTTAAGGACTTAATTAGTTAGCCCCCCCCCCCCACCCCCCACCCCCGCCCCCACCCGCCACAGGTACTTAATTTTAAAGAATTGTAACTCCCCGGTCATAACTTTACGACCTCACAGTCATAATACTATTACTCCCGCAAGCGAAGTAAAACCACCTCATGAAAATTTGTGACACCCCCCCCCACACACCCCCCCCCCCCCCCCCCCCACACACACTTTATTTTTAAAGAAAAAATGACCCCCCGGTAATAAAGTTATATCTGTACTACGCGAAGTTAAATGACGATAGGCAAAGAAGACAATATAATGACGCCCCGCCGACCACCCAAGCTCAAAGCCCCCCCCCCCCCCCCCCCACCACCACCACCCCACCACGACCACCACCGCCACCAAAAGAGTCACTCCCAGTATACCTCACGCATCTATGGTTCGTATTACATTAATTTCAGTCTGAGTCTGACCGACGCTTATTGAAATATTCAACAAGGTTAGCATTTAAAAATGATAGAAAGGCTTGGCTGCCTTTGTGATCAGATAGCCTGGTAGCATCGACCCATTGTAATTCTAGGTCGCAACATTATGACTGTAGAACTAATATGACCAACTCGCTCTTTTACTTTGATATTTGGGCACAAAATAAGAGAAATCTTGCAAAACTTGAACTCTGGAAATCATGGCAATGCATTTGAGCGATTTTATAGGTTAAGACTTAGAGTAATTAGTTTCCGGGGCTATTGGCTGTCCCTGGAAGAACGTTTATGTTAATATGCTGCAGGAATTGTTGAGTTAGCCTGGCTATATGATGTCTGGCATTGTCTTGCTAAAGGGTGACCTGTCGTTTGGCTTATCTTTGAATGAATGGGTCGGCTTCGGGTGCTAGTATCTGACTGACGTGCGTCTGAGCATTCAAATTGTCATTCACTTCAACATGACGTGTCTTTAACCCATTGCATTCTGAGTATTTTTGTCGTCTGCTGAAATTGTGAGAGGGGTCCAAATCACGAGCTGCCGCTGCTGTCCCCAACAGCAGCTGCTGATCTCCCAACAGCAGCTGCTACTGCGACAATAGCTGCTGCTGAGGATTTCTCTGTAAATTATAGTTTTTGACTAAAATTCATGCAGGAAAGTATGTGTGAAGCCGTCATACTCTAATATATTGCAAATTCTACCTAATGAACGATTGCTACATGCCTGGATTTGAAACAAAAACAAAAATATTTGAGAGTGCAGCTGCATGTATAGAAAGTGTGAGACATTAGCAGTTCTCGTTCATTTTACAAGTATTTGCTTTTAAAAAAAATGCCAACGCTCATTGGGCATACCGTTTAAAAGACAAATTTATGTGTAGGGAAAGAGTTTTTTGTGTGTTTTTAATCAGCTACATGTAAGTGCTTGGGTGAAGCATTAATGCTAAACAATATCTTGCAATGATTTATGGTATTTATACACAAGAAAATACTGAAAAAATACGGAGAGTCAAACGTCATGTAACATTTTCAGTAGTGTTGTCATTGGGTTTTTGCAAATTTCAAACTGTAAATTCTTCAGTGAAAAGGGTTTATCCTACCATCGGTTGTCTCCTCACAGCAGGCACACAGAGTTAAATCAACACTGACTCAACGTTGATTCCACGTCGTGACATTGAATCAAGGTTGTGTCAATGTTGATTTAACGCGAGGTGCCCAGCTAACGCTTTTCTGTCCAGTCGGAACGTATAGGGAAGCTAAATGCAGCGAGTTGCATTCACGGCATATATTTCATTTATTTTTTTTTCTTTCTTTTTGCGATAAATACACGTAACACAGACCAAGGATTGATTCGGAGACAAGTCTTAGAATGTTCGAATGGGTCATCTGCTTAAGAAATGACATTTTCAGGTTATATCTTTTATTCTTTTCCCACTTTTTTCTCAGAAAAGACCTGCGATTTTACGATCTGTTCAACAGGTTTCAGTCATACATGTACATGTATCCGGTCGATGGGAGGGTGATGATGATAGGTTGTGGGCTATGGAACCCCGTTTACGATTAAAAAAAAAGACTTTTTTGCGAGAACTTAGACGTTGAAACTATGTCGCCTGATCAACTGGCCAGAGCTCACAGTTGTAAGAGTTTGATTTTGAGAGAGTCTTTATTTAAAGATTGACAATTATAAGCAATTCCAGCAATGCACCATGTCAACTAGACTATGAAGCTTGCTTAAGGGTTCTTGAGGTATATGATAATATATTCCGCAACACCTTTTGTCCATCCGCCAGTCTATGCGTCCGTCTGTCACTAGCGGATTTCCTATATCTTACGTAAGTAATATAAGATAGATATCACCGAAATTCTATGGGGTGCCGGTTAACTATTCATTATCGTTTTATGATATCGATAAGTGAAAAAGTGCTATCCACTATACAAATAAGCGACATCCATAATTATTCATGAATATCCGTGATTCGACTTATAGATGTACAGTATTCGAAGTATGAATATCAACTAGTCTAACTACTTTATGGATATCACCGATTCGATTCATGAATATCCATAAATCGATTTATAGATATCAACAAATTTGCCCATTTATGGATATCACTAAGTCAAATTATTGATGTCAATAAATCGAAATTGTGATATTTATAATTCGAATTAGTGCTATCCATTTCTCTTTTAGATTATTGGATATCTACACTTTGGATTATTGATATCCATAATTTGTGGACTGCCTGCAGTTGAAGTTAGGTAGTGATAGTGGTATCTGCTGCTACTACTGTATTGATATCTGTATTTGCCATCTATTGGTGGACTGCTTGCTGTTAAAGATAGGTAATGCGAGTGACAGCTGTTGATACTGCTGGAGTGATATCTGTATCTGCTATCTGTTGGTGGACGGCCTGCTGTTAGAGATAGGTAGAGAAAGTGACATCTGTTAATACTGCTGTAATGATATCTGTATCTGCCATCTGTTGGTGGACGGCCTGCTGTTAAAATATAGGTAATTAGAGTGACTTTAGTTTTATTGCTGAAATGATATCTGTATCTGGTGATGGTAATGATAACAGGGGCTGCTACTGGAACAAAACTTACCGTTGATAGTGCTACTGACCACCATCAGCAGCTGCCAAAGAACCAGCAGCAGCTGTTGCTTTCATCAAATGAGCAGCAAAAACTATTCTTACTACTTATAGTAGCGATGATGCCCCTCTGTTCTTCCATATCGTCAGATGATGCGGTAACTTATGATAACAGCAGGAGCTGCTAATGCCACCACCATCAGCAGCTGCCAAACCACCATCAGCAGCTGCAAAACCACCATCAGCAGCTGATGCTTTTATCAGACGCAGCTGCAGCAGCAGCTGCCATACCGCCATCAGCAGCTGATGCTTTCCTCAAAAGCAGCATCAAAAGTTTTTCCTACTACTAATGGCAGCAGCTTATGTCCTTTTTGTTCTCCGATATCGGCAGATGATGGTGTCATTAACAGTAAAAGCAAAGCTGCTTATGTCACCACCGTCAGCAGCTGCAAAACCACCATCAGCAGCTGCAAAACAACCATCAGCAGCTGTTGCTTTTATCAGACACAGCTGCAGCAGCAGCTGCCATACCGCCATCAGCAGCTGATGCTTTCCTCCAAAGCAGCATCAAAAGTTTTTCCTACTACTGATGGCAGCAGCTTATGTCCTTTTTGTTCTCCGATATCAGCAGATGATGGTGTCATTAAAAGTAACAGCAGCAGCTGCCAAAGAGCCACCTCCATCAGCTCCTGCCATACTACCATCAGCAGCTGCTTAACCAACATCAGCAGCTGATGCTTTTATCAGACGCAGCTGCAGCAGCAGCTGGCATACCGCCATCAGCAGCTGATGCTGATTAACAGTAACATCAGAAGCTGCTTATTGTACCACTGATAATAACAGCAGCACCTGCTTATGCCACCAGCATCAGCAGCTGCCAAACTACCATCTGCAGCTGCTCAACCACCATCAGCAGCTGATGCATTTTTCAAAAGCAGCTGCAGCAGCAGCTGCCATACCGCCATCAGCAGCTGATGCTTTCCTCAAAGCAGCATCAAAAGTTTTTCCTACTACTGATGGCAGCAGCTTATGTCCCTTTTGTTCTCAGATATCGGCAGATGATGGTGACATTTACAGTAACATCAGCAGCTGCTTACGTTACCACTATCAGCAGCTGCCAAAGAACCATAAGCAGCTGTTGCTTTCATCAAACGATGCAGCAAAAACTATTGTTACTACTTATAGTAGCCGATGATGCCCCTCTGTTCTTCCATATTGGCAGATGTTGTAGTCACTGATGATAACAGCAGCAGTTGCTTATGCCACCACCATCAGCAGCTGCCAAACCACCATACAGCAGCTGCCAAACCACCATCAGCAGCTGATGCTTTTATCAGATGCGGCTGCAGCAGCAGTTGCCATACCGCCATCAGCAGGTGATGCTTTCCTCAAAGCAGCATCAAAAGTTTTTCCTACTACTGATGGCAGCAGCTTATGCTCCTTTTGTTCTCAGATATCGGCAGATGATGGTGTCATTAACAGTAACATCAGCAGCTGCTTACGTTACCACCATCAGCAGCTGCCAAAAAAAACATTAGCAGCTGTTGTTTTGATCAAAAGGTGCAGCAAAAGAAAGTCTTACTACTTATAGAAGCAGTTGATGCCCCTCTGTTCTTCCATAGCAGCAGATGATGTGGTCGCTAATGATAACAGCAGCAGCAGCTTATGCCACCACCATCAGCAGCTGCCAACCACCATCAGCAACTACTAAACCACCATCAGTAGCTGATGCTTTTATCAGACGCAGCTGCAGAAGCTGATGCTTTCATCAAAAGCAGCATCAAAAGTTTTTCCTACTTCTGATGACAGCAGCTTATGTTCCTTTTGTTCTCCGATATATGGTGTCATTAACAGTAACATCAGCAGCTGCTTATGATACCGCCATCAGCAGCTGCCGAAGAACCATCAGCAGCTGTTTTTTTCATCAAAAGATGCAGCAAAAGCTATTCTTTCTTCTTTCTTCTTATGGCAGCAGCAAGTGTTCTTCTGTTTTTCCATATCGGCAGATAATTTGGTCACTGTGTAACGGGACGAGCCCCAAAAATGTAACTGGACGAGCCAAAAAAATGTAACGGGACGAGCCCTTTAATACTTCAAAGGGAAAAAAACGCAATAGGTTAGCTCTCAACTTAAGTATTAAACTGTCCTGAAATAGTATATCGCACTATTTCTTCTATCATATTGGCTCTCTTATGCTTTGTACAAGTTTATACACATATTAAAGTATTTGTCCGTTTAGCCCCAATCAGCACCCCCGGGCAGGTCAATAGCCCTGTCTAACACTAAACACGAACAATAGTGTTGTACGGACTAACGAACAAATACTGTCCTACAGACAGACAGACAGACAGACAGACAGACGAACAGACACAGATAAGGACAGACAGACGGACGACCAGTCCCAGTCGAGGACAGTCAGACAGACGAACAATAGCACACCTTCTCCCCACGGGTTCTTCTTTTGAGCTTGTCTGAGAATATGAAAAAAAAGTAATTTGTATTCAATGATTTTATTTACATTAATGAAAAATGGCATGATTTCAGATAATGTTTCCTCTATAGCCTAACACTAACTAGCAAGCTTATTTTAGTTTAAGTGAACGTATTTTGCAGCCCAACCCCAGAGTTAGGGGGTGAGGAAATTTAGCAAAGATCAGATTTCAGAAATTTGAGATCAAGTGAAACATGGTAGGCCTACTACTTCTTAGGCAAAACTTGGTATTTATTGGAAAACTTATTAATTGTATCAGAATATACAGTCACGCTTTACCGTAGCATATAAATTATTATAAGTATAAACCAGATATTATAGACAAATACCAACTTCATTAGCATAATTTCCAATTCTCGGCCGTTTTAACTAAATTATACGAACAACACAAAATGAAAGCACATGAGATAATACATAATTCAGGCAGATTATATTGCTAATTGAAGAACGGCTTTTGAACCTGTAGACTGCACAATAAATAGCATTTTCCGGACATAATTTTCTGAGTATTTCGCTTCAAGGGAGACTATAGATTCACACCTAATAAACCATTTATGTGATAATTCTCTTCCAACCGAGAATTCTGCTTGCCAAGTATATACTACGCTTACAACTGATATTAAAATCAGCAGTTGCTTATGACACCAGCACCAGCAGCTGCAAAAACCACCATCAGTAGCTGCTGATGCTTTTATCAAGATCAGCAGCAAAAGCTATTCTTACTCATGATGGCATCAGCTGATGTCCCTCTGTTCCGATATCAGCAAATGATCAGCAAATTAGTCATTAATACTGAGATGAGCTGTTGCTTATGATACCACCATCAGCTACTGCTAAACCACCATTAGCAGCTGATGCTTTTATCAAACGCAGCTGCAGAAGCTATTCTTACTAATAATAGCAGCAGAAGCTATTCTTACTAATAATAGCAGCGGGTGATGCCCTTCTGTTCTTCCATATTGGCAGATTATGTGGTCACTGATAATAGCAGCAGCAGCAGCTGCTTATGCCACCATCACCAGCTGCCAAACCGCCATCAGCAGCTGATGCTTTCATCTAAATCAGCATCAAAAGTTTTTCCTATTATTGATCGCAGCAGCTAATGTCCCTTTGTTCTCTGATATCGGCAGATGATGGTGTAATTAAAAGTAACATCATTAGCTGCTTGTGTTACCGCCATCATCAGCTGCCAAAGAACCATCAGCAGCTGATGCTTTCGTCAAAAGATGCAGCAAAAGCTATTTTTACTTCTAATAGGTAGCAAGTGTCCTTTTGTTCTTTCATATCGGCAAATGGTGTGGTCGCGGATATTAACATAAGCAGCTGCTTATCACATCACCACCACATCACCACCAACAGCTGCCAAACCACCAACAGTAGCTGCTGATGTTTTCATAAAAAAGCAGCAAAAGCTATTCTTTCTCATGATTGCAGCAGCTGATATCCCATTGTTCTCCAATATCGCCAAATGATGTTGTCATTAATACGAAAATGAGCACCTGCTTACGACACAACCATCAGCAACTGCTAAACCACCATCAGCAGCTGATGCTTTTATCAAACGCATCTGCAGAAGCTATTCTTACTACTAATAGCAGCAGCTGAGTGTCAGCTGTTGCTGCTGTTGGATTAAATATCTGTATCTACCATCTGTTGGTGGACTCCCTGCTGTTGAAGATAGGTAGTGAGAGTGTCAGCTGTTGCTGCTGCTTGATTGAATATCTGTATCAGCAAGCAGCTTGTGGATTGCCTGCTGTTGAAGATAGGTGGTGACAGTGACAGCTGTTGCCGCTGCTGCATTAAATATCTGTATCTGCCATCTGTTTGTGGACTGCCTGCTGTTGAAGAAGGGTAGTGAGGGTGACAGCTGTTGCTGCTGCTGGATTGAATATCTGTATCTGCAAGCAGTTGGTGGACTGCCTGCTGTTGAAGATAGATAGTGAGAGTGACAGCTGTTGCTGCTGCTGGATTAAATATTTGTTCATGCAATCTGTTGGTGGACTGTCTGCTGTTGAAGATAGATAGTGAGAGTGACAGCTGTTGCTGCTGCTGGATAAAATTTCTATATCTGCCATCTGCTTGCTGTTGACGATAAGTAGTGAGGGTGACAGCTGTTGCTGCTGCTGTACTAGATATCTGTATCTGCCTTCTGTTTATGGACTGCCTGCTGTTGAAGACAGGTGGTCAGAGTTACAGCTGTTGCTCCTGCTGTATTAAATATCTGTATCTGCCATCTGTTGGTGGACTGCCTGCTGTTCAAGAAAAGTAGTGAGAGCGACAGCTGTTGCTGCTGCTGGATTAAATATCTGTATCTACCATCTGTAGGTGGACTGCCTGCTGTTGAAGATAGGTAGTGAGAGTGACAGCTGTTGCTGCTGCTGGATTAAATATCTGTATCTACCATCTGTAGGCGGACTGCCTGCTGTTGAAGATAGGTAGTGAAAGTGACAGCTGTTGCTGCTGCTGGACTAAATATCAGTATCTACCTTCTGTTGGTGGACTGCCTGCTGTTGAAGATATGTAATGAGAGTGACAGCTGTTGCTGCTGCTGGATTAAATATCTGTATCTGCCATCTGTTTGTGCACTGCCCGTTTTGAAGATAGGTATTGAGTTACAGCTGTTGCTGCTGCTGGACAAATTATCTGTATCTGCCATCTGTTTGTGGACTACCTGCTTTTGAAGAAGGGTAGTGAGAGTGACAGCTGTTGCTGCTGCTGGATTAAATATCTGTATCTGCCATCTGTTGATGAACTGCCTGCTGTTGAAGATAGGTAGTGAGAATGGCAGGTGTTGCTTCTGCTGGATTAAATATCTGTATATGTCATCTGTTTGTGGACTGCCTGCTGTTGAAGGAAAGTAGTGAGAGTGACTTCAGTTGCTGCTGCTTGAATTATATCTTTTTTCTACCATCTGTTGGTGGTTATACTCATGATACCAGGAGCTGCTTCTGGAGACGAAACTAATCTTTGCTGCTGCCTTCTGTTACGAGGGTGATAGCTGCTGCTGACGGTGGACGGGGTGATATCTGCAGTAAGTTTTAGTGAGAGTTACTACTTCTTGTGGTGTACGTGACTAGAGTGATATATTGTGCTGTTGTTTATCAACGAGTGAAAACTGATGCTGATGGTTTCTGTGATATTTGCTGTGACAACAGCAGCAGCTGTTGTATCTTCAAATTAACAGCAGTAGAAGTTATTTCATTCCTCCCCTTAGACAACAACAGCAAATCTTACTCTCCACCTAGGTTGCAGGATGCGGCTCTTTTACAACCAGCTGCAGCAGCGTGTGAATTACAAAGCCCCATAAAATCTGCTACTTCTATCATCAGAAAAGAATAAGACAAAAGCGATAAGCCGTACTAACTGCAACTGCGGCATTAGCAATTGTACCAATTAAAAACCACCATCAACAGCTAATGCTTTCGACAGATGGTGGTGCCACTTAAAACAACACGAGCAGCTGCTTATGATACCACCATCAGTAACTGACACCTCCATTAGCAGCCTATGCTTTTACTTACAGCAGCAGCAAAATGTACTCTAAACACTAGTGGCAACAGCTGACATCCCTCTGATCTCCGATATAGGCAGATGATAGTGTCATTTACTAAAAGCAGCGGCTGCTTATGACACCACCATCAGCAACTGACATCACCATTAGCAGCTAATACTTAATCAACAGCATCCGTAATGGTTATTCTCAATACTAATGACAGTAGCTGATATCCCTCTGTTCTCCGATATCGGCAGATGGTAGGGTCACTGTCACTAATAATAACATCAGCAGCTCATTCTGACTCCACCATTTGCAACTGACATCACCATCAGCAGCTGATGCTTTCATCAACAGCAGTAGTTATTCTAAATACTTATGGCAGCAGCTAATGTCCCGCTGTTCTCCAATATCAAAAGATGGTGGTGTCACTATCACTAATAAACAACATCAGGAGCTGCTTATGACACCACCATCAGCAACTGACTACATTATCAGCAGCTGAAGATTTCATCAACAACAGCAGCAAAAGTTATCCTGAATACATTATGGCAGCAGCTGATGTCCTTCTGTTCTCCGATATCGGCAGATGGTGGTGTAACTATAAAAAAAACACTAGCAGCTGCTTATGACACCAGCATCAGGAACTGACTTCGCCATCAGCAGCTATTGCTTTTACTTACAGCAGCAGCAAAGAGTTATTCTCAGTACTAATGGCAGCACCTGATGGCCCTCTGATCTTCAATATCGACAGATGATGTGGTCTCTGGTACAAACATCAGCATCTGCTTATGAAAACTGGCGGAGCAGCAGATGTTACTCCTGTCAGACCACCAACATTAGTGTCTGCAAATACTACACACGGCAAAAACAGTAATATAAGCCTAAATCCTTACTATAAACAGTGGCTGACACTTTTAATAACACCATTATCACAGGCAGCATATATCAATCTTAAAAAAAGAAAAGAATGTTGAAAACATCAGCATCAGTTGTCACTATCATACCACGAACAGAAGCAGCAGTGTAACAGCAACAAAGTAGAAAAAGTTGCAACACTCTCTATCAACAACTAGAAACAACAAATATTAGGCCCCAGCACAAAATATCAAAAAATGTCAGTCTTGCAATAAAAAGAGTGTCAGGAAGTGTCTCTCTCACCACCAAATGTTGCATCACAAATTCTTTTCACACCCGTAGCATTTATATATATATATATATATATATATATGAAGAAGAATGTTTATTCAAGTGCTATATAGGTTATGTAGCCCTTGAGCATATACATGTACATACATGCAATACAAATATAAACGGTGTGACAGGTAGTACAATAAGTGCATAATATCACCTTCACAGTATCCGAACGCACTGTACCCTCTCTTCCGGTTTTCATAGCGTTGAATCGAGAGTACAAAATTCGCTTATAACCAGTAGCCGGAAATCATTATGTTTTGAGTTTTTATCCGGAATAAACTTCGTCATTTATAGTTATTCAGCTTCGAAAATGTAAAGAGGTAAGTTTAATATAATTTTCTCTTCGGTCTTTTACTTTATTGCCCTGTACAATGATAAACTCCTTGCCGTCGCAGATTTTTTTTCCGAACAGCTTAATTTAACACGAGATTGTGTCGTGCAAAACTTAGCTATCATTCTTTTATCAAAACTAACAAACTGTAGATTGATAACGCCTTACGTTTATTCTAAAGATGTTTTATAAGAAACATGTAAGAAAATGCTCAAAATGGTTTAAGAATCATGCCAAGGGCGATTTGAATACTGTACCAATTACTACCCACCCATACACGACATTGTACAGGGTAACAAAGTAAAAGACCGAAGAGCAAATTATATTAAACTTACCTCTTTACATTTTCGAAGCTGAATAGCTATAAATGACGCAGCAGATTCCGGATAAAATCTCAAAACATAATGATTTCCGACTACTGGTTATAAGCGAACGTTTGTACTCTCGATTCAACGCTATGAAAACCGGAAGAGATTGTACATGTAGTTCGGATACTGTGACCTTAATAAATACAGAATAATATGTGAGTCAAGAATCATTAATACTTAAAGCTATTAATTTCTTTCCTCTGAGCTATATCCTAACCTATCCCACTTAGACCTTATCTTTGCTTGGTGAAAACTGTGTGACTCTTCTTGTAATATCCCTTCGGGCACTATGCCTAACCTGCATTGAACCAACGTCGATTCGACACCATGACGTCGAATCGTCTTCGGTTCAAAGCTGATCAAACCCCATGTGCCCGACGGGTTATTTGTAAGGTAACTTAATCATAGTTCGTTGCGACCCCTAAACTACATATAAGGCACATCTGTCATGCGAATTGGAGAGAACTGTGTGACTCTTCTTGTAATATCCCTTCGAGCACTATGCTTAGCCAGCATCGGACCAACGTCGATTCGATATCATGACGTCGAATCAACGTTGGTCCAAAGCTGATCAAGCCCTATGTGCCCGACGGGTTATTTGTAAGGTAACTTAATTCGTTGCGAGCCCTAAACTACATATAAGGCACATCTGTCATGCGAATTGGAGAGAACTGTGTGACTCTTCTTGTAATATCCCTTCGGCACTATGCTTAGCCAGCATTTGACCAACGTCGATTCGATATCATGACGTCGAACCGACGCTGGTCCAAACTTGATCAAACCCCATGTGCCCGACGGGATATTTGTAAGGTAACTTAATTCGTTGCGAGCCCTAAACTACATATAACGCACATCTCTTATGCAAAATGGAGAGAACTGTGTGACTCTTCTTGTAATACCCCTTCGGGCACTATGTTTAGCCAGCTTTGAACCAACGTCGATTCGATATCATGACGTCGAACCGACGCTGGTTCAAAGCTGATCAAACCCCCATGTGCCCGACGGGATATTTGTTAGGTAACTTAACTCGTTGCGAGCCATAAACTACATATAAGGCACATCTGTTATGCAAATTGAAGAGAACTGTGTGACGCTTCTTCTTGTAATATCCCTTCGGGCACTATGATCAGCCAGCATTGAACCAACGCCGATTCGATATCATGACGTCGAATCGACGTTGGCTCAAAGCTGATCAAACCCCCATGTGCCCGACGGGATATTTGAAAGGTAACTTAATTCGTTGCGAGCCCTAAACTACATATAACGCATATCTGTCATGCAAAACACCCAAAGTGGCTATGTGAAAAAGCAAACACCAGTTTGAGTACCTAAACAAACAAAACAGTTTTGTGTCTACACTGAAAACACATATTTGAAGGAAAAAAAAGAGAAAATAAACCTTACGTAAATATATGGCAGCAGAGGGACATCAGCTGCTATATTTTTTTTTTCGTTGATGCTGACAATGGCTTTCTGAACAACCCTAACGACCTTGCATATTCAAGGATTCTGTTGTTTTTATTTCTCTGTTTATACCAGTACCATGGTCTTGCATGCTCTTAATATTAGTCCTCAAACACATACATTGAGATGACACTAGAAGCTCTAAATGCAGGAAAAAATGATTGTAATTAAATAAATAAACTTGAAAAATTAACTTCTGAAAATTAACTTTGACCTTGTCTTTTTTTTCAAACATCTTGCTGATCTTACCCAACAAGTAGAGCCAAACTAAAAACAGGGGATAAATGAGCAATAAAAAGGCAAATAAGAAGAGAGGGAAAAAGAGAAAAGAGTGGCCAAGATCTGCAGGAAAATTTAAAAACGATGAGAAAAAATAAATGTCATGTTGAATAGCTAATTATAGTATCTTCTGCGGGAGTCTCAGCTGAAGTTGCGGACCTGGTGTTGTGTCAGAGGCAGCAGCAGTAGTTTCTTTCTGTACAGCTGCAGTTGATAGTTGATGCCAGAGGTACTATTGACCTACCTTAAATTAACTTGCAAGCTGAGCGAAAACGGATTTGCGATATATCGGTATTACGGTATTGTGAGACAACTTTATCATGTTTTTTTTTTAAGATACGTTTTCTGTAATATAAGTACTTTAACTCCGAAAGTCAACGCTGTTTAAGATGTTAATGGTCATATTTAACTCTTAGTTTATTTCATTTATAATAATTAATAACATTAAATAATACGCGGACTCTCAAACACTGTACACGTATCCTAGTGATAATTCGAATTATGAACATCAATATTTTTATAGATATCTATAATTCGAATTATCGATATCCATAATTCGAACTCAGGATATCCGAAAATCATAATTATTAATAGATATAATTTGTATCATGGATATCACAAATCCGATTTTTGGATATTCATAATTTGATTTATGGATGGTCATAAATCGGATTATGGATATCGGATATCACTTATTACTAATGGATATCAATAAATCAAATAGGTGATACCAATGTCGAATTAGTGATATCCATTAATCATTAAGATTATTAAATATCCAATAAATATTAAGTAAAATCCATAATTCGGGTCACGGATATCAATATTTGGGCCCGTTTATGTATAACACTATAGTCCGGACGCGATAAGTTGGCAATGTTATTGTTTTGTGTTTGTTTTGATTTGGTGACTGATTGGCTATATAGCAGAGTTCAGCTTATCCAACTCACGGGAATGAAAGAATAAATTTGAATAATTTTGTTACTATCAATTGTGTTATCAATGATATTCTTAAACTAGAGACAGTTCCTGTCTTTTAGCTTTCAAAAAGTGTCATTTAGACAAATTAGAACTGTCAGTTAACCGTAATGTGCCATTATGACCATAGATCAAGAAGTTACATGATTTGCACCGTAATGCTAGTACAGGTACTGTTGACATTAAAAATGTAAACAAAACATTGCCACTATAGCGCGACCGACCTATAATTAGAATTATGGATATCGTATATTCTTCGTTACAAATAATAAGTTTAAATAACGACTGCTCTGCGATTATTTATGGATATTTACTATTCAAATTATGGATATCAATTATTCAGCCCGATTTCTTGATATAACTTATTTAAAATATGGATATCCCTACTTCGAATTACATATATGAGCCGCGACACGGGAAAACCAGCAATCTGGTTGTGCACCCAGCGCAGACTCAGATCAGCCTGGGCATCCGCCCAGTCTGATCAGAGTCTTCGCTGGCCGCATGGAGGTAGCTAAGACCCTTATCTACCCTTTGGGCACTAAACGAAGAGTCTGATCAAACTTGGCGAATGCTCAGGCTGATCTGAATCTGCACTGGGTGCACAACCAAATTGTTGGTTTTCTCGTGTCGCGGCTCTTGTGTATTTCCATAATACTGCCCATAGCTATCAATAACTCTAATTATGGCTACCCATAAATCGAATTAGTGATATCATAATTCGAATTGGTGATATCCATAAAATCGGATATTTGGCATCCATAATTCGAAGTTGTGATATCCATTCTTTGAATAAGTGATATCAATAAATGGGCTGACCAAGACCTGACAAATGTAACAATTTTCTACTTGCTCACTGCGCACTGGGAAAGCAAATACTTTTATTTGACCAGCAAAATTTCTTGCTTCTCTAGAATTATTGTTGTAACACAAATTTCCGATGAAAGAGATTACAGGTGTGATCTACGAGACAGGGCTGAGATATATGATAAACTTTATTTTTCAGCTACATGTATCAACCAAATAAAAGAGTGCTGAAAATGTCTCCTTCCCCACCCCAACCTGCATTCGCACTGCTGATTTTTTTTTCATCTCTCGTAACGATGTTCCCGAAGTGGCTCAGCGGTTTCCATCTGTTGGATTTTATTGTATGTGTATTTCAATTCTCGTAACGACATTGGATTTTATGTACTGTTCTGTTTCAGTTCTCCTAACGACGTTCGCCAAGTGCGTACGTAACTATAGTTGCACACCCCTGGCGCCGAGTGTTCGTCCAAGTCCTATGTATATTGTTTTGTTCTCTTCTCTTCTCCTAACGACGTTCCCCATGTGGTCAGCGATACGTAACTATGACTATAGTTGCACACAGCCGTCCAAATTTATATTTTGTAATCGACCCTATTAGCGCACGTGACCCAATAAGCGCAGATCATGGGAAGTTCTGAGGCATATGATTATTAGCGCACATATTTTTACTTGTTTATCCCTTTGATTGCTTGTTACAGGTGCTGAAAACACAATAAAATCTTACAGTTTTCACTTACAAAGCATCTCCATCCTGCATGACTATATGCAGCTTTTCTCTAATGATTCAGTTTATTTCTATATATAATATTTTTTGAAATGTGCGTTTATTAGGAAGAATGTCTTCTGAAAGTATTTAATGTTTAGCGCACAGTGGATCGAATACGGTACACCTTTATTTTTTTATTTATAATTTAGAAGCTTATTATATTTTGTTGGTATGTAAGGGAAGCAGACTATTCCAATTCAGTCTCTTATATGTACCATGTTTTAATCTTTGCCAAGGAAATAGATTTTTTTTTTGTATTTATTTTTTTTTTTAATTTATTTTTGTAGCTATTCCATTCTAGTATATATTATTCTCGCAAAGGAAATAAGTTAACATGTCTGTAAACTATATATAGGCACAAGGGAGAAGCCTGCGAAAGATAAATCCTATTATTGTATAACTGCAACTACAGTTATTCATTTTAAACACAGACGTTATTATTATTATTATTATTATTATCATTTGTCATTATTATTTTGGGCTTTACAGCCCTTACAAGAAGACTTACCTATATCGAGCCGATCGTTCCTAGAAAGTGGGCTAAAACCAAACTTACTGGGGTAAAACGTCAATAGCTGCTGCGAGGCTATCAGCAGCTGCTGCGAAGCTATCAGCAGCTGCTGCTGAGGCTAGCAGCGGCAGCTCGTGATTTGGATGTTACTGGAAATTGTCGTCTGCATAAAAAATCAAGAATATTTTGACAATATTGATCTAACTAACTCTTGTAGAAATGATGTCTAGGCAGCAAACAGTTTGGATCTTAGATCAGGCCCCACATTTGTGGGGCCTGATCGGAATCCAAACCGTTTGCCCGGTTACCCCTAAAGGAGTATTCCGAATGGAATGGGTTAACCCACCCATTATACGCCCCATATCCTGGTGCTGCCACCACCAAAGCTGTTCCTCTGAAGGACCCAGACATCAGCAAATCTCTCTTCTCTCCTACGGGAGATCCTTACACTGCTATCTGCATGGCTTACGTTAAACCTTGACTCATCCGTGAACAAAATATTGTTCCAGTCCGCACGTGTTAACCGCAAATGATGTAGATACAAGATGACTCGGGCTGCTCTTTGGGCCCTGTTAAGAGCCGGGCCGGGTAGCGCAATCGGTAGGGCACCTGACTCGTAAGTCAGAGGTCCTGGGTTTGAATCCCGGTCTGGCCACATACTTTCGTTTCTCCTTCCGCTGATTCAAGAAGGGCAGTTGTCAGCTACTGGCGAAAGTATGTGCACTTAGTACTGGTTAACCGCTTAGGAGGTCTAAGCCTGCCCAGGAATAGTGTGGTTAGGTTAACTGACCGTCCCGACATGACCTTAGTTGTTTACCGTGGACGTTAAGCATCAAATCAACCAACCAACCAACCCTGTTAAGAATTTGTCCGTAGTAAGGTTTGTGAGCGCGTACCGACCTATGTCTAGCCCTTTACCTGTTGCAGATATTCCATACCCCTTACTATAGTATAGTGGCAGATAGGTAGCGACGACGCAGTATAAAAGACTTGACTTGACGTGGTCTGATTGCAAGGGCGTAGCTGCTATTACGCAAATACGCAGGTGTGTAATTGAAATGTTGTCAGACTGACAAAAATTTCAACACGCCTCTGCGTATTTGCATGCAGACATTCTATAAATTGAACAAGATTTCAGTTCTATCTGCCACAACAGAAAATAATCTGAAAGAGGAGCTACACCCGACACGTTCCCTCAAAGAGCATGAAATCTATCAGTGCGTATCATACAATTGCCCCTAGCTTCGTCCCAGGATTGCGCTGGTTGTTGTTTAACCGAGATTTGTGGCGATTGTGCAAATGAAAAAAGGAATGTGACTGGTGGGTAATTTTGTTTAAATACTGCTCCTAGCACACAGTAACAACAGCCTTTAAACGATAAAATACTGCGCTACAAACATTTTGGTATGCGTTCTCATTGCAGGAAGATAGAAATTCGCAAAATATTGTACAAAGAAAAGTGGATACCTTTTATTTTGGCTGAGTATTTGTGAGCTTTTTTACTTATTTCTTTATTTTATTAAAAAAAACGTAAACCTATTTTAATTTAATTAAACTAAAGACTGAAAACAAAGCGGTTATGGCTGTCAACATGTCAGTCATCTACAGCGTGGCTTCCTTTGCATAGGATTGAAAAGATTCCCGCCTTCAGCTGGTTCGAGACCCGCAGGAGGCGGGAATATTTTCAATGGTGAACGGGGTTTTATTGCACTCCGCCTTTCATTAGCATCAACCCATCGTCCTGATATGACTGAAATACTGTTAAAAAGGACGTAAAATCGCAAGTCATCCACCCATCCCTTCACATACCTTCAGGAAAGTGATTCTAGTGGCTGAACTCAACGATTTGTCATCCTTATTTATTGTGCTGAATAGTTGCTGGAAGGAGGAGAATAATGACGGCATTGATCACAGACTGTGGATGTGCAAACAGTCCAAGATCCTTAATTACTGCTGGCATACTCAAATGAAGATATATGGCTACAGCTCCATGTCTTCCACCTCTTTTACTATGGGAAATAACTTCTATGACTTCCTGTTGTGTCAGTTTACAAAAAGGCTCCTATTACTAGAAGGACGAATGGAGCAAATTCTTTCCTTTAAGAAGGGAAGTAAAACTGTAAATGTCAGAGTTCTTTCCTCTCCTGCAATGGTATACATTTACCTTAATATATATGACTACACTTCTAGTAAAGAATAAATCTTTGCTTAGGGAGGCACTCTTGACGCAAAGAAATAGCACTCCTAAGAGAGCGAATTCTTTCTGTTAAGAATAATCCTCATGAAATCAAGGAATCAACTAGCATGCAAGCTAGTACTGTTTTCTGAAGGTGTTCTGATCCACCCCCATATATTTCCATTTTCTCATAGGGAGACATTTTTGTGACTTCCCGTTAAACTCGCTTCCCTGGACAACAAGGGGAGAGTCGGGTAACTTCGGACAGCGGGTAAATTCGGACACTGACGTTGTTTCCTTTATATGTCGGTTGTTTTGAACTAAAACAAAAATTAAGTGGCCAAACAGAGAAAATCCTGATTAGACGATTCTGAGCCGTCTCATCTGGATTTTCACTGTTTGTACTTGTATGTCCGAATTTACCCCCCATGTCCGAAGTTACCCGACTCTCCCCAAAGCCTTTCCAAATGTCTACTCTGAAAGGAAAGAATTTGCTCCTAGTCTACTTCTACGAGCAATTTTCCCTTCAGGTTTGACCCCAATTGAGAAAGGAGGCAGAAAAGGAAAAAGAAGAGTTGCTTCCCCTGTAACTGTACTCTTTTGCCTTTGTCTCTTATGTGAAAATTGTGGAAAAACAGTGATCAAGCCCTGTGTGTGCATTTCATTTATCAAGATGACCCCTAAGATACCCAATCACAAGACACCTGAATGGGCCTGAACCACTCACTAATTCAGGATTTCAAACAAAGGTGGTGATAATCACTGATTTGGGGCAAAGACAAAAATCTGCATAAAACGCTAAAAATATAGCTGATCTTCCCAAAACTTAGCAGATGCCGTCTTTATGTTGTTTACCATAATTTAAAATCCAAACATGCAGGATTTGTTGATGTTAAAAAGTGTTTTTATATGGAAAGGTCAAAGGATAGTTTTGTGCCTAGAAATCTAAGAAATAATGTTGTTACTGAAAATATACTTAGTGCCGAGGGTACCTTGTTGCATTATGGAGAGCGTCCTAGCAATTATTTTTTCCGACTCTTTCACACATTTTCATGCTGAGCAGATAAAAAAAAAGACGTTGCCTGTGTCCGAGTTTTTTGTCAAAACACACAGGTGAGACTATTTTAACAAAGTTGAACAATTTCATATACACACCTGTCATAGTGTTAGTAATGTATTGTTTATATTGTAGGTGTTATATAGGTATGCTTGCCTACCCTATATTTAATGAAAGCATCCAGTGTACATTTACCTTGTTTATAGTTGAACATTTGAGAATAAGCTACTGTTTTCATCTGGTGTACATTACAATTTGAGAAAGAGTTTGAACAAATAATTGCTAGGACGCTTTTCACTTAAGAAATAGATCAGCGCTAGCAGTGAATTGTTGAGTAATAATTCACTGTTTGGAGGTCAGTTGTAAAGTAGATCATATCACGAGCGCGGAGCGCGAGTGATATGTCTACTTACAACTGACCGACAAACAGTGAATTATTACTCAACAATTCAATGCTAGAACTGAACTATTTCGATTCTAACAACCAAACACGCCGAAAAACTATTCTTTTCATTCAAAGTCTCCCAACCTTCCTGCCAGCGCGTTCATGCTCCCGCCAATATCTAAGACAAATGTACGTTTTATGGCGATTATAGATAGAAAAAGAGACGTGACACCGTCTAACGTCTCAAAATGTCACAAAATTACGTCAGTTGTTGCAGTGACGTCAGCAATTAGACTCACGCGCTCCGAAACAGTGAATTGTTGCAGAATAAAACACGGTAGCTTTCCATTGCTTCTATAGGCGGACTGTGTTAGAATATGCAATAACGTACCTTCAGCGCTACGTAAATTTTCAATAACAATGCTTTTTTTTAGATTTCTGCGCAGAAAATACCCTTTGATCTTCCCTTATAAAACACTTTTTAAGCAGCAAGTACCTCTATTTTATATTCTAAATTGTAGAGAACAACAAAAATACAGTGGACTCGACAGTATCGGATCATCGACATTATCGGATCACTCATAAGTTATCACCCTTTTTTTCTCACAAATGAAGCAAATATTTTTTACGATTATATTACAGTCATCAAGTTAGACCAATGGCAAAGTGCAGGGTAAAAAATTCGATAGAAATCTGCGGCTGTGACACAAATCAGAGTTGTTGAAAAGCTTGGCCCCTCTTCGGCGGCGCTTGCATTTTGCCTGTTGCTCGTTAACCTCAAAATAGATTTCGGTTATTTAAACTATTTTATCATTAGGCGATTGAATCCAATTTTGCTTTGTACTGTGTCCTAGCATCCCTAAAATTGCAGGCAGTCATTATTTTTGTGACATCCTATTATTTGATAAAACTGCAGACTTGAAAAGTGGGGCACCGATGTGCTACAGTAACGGATCATTATATAATTTGAACTGAAATACAGGCCTCAGCTGGAAAACTGCATTTTGGATGTATGGTCTGATGCTGAAAGCAAGTCATAAATCAACTACCTGAGTGGCTGCTGTGTCTTCTTTCAAAAGAGATCAGTATAACACTAAGACAGCACCCTTTTTATAAAACACCCCCATCCCACGCCGCACATGCTAGATGCTAACGAAGGTTAAACGTAGCACAACTAAGCTTCTGCTAAACATTCTGAAGAAACATTCGAGATCAGCTCGCGGGTGTGTTCTGAACCCAATAATGACTGGCGTTCATCGGATGGACATCTGTACATGGTGTAGACTCAGATTAATGCCGGAAAACTCGTTGAATGACCATGTGTGTTTATACACAGATTGCACTGAAATATCGTTTGGGCGGAAAATCACCGTAAATTTGTTGATCCTGATCAGACACTACAGTTTTATCAGGGTCTACACTTTGCAAAGGCAGATTATGATCTTTATTGTGTGAGTAGTTCCGTGCTCATGATGGGGCGCAGGCCGGATTACTGAGTTAAGAATTTTTGGCATGCTTGTACTTTTGTATACATTTAACTTTGATTTAACTCGCATAACCCTTGCTGGTGAAGGACTACATGAAAAATATCGTTGAAAGGCCGTAAAAGTTTTCTCCGAGAGTTTTATAGGTCCAACTGTTTATGTAGCAAATTATTGAAGCTAAGAAGGTTGCCAGAATGCCTCCGATAAACTCTCCTATAAAATAATATCATATGATCCGATACTGTCGCACCTGATTCGTTACTGTCGTAAGACCCCCATGTAAGTCTCGATAGGTTATCTGCCCTTAAAGGAATAAATTTCTTAGATATTTTGACATCTGCAATTGTTATGTGTCATAACATACATACTTTTAGCATTCACATACAACAAAACAGGAGTTTTATTGAACTTGATCCGATACTGTCGAGTCCATTGTGAGAAGTCTACTAATTTTCAGAGAGATGTTATTTTTTTTATGGTTTTATGCAGATTTTTACATTTACCATAAATCATCACTGTGGATATATTTTGTGGGCTAGGTTAATACCTGGCGTCATCATGAAAAGTGTACTTGGCAAACAGTGTAGAACCGGATGAGACATCGTAGATCGTGGCATCCTAACAGAGCTAGCTTACAATGTGTGAATTTCTGACTGAGCAAATGTGACCAAAATCAATTCACACATCAACTATGTACCTCTTATATACAAGAAATGGACCCTGTGCGAACACTGAGCAAGATGAGTCTCCTGGTATAAAGAGGCGCCGGGGTCGAGTGGTTAGAGCGACTCGTTATGGTGCAGAAGGTTGCAGGTTCGAAATCCGGAATGGGTAAACTAGCGACTGGAAAACTCCGTCAACCCGGCAGTAATTGGGTACTTTTTTCTAATCATAGCAGGGAAGCATGATGCAGCAATAGGAGATGGATGGGCTTCTTTTTTCATACGCTGTGCCCAAGATACAGCGGACCGCTAACCCTACTGCCATTCGGGTATGGGAAACCTTTAGCTTTTACCTTTTTACTGGTATAAAATGCGATAACCAATTTTTGACCAGTGGACTTGTCCATTTTTATCATTTGGATGAGTCCATTTCTAGTTTTAGGATTTCTGATGAATTCTTTTAATTTTCATTGCATTTTGCATGAAAATTCCTGTAGGAAAACATGCAAACAGTGTAGACCTTGATCAGACGCTGCGTTCTGCGGCGTCTGAACTGGGTCTGCACGGTTTTCATATGTCCCTACAACGGATTTGCAGTCTAAAATGGGAAAAACCAGTTTACAAACTGAAATACTGGATGCTAAGTTGTTAGATGTCAACACTCATTCTTTCTCCAAAAACAATTTGCAAATCATGCAAATTCTGATCAGATAGCTCCTAAGCTGATACACCGGGGTCTACACTACCTGTCTAAGCGTATAGAATAAATAAATATGGTCACAGACAAAGAAGCCATTCAATTATAACAAAAGAGTCAGTTTTTTAATATGCAATTTATTCTGCATCACAAACATATATAACATTGTATCTCTAATTACTATACTGAACTGAAACCCTCTCCACCAAATAAGCATCAAATCAGAACCCCTCTTTGCTTTATAATTTAAAAATCAAAATAATCACTCCTACAGGAGCAAATTCTTTCCTTTGAGAGTTGACCCCCATTAAACAGGGAGGTAAAAATAAAAGTGACAAGAGTTGCTTCCCCTAACAGTATATCCATTCACTTTAAACAAAAAGTGTATGGGCTGATACTTCTGAAATACAGTCAACTCCCGATATCTCGAACACTGATATCTCAAAGTAGCTTCTTATATAAAAGAATGTTTTTCCTATTTCATTTACATTTCAACTCCTGTTATCTCAAACTACTGATATCTAACAGTTAATTTCCTGGTACCAGAAAATTTACTTTGAGATATCGGTAGTTTGGGCTGCAGTTCGACTTCGAGGTATCGGGGGTTGACTGTATTTTGTCAATTTTCCATAAAAACATGTTGTGACTCCTCATTAGAACCTCCTCATCACTGAGTTTGTTCCGATAAGGGACCACAATCAACATTTTTGTCAGAAATGAGAAAAAATGTCAGGAATTATGGTCTTTGCAACCATCCATTAACTGAAATGCTGTCAAACTTTAATAAATCAAGTTTTAATTAGATAAGCCCTGAACATAATTGGTAACAGTGATATGAGTCTATTTCCCTCTTACTAATAATAATAACAAAGTACATGAACATGTTTCTGTTTACAACACTGACAACTAACTATTTGTATGGATATAAACTTTTAAATTTTAACCCGAAAAAAAGCTCTGATTTTCCAATTCATACAATTAAGTTTTCTTGAATTTTGAAATAATGTATTCTCATCTTCAAATTAGGGCCTAAGGAATGAACACAGATATGTACAAAATTTCTGCTTTTAAAGATTTAAAATCACCAATTAATTTTCCTCTGGAATCTTAGGTTTTAATCTTTTTTTAATGCTCCAGATAAGAAGCGGTTACAGGGATAAGTAAGGGAAAATTTTCCATATTTCTACATAAAAAAGCATATGTTGTGATTCCTCATTAGAACCGTCTCATTGAGACGTTCAAATGAGGGGTCACAACATACGTTTTCACTCAGAAATTAGAAAAACTATCTCAGAAAAATCCTCGAAACCCCACCTTATATGGAGCTCTGTATATTTCTGATAAATCAAATGGTATTATCGGAAGATTACAGTTACAATATGTAATAAACAATAATTCTGTCACAATACAACAAAGCTAATTAAAAATCCCATCACTGTAGATATAGCTCCAATGTCCCTCTTGGGCAGCGTGTCTTATTCACGGCGCTGTGGTTTAATGGCATCCAGGACCTGAACAATGTCCCCGTTCTTGGCCTCTAGGAGGCGGGTGAGCCACCCACCATCATTGTTGAACCCCATTGCCATCATCTGTGAAAGGGCTTCAGCAATGGCTGGGTCTGAAAATTTAAAGGTTAGATATTAGCATTTTACAGACGGCTACTATTTTTCTTCAGTTATAAGACTGTGGTTTTCCCATTCAAAAACAATCTCAAAGATCTAGATCTGTCTTGTAAGAAGAAGGACGAATTTTGAAGTTGAAAAACATTGTGACACATTTAATAAACTGTTTTGTACTTTTTTATTCAACTATATTACGCCTTGAAGTTATAGAGAAGTGTGTGTAGGATCTGGTCGAAAGCTCAACGGCTTGTAGAGACTGTCTCCTCTCACGCTTAATTTCTATGTCTTTTTCTCACTCCATTTCTCTCAACTTTCATTGAGGTGAATGGGTACACTTTCAAGGGAAGCAACTCTACCATTTTCGTTTTACCTCCTTTCGCAGTAGGTCTCAACTCTGAAAGGAAAGAATTTGCTCATAAAGGAACGAATTCTTTTCTTTAGAGTAGAATCCTTTTTGGACGGGTTTCGTCTTCCAGGGAAGCAAACATGAAGTCATAAAAATTGTTCCCTTTTGTAAAAACGGCGGGAAAAACGAATGTGTATCCATACACCTAAAAATCAATGCAAGGCACTGTATATGCAACAATGAAAGATTTAATCCCTATTCTTACCTGCGGGTGGGTAGAGTGGGGCCTGGCTGGGAGCTGGTGGGGCCTGGCTGGGGGCTGGTGGGGCCTGGTCGGGAGCTGAAGGAGCTGGTCTCGGGACTTGTGGCATAGGCGCAGCGCCATCTGTCTGTGACTTTGGTTCCTCATTCATTGTAAGAACTGTCCAGCCATTCTCTTTCTCCGACACAGTTGAACTCTTTGGTGGTTCTCCCCTCTGTTGTGAGTCCTGAAAAAAAAATATTCCATGACAGATGGATGGATGGATGGATGGATGGAATCCCATCCTTTTCAACAGTATTTCAGTCATATCAGGGCGATGGGAGGGTGCTATGTAAGACCAGTAAAATGGAACCCTGTTAACGGTTGGAATGATTTTCAGCAGGAATCAGACCCTGGAACGCTGGCTTAGCAGGCCCGCGATTAACCTTCTGACAAGTTCATAGTGGATAACATACTCGAAATAGGACACCAATTATATGAGTATCATACATGCTTCCCCCTTATAGAAAATTAACGGATAGGCGATTGCAATAAATGGGTACATTTTCGTGTGTTTTTCCGCCACTTTCACAAAGGGAAACAACTTTCATGCCTTCATATTTGCCTGTCTGGAGAATGTAGCCATTCCAAGGGAGGGGCGTCTGTTCTTTAAGAGTTGATTCTCATTGATAAAGGGCACAAAATGAAAATGACAAGAGTTGCTTTCCCTGAAAGTTTACCCATTCATCTGAAAACATTAAGATGGCAAACGGTGTAGTCCTAGATCAGGCTGCTCCGAGAAGCAGTCTGACCTGGGTCTACACCGTTTGCTCAGACGTTTGTCTGAATATTTCAGGCATATACAGTAACAAAAGAATTTATAAATCAATATCTGTAGAGAATATTATATTTCATGTTCTAATTTTCTTTTCTGGTTCAAATCACTGCTTAAGGCATTCAGCATTTAATTGGTATATTATAGTAGGTAAATATATAATTCAGCCAGTCTCTGTGAAAACCGGGCTTAGTATAGGTTAGAGGCTATGAAGAGAAATCTTCGCAATTAAGAACCTGAAGCGAGCGTAGCGAGCAAATTTGAAAATTCGGGTGATCTGATTGGTTTATTATCTGGGGCAAACACTAAATGACATAAGAACAAAAAATTAACTAACTGCACACAGAAAAGTATTCACTTTTCTTAACATTACCTGAAATTTTGAGATGGTTACCATTATGTATTACTGAGATATAGACTTAAGAAACTAATAGGTAGTGCAGTTGCTTTGTGTGACGTTATTAACATCATGCACGTATGTTTTGACGTCAACGTCACTACATTTGTTTGAACGCGCTTTCTGTGCTTGTTACACAAAATAACTCGGACAAAAAGTGTGTTGGCTCATTTTCAATGTGTATCTCATAGTACACATATGACAATTTGCATGACTTAACATTCTTTCTCAAATGATAGGTCTTTATGATGGTACCATATCTGTTTTCAAGGCTTTAGGGTTACCGTGGACTAAGCGTTGTCATGGCAACATATGTCATATTTATGACTGGACTTTGTCTGAATTCATGGGCTTCCTGTTTTATCTCAACACCTAAGGTACTTTCATGGAAATAAATAGAGGTCCGAAAAATCATTAATTTTGATGTTTTTCACCCGTTCACAACGTAATTGTTACCTAATCTCATTAAGCCCGGTTTTCACAGAGAACGGCTCAATTATATGAACTTTTGGCAGGCTGACAGTTGTGACACAGAACGGTAAATTTATTCAAATCAATATCTTAGTCTGATCAGGGCATACGCAGTTCATCCATGCAATAATCAAACCTAATTATACAAACTGCCCAATACTTACCACACTGTCGAGTGCACAGACTAGTCTGTGTTTGTGCAGTTCACATATGCCTTATGATGTTTGGGCATACTTCCATTGTTTGTTCGCCATTTTTACAAGGGCTGCAACTCTGACAGTACAATGTTTGCTTTCCTTGCTTACCAATCCCCTTTCCAGCAGGGACCACACTTAAAGGATAAAATTTGCTCTCCCTGAGAGCAAATTCTTTCCTTTAAGAGTAGCCCCAAATGATAGGGGAGGTAGATACTTTTCATTCAGGGTGACCTCCCTTGTCGGTTTATCCATTTACTTTAGATTTATAACAGTTTTCTGGAGACAAAGCAAATACAGTCAACTCTCAGTATCTCAAAGTCGAATTTTATCTGAAACTACTGATATCTCAAAAGTAAATTTTCTGGTCCCAGAAAATTTTCTTTGAGATACCAGTAGTTTGAGATTTTGGGATAACAGGAGTTGAAAAGTAAAAAATAAAATAGAAAATGTGTCCAAATTAATTCTTTGATATAAGAGAGTACTTTGAGATATCAGTATCCGAGATAGAGTCAACTGTGTGTATATCAGGGCTCCAGATAAGAAGGGGTAACAAAGATAATTTAGGGATATTTATCCATATTTATCCATAAAAACATATTTTGTGACCCATCACTAGAACCGTCTCGTTGAGACGGTTCTAATGAGGGGTCACAACATATGTTTTCGTTGAGAAATAAGAAAAATTATCTTCGAATTATCCTCAATCTCAATACCCCCTCTTATCTGAAGCCCTGAGTATATACACTGTAGCAAAACAAAATCTTACCATCTTATCAGGTGACGGCGCACTCTTTTCAGTGGGTTTTGGAGTGTCTGTTTCCATAGTGTTACTTGGCTGAGGTTCTTTTGGGGCCTCTTTTTCAGCGTCCCCTTTATTTTTGCCTTTCATCCCACATTTTCCCCAAGGTCCTGCGCCAGGAGGACAGTGTGGTCCCATACCAGGAGGACAGTGTGGCCCCATTCCCCAGTCCCACATTCCCCAAGGTCCAAATCCTGGGCCCTGTCTTCCACGACCTCTGGGGCAGCCTTGACCTCCACGACCTCTCCATCCTCCGCGGCCTTGGCATCTACGACCCTGACCTTGACCTTCGGCTTGTTTTGCCTGATCGTCAGTTTCAGGAGTTTTATCGCTTGTTTCGACGTCGACATCAACATCTATGCCTACAAAGAACGACAATTGCAATAGAATTTTGATGTTAGTTATAAAAAGTAATAAAATGGAAAATAAAGTAAATACTAAAATGGACCAATCGCATTCAGTATATACTGCACAGCCGCGGCTTCTCACAGTTCTACAACAGCCTCTAGGTCCTGTCTATAGGACTAAGATTTAACAGAGGGGTGGTGTGAAAAATCAAACCTGCGGAATTCACCTGAATTCTACATTCTTAGTTTAATTTGTGTGCCAAATTGGCTTTTGTGAAAAACAAATCTTGTTTATACTCTGATCAGACTGTTGGTGTATATTCGATTTCATTCGACATAACCTGATTTTAACGCAACTGATTTAAAATGTGGTATATTGCAGTATTCTCTTTATCAACCTTGGGCGTACCTGCATATACGCACCTGAGTATTATAATTTTGTCAGTTTGACAAAATTTTAATACGCAGGCTGTGGTAATGCGTATCGCATAAGAAAACAGAAAGTTAGACCTACCAAACGGGCCCAGCATATTAGCGACGCAATCACCAACATTTCGGAGGAATTCTTCGCCACTGCATTCCTTATCTTTTTCACCCTCTTCCATTTTCTCAGCCTTTTCTCCCTTCTCCCCTTTCTCCTCCTCGTCCGGGCTCCCCGGGGCGTTTCGCTTGTGCCAGCGCTTCATGAACTTTTGCATCCATCGGCGAAAGTGAGGTGGGGGAACAAAGGGCTAAAATGGAATAAGCTTTATATTATAATAACTTCAACAGAAGGTCTCAAAAGCAAAAATACAATGTTTATCATAAGAGTGACATTTAAAATGTATTGGCACTGACCCCAGTAAATCTACGTCGTTTCGACGTGACGTTGAGGCGACGTAGAATAATTTGTTTAGAGTACTATAACTGAGCCACTACACGACAAAACAAAGTGGCATGTGCGCCCAGCGAAGACTCAGATCACCCTGGGAATCCGCCCAGTCTGATCAGAGTCTTTGCTAAGTACTTAAAGGGTAACTAAGAATCTAAGCTACCTCCATGCTGACAGCGAAGACTTTGATTAGACTGGGAAGTTGTCCAAGCGAAATCGGAGCCTTTGCTGGGCATGCATACCACTTTGTTGGTTTTGCCGTGTCGCGGCTCAACTAATGTTGAGCATCAGGTCCCCTCATAGGTTTTAGTAGTGAAATAAAATTCTAGTTAGTTTACATGAATATGAAATTACAGTACGTTCATTTCATGGACAGTAAGAAACTTCACTTACTCCTTGGGGTCCATGAGGGCCACCATGAGGTCCACCGAAGGGAAATCCAGGGAATCCTGGGAAACCGGGAAATCCTCCAGGAGTGGCAATCTTCATCATGTCGTGTTGTACGTGCAGACCCTTGCCCTCGCATGTTTTACAGAGGTCGTAGTCGGGGCACACGAGACACTTGTACCTGGGGCCACGGATGGAGCCTTCACAGCCATCACAAACCACCCCTGGGTGAACCCGGTCCTCTTCCTCTTGCTGACTTCCTTCACCATCTATAAACATGCAAGAAAAAATTATAATTAACGGTCAACTTTCGATATCTCAAAGTCGAAGTTCATTCCAAACCACTGATATCTCAAGGTAAATTTTCTGGTCCCAGAAAATTTACTTTGAGATACCAGTAGTTTGAGATAATATGTGTTGAAAGGAAAAATAGGCAATGTGTCCAAACTATATTCTTTGATATCAGGGCATAATTTGAGATATCACTGTTCGAGATATCGAGAGTATAAGCCAAACCTTACAGGAGGCTCTTATTTAGACAGAGCTCCAAATCAGAAGAAGAAACAAGGATAATTTAGGGGAAAATTTCCTTATTTCTCCACATAAATATTTGTTGTGACCCCTCGTTAGACCCCTCGTCTAATGAGGGGCCACAGCGGATGTTTTAATTGAGAAATAGGAATAATTATTTTTGAATTATCCTCAATATTCCCTCTTATCTGGAGCTCTGTTTAGGTCTAGCCTTATCAAGTTCGAATCGCCTCTCAAGCAAAATACCTAAGTGTGTCTCTCCAGCCCTTGTCCGCCCCCTCCCTTCCTTACACTTTCCCCACACCAAAATGTTGGCTTAATTGTCTATAGCTCTAAAGTTGCAACCATACAATACAGAGCTGGAGCTTCAATACAGAAAATTTTACAGTATCCTGAAACTATTTTTGTCATTATATTTTATTTTCCTTATTACTATTAAAACGATCGCAGCGTTTTTTTGCAAACCGGGAAACTTAAGCCTTCATTAGCGAAATTTCTATACACTACAGTATAACTCAAACTTACCATGGAGAAGAATTTCATAATATTTATTCATTTATTTATTTATTCATTTATATTAGTGCAAAGCGAGAAATATTGTTTTCCTTTTACTTTTTAACTGGGGTGGGTGAGGGGGTTGGAGGCTAATCTAGGCCGTTACTGTACTGTCTTTCTCAACTGCTGACAGTTAAATGAGTAAAACTAAAAGTACTGCCTTTCATTGCTACCCTAGTCTCACTTCGTCAGATCTGACATAGGTCGCACGGAGACTATTTTAAAGGTAGTACTAATTTTACTTAATTTTACTTCTAAAGTTAAAGACTATTAAAGAAACTTACTCTTTAGGGTAATAAAGACTTTGAAAATTCCATCAGTGACGTATCCCAGGGCTTCCATCAGCTCCTCGTCGGTGGAGAAAGCCACCACATCACCATCAGGGTCTGCAATACAAAGCCATGTTAGTTAATGCACAGATCAAATAAAGTCTGATAAATAAATATATTGCAGGTATTTTTTTTTCCGCAAACTAAAGCATTTTGATAGCTCAGATATTTAACCAGCTGACAAAAATAATCACTAACATGAAGGAATGGATTCTTTCTCTCCACAAGAAACACGTCAAACATGTTGCGCGAACAACGAACTTCTCTCTCTCTCTCTCTCTCTCTCTCTCTGTCTCTCCAATTTTACGCCTGTCTGCAGTTTTTTGCGTTTATTCTAACGTAATAATTTTCACAAAACACAGACATACAAAAATTACCAGAGCTGTCCTAAAAATTGAATAGTTTGGTTTTACAATGTGGTGATGCATCAAACAGATGCAGAAGAAATGGCAAACAGTGTAGACTCTGGTCTGACTGCTCCCCTTAGGAGCAGTCTGATCTGGGTCTGCACTGTTTGTTCTGGCCTATATGTTCCAATATTTCAGATTACCTAAGTACCGTAATGATTCAAGATATTGAGACAGGAGTCCCTGTACGAAAAAATCGATCCCGTCCCCAGACAGCCTGCTCAAATTTTATTATATATTTTTGCTAACAAAATAAACAAAGAAAACAAACTTAATCTTACCTTTCCAGAAGAGGGAGAAATTTCCCTGTCTCAGCGACGGGAAAATCTCGCACAATTTCTTGTACAAGTAGTCATAGCTTGAAGAAACGTCGGCAGGGACTTGAAATCGTCGGATTTCTGCGTCCCACTGCCCATCTTTCGCTAGAAATGCTTTAATTGTGAGCGACATAATTGTTTCACTTTCTTATTTACTTTAATAAATTTTCCCGCGATCTGTCAAATAGGTATATAGTTATTATTACGCTGTTCTTTCTTTTCTCTGTTGAATCGAAATGTTTAATGATTGAACGGCGAGAGCTCTCGGTTTATATACTCGTCGGTTGTCTTATGAAAATGAGTCATATTCTAGAACACTCCGTTTGGAAAACCGTGAACAGGCGTTTAAATGTTCATTTCATCATGATGTAGACGTGTTCAAATTTTAAACCTCTGCGCTTCTTCCGTTACTAAAAATAGATATTACATACTCGTCTTGACAACAAACCGGCTATGTCACAGTTTAAAATAGAACAGGTAAACCAACAAGTCACTATTATGTAGGTCATAAATCGGGACGTGTAAACAAAAACATGTCAACCTTAGCCCACAATGCAAACGAAAGACAGAGCCCATCACTCTCCTTTTGCTGTCTGTTCGAGTACTGCTGGGTAGACAGAGTTTTCAGTAGGCTAGTGGCAGTAGTGGGCCCGTTGGGATTGAACCTGTGAACATCTGCATGCGGTCTAGAAACCCAGCTGCGACGTGCCTCTCATAGACATGGTAAGAGCAAAATGTCCTAATGCATGGGGCTTACTACCACTCAGGAGCCCAGGTCACAGATCAGTGCTGGCGGTTGGGGTGTCCGGATCGGGCGTACGTGCTGGGTAACATTCAGTGCCGGGGCGACCTACTATAGAATAGTAGGGCAAGGACCTAATGTGTTTGCAGTAGGTGTGGGTAGGGGCGGGGTTCTTTGGATATTTTTATCTCGTCTATCATCTCTCTCTCTCTCTCTCTCTCTCTCTGAGTCTGGGAGACGGCTCAACATAGACTGAAAGCCTGTCTCAAAGAGCCGTTAAACCCAAAACAACTAACCTACCATTAAGCTGATGATCCATGTTCGATTTCGGCTGGAGACGCAAATCTTTTCAACCGTAAACGGTGTGCCATTGCACACAGCATTTCATCGTCCCGGTATGACTGAAATAAAGTTGAAAAGGACAAAAAATAGCAAGTTGTCCGTCTCGTCCCAGAGGCGTTTTATAGGCAGCAATGTTGATGACCGGGTATAATTATTTTTCGGGTCGGACAAAAATGCCATGTGCAGACAGCAAACGATATGACCAGACTGCTTGAGTGGGGAGGATGAGTCTCTACTCCTCGACATATACACATCTTATATTCTTTCTAGATTAAATCTACTCGAATTTTACTGGATGGTGGTGGTGGGGTGGGATCACGTGTTTTAAATGAATTTATTGTTTTATTTATTTTTCATTTATTTATTTATTTATTTTTTATTAATATTAAAATGTACGATTTTTTTAATATGCTTCATTTCAATATAAACAGCTTATTTCTCTTTCAGTATTTTACATGTTACTTATTAATTTTAGTCACTTTCAAGATTCTAACGGCATCGGACATGTCTAAAACCTGGACTTGAATGGAGTGGAATGGAATGGAAACCTGGATAAAATAACATACATTCCACTGGTTACAATTTGCTCCCATAACTTGGGATGGTACCCTAACATGAAAGAATTTGCTCCTTCAGAGGGAGCAAATTCTTTATTATAAGAGTGTCACCCCAAATCCAGCAAAAGATATGGATGAAACATATATACCTGCCAGTCCATTCCATTCAAGTTCACTTTTTTCACCTTCAGATTTTAAACTAGGCCGAAACGACGGAATAATCTGCACGGACATTAGCTGAAGTTTTGGCCGGGTAGCGAAGTCGGTAGCGCGTCTGACCCAAGAGCCAGAAGTCTCGGGTTCGATACCCGGTCCTGTCACATACTCTCGTTTCCCCTTCCGCTGATTCAAGAAGGGCAGTTGTCAGTTAATTACTGGTGAAAGTAAGTGCGCTTAGTATTGGTTAACCGCTTAGTAGGTCTATGGAGAAATTCAAAGGCTGTAGAAGAGTTATTAAACCCTGAGGGCGATGAATCCCCGTTTTTGCTGCGAAGAATTCGAATTCCGTCGTTGGCAGAATTTGAACCCCTTACCGCTTGTTCATTATAGAGGGAGCAAGGTGGGGGAACACTCTTAATGTTTTAGGTTTTACAAGTCGAGAAATAAAAAATCTGTCATGAATAAATTTTACACATTATTTTAGAGTTATGGCTGCTTGTCAAACCATTTTGAATATGCCTACTTACGACCATTCAGGCTAGATGGGGCAAAGTGTTTTTATCTAGATAGTTTGGAAGCAACCCTGCTTTTCTTTTAAGAAGAAGAACATATATTTACATGATAAATGTTTACAATGCTACTGTGTTTATTTTGTATTAAAATGAAAATAAAATATATACTATTTTAGTGTTTTCTTTGTTAATGTCAATATAATGATTTTGAGTCGGTAACATATGGAATACATAGACGAAAAGGTTGTGTCAGCTAAGTCATCAGATATTGAATAATTTCTTCCCGATGACACATCGTCAACAATATGTGACAGCTTTAAGGAAAATATTTAATCATCGTTACAGATAAATATGAAAATGGATTTAAGTGTAGAATATTCTAGAAAAATTGAATTTATAACCGCTGGTCATCCTGATAAATCATATTCATTTTTCGTATAAATATAATGTATCAGTAGATCTTAAGGGGTACGGGAACACCGCTATGTTTTCTTGCCATTTTTTTCTTCATTTGGAGACCACTTTGTTACTTCCTTATTGCTTCCCTGGACGACGGACCCCTTACAAAAAGGGGTTTGCTCTTACAGGAAATAAGTTGTTCTTAGAGGTTTGTGCTGGCAAGTGGGCAAATAAGCATCGTTTACGCAGAAATCAACGCAAAGGTTAGAAAGACTGCTAACAATACGGTTTAATGCCGAATTACAATCTTATCAAACAAATGGGCTATAAAGCATCGCAAAATAGAATTCTGTGCTCTGTAAGATGGATGGATGGATGACTTGCGATTGTATGTCCTTTTCAACAGTATTTCAGTCATATCAGGACGATGGGCGGGTGATAATGAAAGGCTGTGTGCAATGGAACCCCGTCTACGATGGAAACAACTCCGCCTCCGGCGGCCGCTAGATCAGTAGGCCAGCGCTTAACCCATTGAGCAACCGGGGCTGAGTATGTGGGCAAGTATGCACAGTCTGCATACCATTTACATTTAATGCTAAAGTTTGTGCAAGCAGGTGGGCAATCAATCATCGTTTGCATAAAAGATAGAGCCAAATTCATAATCTGTGCATGTAAGTGGGCAATCAAGCAGCTGCAACAAAGGAATTAGTCCTAATTCAGAATCTGTGCAACAATGTGGGCAGCTAAGCATTAAGACCTATATATATATATTTTTTTTTCAGATCCTGGAATGTATAAAACTGTATATTGATGTACTTATGTTGTAACTGATAAATAAAATATTGTTTAAACAAAGACCTAATTCAGGGTCTGAGTTGCAAAAAGGCAATGAGATACTTCTTACGTAGAATTCAGTTCTAAATTCAGAACTTGTGCTGTGCTCGCAAATTGGCATTCATCGTCGATCAGTAGTTAGTGGTTAATTTAGATTTGTGCGGGCAAGTGGGCAAGTAAGCAATATTTACTGAGCATTTAGTGCCAACATTCAGAAAACGTGCGAACAGGTGGCTATCTACGATATGTTATTTTAATAGCTTGAGAACTTTTAGTTTGTTTTACCAAACATTGTCTTCACAGACTGGACTGACTTGGGTCTCGCAGCATGATCCCCAGATTGGGAAGGTCCTCAAGCATCTTGTATACTGTAAAAATTCTAAATACCGTATACGCGGTAATTTTCGCGGGTTCAAATTTTCGCGGTTAAGGGTCAAAAACATAAACATTATTTTTCGCGATTTTTAATTTTCGCGGTTAGCAGCATGCGTGACAAGAAAAACTACTTCTTTTTCACTTGAGCCATTTCGTTCATTAACCTGCGGCAGGGCTGCCGCAGGTTAATGAAAGAACTGGCTCAAGTGGAAAGTACCAGCAATTACCGGAACAAACAGTAACAAATTATATGAACACTGTGTCTACAGAAGATAATTTGTAAGAAACAGGAAATTATTTCGCGATTTTAATATTCGCGGCGGTTTCAAAGTGACCGCAAAATACCACGAAAAATGGAACACCGCGAAAATTATCTTGTATACGGTATTGGGACAGACAGGTAGCAGCGCAGAATTAGAAGCTTCACTGTCTGCCATTCTGTCTGTATCTTTAGGACGCAATACCGCATTGTAAACCCAAACTGTTCAATTTTAGGACAGTTACAGTATTTATTTTAGGTATCTCAATTTTTATATTTTTTACACAAACTTCTAGTACTTATTCACTGGCTAAGGGGGTGAGTTACTTACAGTCTGTCCTTTGTCACTGGCTGGTTAAGTAGCCACTGATTTGTCAATAGATGAAAAGAAAGCTCTTTTTTTCGCATATTGAAGTGGGATTCTGAGTATAATCGATTCCGCTAAGTTTCGCTTCCTGCAGAGACTGTACATCATATTTGGCTTCCGCCTAGACTGTCCGCGAACTCTTGCTTCCTGCAGGGACTACTGTCCTCGAAAAATGGCTTCCTGCCGAGACTGTCCGCGGACAGTCTCTGCAGGAAGCCATTTATCATGTACAGACGTCTCGGCAGGAAGCAAGAGATCGCGGACAGTCTCTCGGCGGAAGCCAAATATGATGTACAGTCTCTGCAGGAAGCCAAAATTAGCGGAATATATTATTCTCTGTGGTAAAGACTCTAAGCGAAAGGACAGAAGTACATATTTGAGCCGCGACACGACAAAACCAACAAACTGGAATTTGCGCCCAGCGAAGACGTAGATCAGCCTGGGCATCCGTCCAGTCTGATCCCCTTCGCTGTCTGCATGGAGCTAGCTTAGACCCTTAACTACCCTTTTATCGCACAATGAAGACTCTGATCAGACTGGGCCTGTGCCCAGGTTGATCTGAGTTCGCTGAGCGCACATGCCACTTTGTTGCTTTTGTAATGTCACGGCAAATTAAGCAAACAATGTTAAGATGAATGGATACCCTTTCAGCAGAAGCAACTCTGTCATTTTTATTTTTGCCTCCTTTCTCAATGGTAGTCGACTTTTAAAGGAAACATTTTGCTTTAGTAGGACCAATTTATTTCCTTTAAAGATTTACTCCCTTGATAATAATAACAAAGATTAAATGAAATATTTCATGCAATACCTCCGACATGGTCTAACTATACATTTGAAATAGAGTTTAGATAATAATATTTGATAAAAGTGACTTTAAACAAAAAATAAGATAAATTTTTATACAGTCGCGGACCGCGGTTGAAATCGCATTATTGGACAAATATAATTTATTCATACGTCACAATTACGTGCACGAATAAGAGAAATACCTGTACGTGATCACATGACACACGTGGTCAAAATCGATATTCTTACAGGCCGTGAGGAAATAGGTAATTTGCATTTTAAAGGTAGGTTCCTGTACTTTGGAATGCATCATAATTTTTTTGATTTTTCATCTACTTGTTGGAAAGCACTTATAAAAAGGAAATGAATAAGTTTCTCTAAAAAGTGTAAATCAAAAAATATTAGAAAAGTTGTTTTGCAAGGGATTTCCTAACTCTGCTTCGCACACCAGTTAATGCTATTTTTAGTTCGCGCCAAAAATAGAAAACACAGCTGACGTCATGCTGTATTGCATTTTGGGATAGTTTAAACCCATCATAACATAATTTATAATCCAAACGAAAGAAAATAAACTAAGGGGAAAACGACTATGTTCTACACCATCTGACGATTTTCTCAGTAGCAACAGATTCAGAAAGATAAGAGAATTCAATACTACCCAGAAAAAAAACGAAATTATTTTGTGAACATAAATGTTATCGCTAGTCCAGGAACCTACCTTTAATTTGAAGATTATTTTTCATTCAACATTTATCGAATAAACAGACATTTTCTCAATACTTTCACGGCTGATTATGAGACTATTACATATTGTCGAACGAAATTTGGTTAAAATATTTGTTTCTGAAAACATGAAATAAACGAGGGAGACAATCTTTAAGAGTTGACCCCATGAAAGGGTTTCATCCTTGAGGGAAGCATTGAACAGGACATACCCTTTGTTAAAACGGTGAGGAAAAAAAGGTACATATTGCAATTTCGTTAATTCCACAAAATTTCGATATACGACCCTGCTTGTTCGCATAAAGGCAGCTACATCCCATATTCGAAGGCCAAGGTGACTACGTCTACTTTGTTCCTTACGTAAGTCAAGGATACAGAGTCCACTTTGTTCATTGCAGTAAGTGGTTACAAGTCCAAATTTTTATGATTATTACGATGTTGCCTTTTGCACTTGAGAGATGAGTATTTCTATTATATCACTGACTCCTTTTTAAGAGGAGGAGGTTATATGTGGATATTTGTCGAAACTGCAGTAGCAGCCAAACAAAGAGTTCCTTCTTGTGTACGGATTTGGACTTCGAGTTGAATCATCAGATTTGGCCTCTACTGGATTTCCAATTCTGTTACCATAGTGGCCATAAATATTGAGAGAAGATACTTGAGCAAACAGTGCGAATCTAGATCAAAGCAGTCTGATCAAATTCTGCAAATCAGCAGGCTGTAAATTCAATTTGTCCAATTTGTCCGCCGTCCGTCACGCATATCATATCTTGAGAACCCTCCATGGTAGATCTTTGAAATTTAACATACAAATTCATCATCAGAATTTTTTAATGACTGATTCTGTCAGTCATTCAATGCTGTCACAAGGCAATTTTGGAAAGTGGCTTTCACAGCTGTATTCTTCCGCTCAGAAACGAATTGATCGTGAGGTCATTTCGCTGAAAAACGTCTGGAATTGAAAATACGTTCTGTACGAAGTTAAATGAGAACTTATATAACGTATTCTTGTGCAGGTAAAATAAGTAGTTTTGTAAAATAAAAAGTATCCAACTAATGACATCAGCGGTCAAAAAATATAACAAATACAAACTGAATATTAAAAATCAATCCGCCAATTACCGTATTCGCCCCCTCTTCAAGCCTCCCTCATACTAAGGTAAAATAAATCAATTGCCGCTAAAAAACTGTTTTACAGTTGTAAACGTGCCTAAAAAAGTATTCCGAGCATGTCAATCATTGCATGGAATGTAATGTAAAAATAATTCTGTAGGTTTATCCACTTGTCTCGCAAGTGTTATACTGGACTTCATACGGTAATTGTGTGTTTATCGGTGGATATTTATAGAATTGCCATAGTGGACATCCTCGTGGTCTATAGGTAATGCAAAATACCGCAAACACTGAGTGCTTTAAAGTCAGTGAAAAGCAGTTGTCAGAATTCAAATATTACTTGTGTATATGAGATAGAATTTTTGCAGGTGCATGAAGTGATTTGCGCTAAATGGCTTATTTACACAAATGGAGCTGGACCATGAACAATAGGACAGAAGTTTGAAATTATTTGAGCCGATGTAGCATGACTTTATTCTGATAGAACCTGTCATTTCAGGGCCATGGGCCCTTTGATTTTACTTGTCCGAGTTGTCTCGCTTGTTTGAGATATGCCCCTTTGAAAAAAATGTAATAAAACCTTGCAAGCAAGATATCACTAAAAGTGTTTGAGCTACGGATTTGAAACTTGGTCACCTGATTAAAGATGATGAGTAGATAAACTGATCAACTTTTGAACGAATTCCGTCAATTTTTACTAGTTTGAGTCATGGCCTTTGAAATTTCGGCATTTTTAACTTGTCAGCAAGATATCTTTATAAATGCATCTAGGGACTTGAAACATGGTCATCTGATTGCTGATGCAAAACAGATACACTGGTTAACTTTTGAATGTATACCATAAATTTTTGTTGGAGTTATAACCCTTTGAAAATTTCAACACTTTTAACTCGTCAGCAAGATATCCCAAAAAGTATTTGGGTTAGAGACTTGAAATTATGTCAGCTGATTGGAGATGAGTAGATGAGATGATTAGTAGATGAACTGATTAGCTTTTGAGAACGAATTCCGTCAAATTTTGTCTGAGTTATGGCCCTTTGAAAATTTCTGCATTTTTAATTTGAAAGCAAGATATCTCAAAAAGTATCTGAGCTAGGGACTTGAAACTTGGTCAGCTGATTGGAGATGATAGGTAGATAAACTGATTAACTTTGAACAAATTTCGTCCATGTGTTTATAGTACAGGTCATACCCTTCAGTGGCCTGGGACAGGCATATGATTGTGGGGCATAGTATTTTACAATTTTCTATTTTATTTTTCTTTTCTTTAAAATCAGGCAAGCAGAGATCCTGAGGCAGGAAGTGCGTGAGTCGGTATAAATGCATAAATGAGCAGCGAATGAGAAAACCAACAAACTAGTTGTGCGCCCAGTGCTGACTCAGATCAGTCTGGTCATCCGCCCAGTCTGACCAGACTCTTCCCTGAGGGCTTAAAGGGTAGTGAAGAGTTTAACCTACCTCCATGCGGACAGTGAAGACTCTGTTCAGACTGGGTAGATGACCAGGCTGATCTGAGTCTGCGCTGGGTGCACAACCATTTTGTTGGTTTTCTTGATATATATGGAACAGATATGTCTCAATAAAAAGAATATAGTTATTTCCTATTTTTGTTTACATTTAAGCTCCTATGATATCTCTAAGTAAATTCTCTGAGACCAAATTTTTTGCGGCTGTATGAAGTGGTATCTATTCTGTAATGTTGGTAATGGTCTATTATTATAATTACTATTTTCTTAATCCAGATTCTGTCAAATGACAGGACTACCGTCTTATCTTCTAATCTGACCAATGTTACAGCTTAGCATATACAGTCAACTATCGATATCTCTCAAAGTTCTTCCCAAACTACTGATATCTCAAAGTAAATTTTCTAGTCTCAGAAAATTCACTTAGAGATATCAGTAGTTTGAGATAAGAGGGGTTGAAATATAAAAATAGGGAATATGTTCAAACTTTTTTCTTTGAAGGAAAAGGTACTTTGAGATATCAGTGTTTGAGATATCAAGAGTCAGCGGTATACAGGCTGATAAGGGTATTCTCAGTTCATACATTGTGACACATTTACCATGTAAAGTCAGCTGCAACCACTCATCAAAGAGCTTGAGTGTGATAATAGTATATGGCTATTTTTTTATGCCAAGACTCAGTGCATTCCTGTTAAATCAAGGTGAAAGAATACATCCATATAGTTAGGCCACCACTCCAGCAAGGGAGGCAACTGTGACAGTATTTGCTGTACTGATTGCTGAATCTCTTCTTCAATATGTACTCTACAGTAGCTACTTTAGGGCATCACATTAAAAAAGGGGGGGGGGGGGGGGGGGGGTAGGGCATCACAGTAAAAAACAAGGGCTTCGCAAGCGGCGCATAATACGCCCGTTTCAATGTCCTAAAGGAGTTATAGAATGAACAAGATTGTTTACAAAAGGATAGACAGGCAGGCAAACAGGGGCAACCACTCTATAATTAACTAGAACTGTCAGCGAATCCGACTATAGCCCCGCTTAATTGCTTAAATCAAATGATGTTATTTTCGTAACAAAAGCATAAAGAGGGAGAGAAATCATTGTTACCATGTATACCAAATATGAATGGTTGCTGTGAAATCTGTTACAAAAAATTACATTACTCAAAGTCAGGAGAGAAAGAAAATTGGCAAAATATAGGGAAGAATAAGCAGGAGAAGACTGATTATCAATCCCACAATACAACAAGTTATCATCAACCTGCATACAAAAATCCCTACTCTAACTTACAGATGCATAGAAATCTTTTGCGAAAAAAATGCATTATTCAAAGTAAAGAGAGAAAGATAATCGGACAAAAACAGGGAATAAAAAGAGGAGAAGTCTGGTTCTCAATCCCACAATACAGTAAGTCATCATTAACCTGCATACCAAATATGACTAATCTAGCTTGCATGGTTGTGGAGAAATCTTTGATGAAAAAGTTCATTATTCAAAGTATGGAAAGAGAGAATATTGTACAAATACAGGGAAGAATAAGCAGAAAAAGGCTGGTTCTCAATCCCACGATACAACATATCGTCATCAACCTGCATACCAAATAAGACTACTCTAGCTTGCTTGGTTGTGGAGAAATCTTTGACGAAAATTTTTATTATTCAAAGTATGGAAAGAAAGAATATTGGACAAATACAGGTGAGAATAAGCAGAAAAAGGCTGGTTCTCAATCTAAAGATACAACATATCGTCATTAACCTGCATACCAAATATGACTACTCTAGCTTGCATGGTTAGGGAGAAATCTTTGACGAAAAATTTCATTATTCAAAGTAGGGAAAGAGAGAATATTGGACAAATACATGGAAGAATAAGCAGGAGAAGGCTGGTTCTCGATCCCATGATACAACATGTGGTCATCAACCTGTATGCCAAATATGACCAGTCTAGCTTGTATGGTTGTGAAGAAATCTTTGATGAAAAATTTGATCAAATGGGGATGGAAGGACAGATGGAAGGACGGACAGATGGACGGACGGATGGACAGATGTAAACCAGTATACCCCCCACTTTTTCAAAGTGGGGGTATAATGACTGCAACATCATCTAAATATTTAACACATGATATACTGTCTACCAAGGTAGTTGAACAAGGGAGATAACCTAATTACACTAGATATAGCATTTTTAGTTCTAGTTTTTTCCCTTGACAATATATTGTACAAGAAAACACAAAAACAGCCTTTTAGAACTAATGAAAGGGATTAACTCTAAAACGAAGAAAGGTAGAGCAGCCATTTTTGTACGCGACACATCGTTAGGACTTCATTCACATTGCTATGAAGTTTTATAAAGATATCCCAAACGGTTATCTAGTTATGGCGCGTACAAGACTTACAGGGAAAAAATTAATCAAAGGGGCATAACTTCAAAAGTAAGAAAGGGGGAGCAACCATTCTTGTACGTGACACGTTCCCCCACCCTGATACATATGCCTACCAAATTTCATGAAGATATCCCAAACCATTACTGAGTTATGGCGTGTACAAGAATGTTTACGGACGGACGGACGGACGGACAGCGCCACGACATAATACGTCCGTTTTTTCAAAACGGGCGTATAAAAAAGGGGGGGGGGGGGCAGCCTGGCCCCGAGGTTTTAAAACTTTTATATTGTTATAAAACATATTTCGAAATATTGTGTCCTATTTGCAAGTCCATAGGTTTCCATAGCTGCCCAGCTATGAAATAAAAAGAAGTCAGATAATGTTCAGATTGATATTTATTGATAACCCACTATAACAAGAATAACACCAGGACCCAGATCTTATCCATAATTGGCTTCTCCATGGATTTGATTGGCTGCTTTTCTGACCAGTGAGAATGGAACTCCAGATAATGGTGAAGTTTGATGAAAATTTAGAGTTATAATTCCATTCTTTCGCCATAAAAATATATTGTGGTCCTTGATAAGAACTGCATTAATGACAGGGTCTAAGTATAAAAGGGGCCAGAACATGTTTCTATACAAGAAATAGGAAAAACAGTCATTAAATATTCATTCAAATCAAATTGTATCTCTAGCTATTGATTCATTGAAGACACACACTTCCATGTGTTTCAAACAGCTACTTATTCCTTCAACATTTGAGCCGTGACATGACAAAACCAACAAAGTGGAATGTGCACCCATCAAAGATGGGCATCTGCCCAGTCTGATCAGAGTCTCTGCTGTGTGCATGAGGCTAGCTTGGACTCTTAGCTACCCTTTAAGTGCAAACCAATGACTCTGATCGGACTGGGCGAATGCCCAGTCTGAAATGAGTCGTTGCATGGCTCAGTGTGGCGTCAGTGCCACTTTGTTGGTTTTGTCAAGTCACGGCTCATACTTCAGTGTTGTTTCTCTAATGTTCGGTCATATGTCACTTCAGACTTCTGACAGAAAAGCTGATCATTTGGGGAGGTACTAAGCTTTTTTATTTTTTGACTGCAGCATATCAACTATTGGTTGAAATATTTCAATAGATACTACTTTTTGTTGTTTTTTTTTTTTTTAAAACACCTGAAAAGCTACCAAGACCATAACTGCCTAGTAAATTCTCTCTAATCAATTTTGAATTCCTATAGCAAATATTGAGGCCACTACCACCGGTATATAATTAACCCTTTATGATAAACAATGAGCTTATCACTACAACCAAAGTGGAAGCATATTCCCACTGGGCACACAACACTAAATTAACAATGAATCAACATTGGTGAATCACTGTTGATTCAACGTTGTGTGCTTGCCTCGTTATTAAGGATTTTTGTTGACTCTTTTGACTGAAATGTTCCACTCTATCCATCCCTATTTAAGTTAAGTATGGATAAGCCTGTCCCATGGAGAACCCAAGTATTAAAGATTGTAACAAGACATCAATATAATATGTGACATACAGAAATATAGCTCATTCAACATCATGCCATAGATATTCCATGAAAAAATATAAATGAAAAAATAAACAAAAAAAACTTTTGGTCTGACAGTTAACAGATCTAGAACAGCATTTCATAATACATGCACATTACATTTCCCTTCTTTATAATCAAGACATATGCTATTTACCATCTTATTAGAATCATCTTATCAGAGTAATTCCATTGAAATACAACAATATCCTTTCCAAAGTGATTTTACTATGATGTCACAGATAAATCAGGAAATCACAGATTATCAATTGCTAATCTTATAATCTACCATCATCCAAAATCATAGACTTTTTCTCAGTCTGTAATTTATTGAAGCCTTAATTCCTGACTTTTTCTGCATAATCTGAATTAACATGTACCTAATTTGCTGTACTGACATCAAGCATTCCAAGTATCTACCTTCAGCAGAAAACTTAACAATGACCTGGTGAACATAATTTTTACAAAGTGCTTAAGCAAATACAATATTATTCTAAGAAGACCACTCAACAAAAGTCCACAAGATGACCACTACAAGCATCCTGGGGACCACAATACAGTTCTAGCTTACTGTTAGATCATGATACTTTACCTCCGAATTGACTCATAAAATATTATCTAAAACTTGAGTTTTCTGGCATCTTCAATAGCCAAAGAGAGAGAGAAACTCTTATCAGTTCTGACAAGAGAGAGAACTCTTATCACTTCTGACAACATGATAATAGTCTACCATGAGAAAATTCTAGTCATTGGGACATCTAGGTCTGGGCAAACAGTAAAGTCCCTGATCAGACAGCTCCTTTGGAAGCATCTGCTTTTTGGGAGCCGTCTGATCAGGGCCCGCACTCTTTGCCTTGCTATTTGTATCTTTTGAATTATGGTAATTATTTTAGATGTCCCAGTTTTAAAAGTTTAAAGGTACAACAAGCATTCAATCGTACAATATACAAAACCCATATTACACAAACCAGATTTTTTGTCTTTTATTCATAATAAATTCAACAAAGATTTCCATAGCATGATCTCTTATATAAACAAACATGAAGATAAATAATAAACTTCAAGCAAAAGAAATAAGCATCATAAACCAAACAAGAAGAAAAAAAATCAACACGCCACAAACTTAAAATAAGCATAAGTTTGGGGCATGAAAAGTTGGACATCACCTCAATACATGTACTCAGGTGTGCTAAGAGGTGCTGCGGACAGGTGTCAAATTCTTGACTACAGACGTCAGTATATGTATTCCGGTGCTCTGAGGGGTGTCTTTGACAGGTGTCAAACTGTTGACCTCAGACAGCTTCCTACATCTTTATGAAACAAATTTATTTTCATACCCAAAGTTTACACTTAACTGAAGCTCTTTATTACATTTAGCACTTCGTTGCTAACAATAAGCAGAAACCATTTGCCTAAAGATATAAGAATCAGTCTATATTTTCTTCCAAATAATAGTTCTATGATTTTATTCTGATTAGCACTGTTGGATACTAGCAAGTAGCACAATATGTTTAAGCCATGTATCCCCCATTTGTTCTGTGGCTTCTGCCTGGCTGGGGCTTGATCGCGTCCAGGACCTGTATGATGTCCCCGTTCTTGGCCTCCAGGAGGCGGGTCAGCCATCCCCCATCATTGTTGAACCCCATGGCCATCATCTGCTGAAGGGCCTCAGCTACTCTGGGGTCTGAAATGTATAGACAATAAAACTGACAAATGTTATCATAAAAATTCTAAAACTGGGACACCTAAAATAATAACTGTAACTGTCCTATAAATGGAGCACATTGAATTTAAAATGCATTTATGTGTGCAAAACATGCAGATGAAAAGGCAGACAGTGTAGGCTTCTAATTATCTTATAAAAAAAATCAGCTTTATTATATGCAAATTAACCTCTGAGAGGTGCTAATTACATTAAATGCAACTTTGCACAGGCACTGTATTTCTTTGGTTATAAGATGGCGGATTTCCCTTCCAAAACAAACCCAGAAAGTTAGAGGCATCTAATAAGATAAATCTAGATCTTTGGAATTGTTTTGAAAGGGAAAAACTCATTTTAATAGAAATGAGTTTTTCCCGTCCAAAATAATTCCAAAGATTTAATGAAATGAGTTTTTCGCTTCTAAAATACCATAATCGACCCATTTACCGCACCGTGCGCTTAACTTTTTCAAAATTGCAACAAAAAGATGTGGTTAAAATGTATCTAATAACCGCACACTCAGAACAATGAAATACAGGGTGACTGGAAAGACGCAGCATGGGTAGGACTGGAAATACCTTGTGTTTATACTTTTCATGATATGAAAGCCTTGAGCTCCCTGTTAGTTATTAGGTTTTGTGAGAGTTTCAAAGAAAAAGCAGTGTGAGCTTGTGCAGTTTTTCCGGAAATGGCCTTGGTGTGCGGTTATAGGGGCACGTGCGGTAAATGGGTCGATTACGGTAATTCCAAAGATTTAATAAAATGAGTTTTTCCCTTCCAAAATAGTTCCAAAGATTTAATGAAATGAGTTTTTCCCTTCCAAATCAATTCCAAAGATTTAATAAAATGAGTTTTACTCATTTTAATAGAAATGAGTTTTTCCCATCCAAAATAATTCCAAAGATTTAATAAAATGAGTTTTTCCCTTCCAAAATAATTCCAAAGATTTAATAGAAATGAGTTTTTCCCATCCAAAATAATTCCAAAGATTTAATGAAATGAGTTTTCCCTTCCAAAATAATTCCAAAGATTTAATAAAACTCATTCCCTTCCAAAATAATTCCAACGATTTAATGAAATGAGTTTTTCCCTTCCAAAATAATTCCAAAGATTTAATAAAATGAGCTTTTCCCTTCCAAAATGATTCCAAAGATTTGATGAAATCGAGTTTTTCCCTTCCAAAATAATTCCGAAGATTTGATGAAATGCGTTTTTCCCTTCCAAATCAATTCCAAAGATAACCATCTACCTTACTAATAGAGAATATCATAAGACTGATTTCGATATTTTGTGTCATTCTTTGGATGGAAAAATCCTGTTTCATAACCAAATAAATATGTTAAGTACAGATAAAACATAAAACCAGCTTACTGGATGGAGGGTACACAATCTGAGGCGGCATCTGGAACTGCACCTGTGGCTGAGGGGCCGGAGCTGGGGCCTGTGTGACCACAGGGGTAGGGGCCTCAGTCACTATAGGAGCAGGAGCCTCACTGACAACTGGAGCTGGGATCTGATCTACCACAGGAGACTGGGTAACAAAGGTCCAGGTGTTGTCTTGGGTCTCAGTCCTTTCCTCCTCATCCTTATTACCTCTCTGTACATCCTGAAAATTATAATGAAAGACTCTTGTTACTGTGTTTATTTAGCTAAAAGAAGGGTAGAGGGGTTGGGGGTGGGGTGAGGGGTTAGTGGGGAGCGAGGCATTTCCTTCAAAATTGCCTTAAATAAGTCAATCAGTTACATTAATTCTCCATCAAATTTCTTCCCTCATCTTAAACAAGCCCCGAAAATCTAGATCCATCTTTCATCTTTCAAGATTTTTTGGACTGGTTTGGACAGGGAAAACCTTCTAATATACTGTAAAAGACTATGCATGTCACAGGTTATTGTATGCCCTTAAGTGTTTTGAAAGCCTATGCATTCATGAAACAGTTCATGATGCTTTGAATTACTGAGCCCTGAACTCTAAACAGGTACTTACCATCATCATAGGAGAAGGTACGTGTTCCACCTCTTTGATCAGTTCAACATCCATCATCTTCTCTTCTGCAACTTTCTCTTTCTCCATACGTGTCCCCTCCCCCTCAGCATCAACCTTCTCTCCCTCAGTCCCAGATTTCTCTGTCTCATCAACCTTCTTCTCTGGCTCCTCTTCTAAAAATGGTATTTAACAATGTTTAGTTCTAGAAATTAAACTTAAGGTGTTTTTTAAAAATAAGATATATTCTAATGCATTTATGAATGTACTTGTCCCCTCTCCCTCAGCATCAACCTTCTCTCCCTCGGTCTCAGATTTCTCTGTCTCCTCAACCTTCTTCTCTGGCTCCTTTTCTAAAAATAAGATATATTCTAATGCATTTATGAATGTACCAGGATAATGTCAAAAATTTGCTGTCTGACTGAATAAATTCAAAAATTTGTGACAGTATATGCTGTGATATACTGTCCAAAGCCTGGCGTCATCATGAAATGTCTCTACTAATTGGCTGCTTTTTACATGTGAAAGTGCTTGCAATGGGTGCAAAACAGTACACATGTACTTTGGAAGGTAAAAATATGAGAAAAGTGCATTAGAATGAGGATAACTGTATTGAAAATTGCCATTTGGGGATGTAAATTCTCGGTTTTATGGTCGCAAATTGTGTTTTACCCAAAATTTCTGACCATAAAACCGCCAATTTACCTCCCCAAATGACAATTTTGAGTACAGTTAACCCCTAAATGATACACCTTAAAGTATGTAGTTTGAGAAATCTATGTAGGTTTTGAATCCTCTCTCTCAGTACTGATCAAAAGGTCTGTGAATAAGTCACTTTTTTGCAATAAGTGATCAAACCTTACAGAATTCAGTTGCAAGGAACAAATGAAAAATTGTGTCTTTGCTCTAAAATATTTGGAAACCTTACCTATTTATCAAAGGCACAACAAAACTACCAAAAAGGCAGGTGTGTCTAATGAAGACTCAGATCAGCCTGGGTAGCCACCCAGTCTGATCAGAATCTTTGCTGTGCACTTAAAGGATAGCTAAGAAACTAAGATAGCTCTATGCGGACAGCAAAGACTCTGATCAGATTGGGTGGATGCCCAGGCTGATCTGAGTTATTGCTGGGTGTACATGCCACTCTGGTGGGTTTTGTTGTGTCAGGGCTCAAGTTATCTTCATCTGATCAATTTGGTTTTACTCACCAGAGGATTTGTCAAAAATGTTTTGGCAGAATGATAAACAGAGTAGACCCCAATCAAACTGCTCCTTTGAAGCAGTTTGATAGGAGTCTACAGTGTTAGCTCAAGAATCTCATGGAAAGTGCAATATTTCTGAATTTCTCAACACATAATTTAAAAATGGTTTCTACTTGTAATTACTGTACCATTCTTAGCCTCATCCATCTTTTCTTGGGCCTTCCACTCTCCCTGTCTCCATGGACAGCCCCTTCCCCTACCTCCTCTCCCACCTCGACCACGTCCCCGACCCCGGAACTGACACTGCCTCCTACCATCATGCTCAATATCAACGTGTACATCAATTCCTGAAAAGTATTTGAAAAACCCAATTTTAAGCAACCTGCAAGAATTAGTATTGTTAACAGCAATTCTATCTTTCCACCATTAAATTCACTGAGTTAACATTTAGTCTTATTGGACTAAGACAATAATAAATGGTGGAAAGATATTGCATGACTGATGTTCTGAATAATGATAACAACAGAAAGCAGTCTATAATTTTGGAAGATGCTACTATATATACTTCCATACAGAATCACGAAGTGATCATCCGTCACTTCACAATTTGCATATCATATAAACTTTTGTTATTTCTTGACTTAATAAATGAGATACAGATTGAGACATAATTGAAGTTTTGCAAAATTTTAGCTTTTGTTTGAAAATCTAACATGTTACAGACATCTTGATATTTAAATAACATGACAGTACCTTATTTTAGTCGGTTATTAATCCTAAACACAGTTATGTTTCTTTTACAATAATTCTAATACACCTGATACCTTTTTCTCCGTAACAACATATTAAAATTAGAATAACCTCCCTTCATGAGCTCTTAAATATTGATCAGACATGAGCTCAGCATAAAACATATACCTTACTAATCTTATCATACGCCCCGGGCCCGGCCGCATTGCATTTTGCAAAATGGGGGCGCTATTTAGAGCCTAGAGTGTAGTTAATTAGCTACCCCCCAAGTACCTCCATTAAGCAATATAAAGGTGATGGGTATACTTTCACAGGAAGCAACTCTACTATTTTTGCCTCCCTTCCCAGAAGGGGTCAACTCTTAAAGGAAAGAATTTGCTCCTCTAAGAGCAAATTCTTTCCTTTTAAGTAGACCCAATTTCAAAGAGCTACCTCATCCAAAGAAGCAAACAGGAATTCATGCAAGTCAACACAAAATCATTTAAAGGGTGGGGGGGGGGGGGGGGGGGGGGGAGACAGACTTTTATTACAGCCAGGGCATTTATTAGGATTAATACAGTAATCAGATGAGTTGACCTACCCATGGGATCCAGCATGGAGGCCACAGATTCCCCCACACATTTCAGGTAGTCCTCGCCAAAACTCCCTCCCTCCTCTCCCTGGTCATCTGGGGAGTCATCCTTGTCGTCATGGCTACAGCCAGGGGAGTTCCTATTGTGCCAACGCCTCATAAACTTCTTCATCCAACGACGGAAGTGGGGTGGAGGCGCAAATGGCTGAAAAAATAGAAATAGACAGAAACAAAAATAATTACCCAAATCTATTACAGTATAATTGAGCTGCGACACGAGAAAACCAACAATGTGGTTGTGCGTCCAGCACAGATTCAGATCAGCCTGGGCATCAGCCAAGTCGGATCAGACTCTTTGCTAAGCGCTTAAAGGGTAGCTAAGGGTCTAAGCTAGCTCCATGCGGACAGCGAAGACTCTGATCAGACTGGGCGGATGCCCAGGCTGATCTGAGTCTGCGCTGGGCGCACAACCACATTGTTGGTTTTGTCGTGTCGCGGCTCATATTATTAATTCTTTTTTACACATATGATGTAATTAAACTTTATGCTAAAATTGTTTAAATCAACTACTAATTAGTATGACTAATATCACTAGCTTAAGTTGAATAAGTGACTTTTTAGGGCAGTAACAGTGTCATTTTCCGTTTTTGCCTCCCTTCTCAATGGCCCGTTGATGTCATTAGCTGAAGAGACATTGCATTTTTTAAACATTCCCAATTAATTTTTGTTTTTGTTTTTTTGCTGAAAAAATGTGAGAAGCTTCAGCACTGCGAAATCTCTTCTCATATATTTTCTGCAAAAAAAAACAAAAAATCATCAGACTTGGGTTTTAATGTACATGTTTTAACTAATGCCCATATACTTTTTGCACAATTTTCACCAAACTTGGGTTTATCTATATTTGAAGACTTAACAAATGCTTGCCTAACATTGATGCTTCATACAACATACTATGCTCATACATTCATTTTTCACTAGCAGTTCTAACATCACAAAATGTTTACCTCTCCAGGTCTAGGGTGTCCAGGTGGTGGTCCCTGTGGTCCAAATGGTCCCCTTGGTGGTGGACCCCAGAACCTTGGGTTTGGTGGAAATCCGGGGAATGAGGGCAATCCTCCAGGTTTCATTATTTTCACCATATTGTGCTCACTATGTAGGCCCTTGCCCTCGCACACCTGGCACAGGTCATAGTCCGGGCACACCATGCACTTGAAGCGAACACCCTTAACTGGAGCCTCACATCCATCACAGACAACCCCTGGGTGGATCTCTCCCTCTGCCTGCTCTTGACTTTGAGCTGGTCTCTGTCCCTCTGCAATAAAATTTCATAAACATGTTTCACTTTCCTTACGTCTTGAAATTATGTAACCATGCAATGACACAGAAAAGCTCCTGAAATGCGCAGCTAGAAATGTGCAGGTTAGAAGATAATGATAATTCTTTGACAATGTGTCCAGCCTTTGATTGTATCCCTCATCCCTAAAAAATATTCCATATGCTGTCGCTATATCCCTAATACTTTTCATGGGCCTCACTTCAGAATAGATTCTGTATCAAACTGTGAAAGCTCATAAGCTACATGTATATTGAAGAAATGAAAATAGCAGACCTGGTTTCCATTTCATGACAGGAAACGAAATATGCGACAATGGTAACACCCCTTCCCTTAGTCTGGATGATTCATTTAAGGGTTAATGTAACCCTCAAATATACATATAACATCACAGTCTTTGAATCAGGGACACTCTCAAAACTGTGGCCATTTTCCATTTCGATTAATTGAGTTTGATTGTTTTGGAGGTCCTACATTAGTGACGAGTAAGCTCAAAAAAAGTGTGGTTTACAAGATGATAATTCTGATTTTTTTTCTTATTTCCCAATGAAAACATATGTAGTTACCCCTCATTAGAACCGTCTCAACGAGATGGTTCTAATGAGAGGTAACAACTTATATGTTTTCAGAAAGAAATATGGAAAATTATCATTAAATCATCACTTTAACACCTTCTTATCTTAGGCTACAAGTAGAATCTTACCATAGCCCAGCTCTGGGCCGGAAAATGCCCAGAAACAAGTTTCAATTTTAAATTAGAAACTTTGTTTCTGAAATAATTTCGGTCCGGAGCTGGACTAAATCTTACCATTAACTCTGACAAAGACTTTGAGGACACCATCAGAGACAAAGCCTAGAGCCTCACACAGTTCTTCGTCAGTGGAGAAGGCCACATAATCACCATCAGGATCTGAAGAAAAGATGCAGAGCTCCAGATAAGAAGGGCTAACAGGGATAATTCAGATATAATTGTTCTTATTTCTCAATGAAAACATATGTTGTGACCCATCATTAGAACCGTCTTGGTGAGATGGTTCTAATGATTTTTTTTTTCTAATGATGGATCACAACATATGTTTAAAAGGAAAAATAAGAAAAATTATCCTTAAATTATCCCTGTTACCCCTTCTTATCTGGAGCTCTGAAAGATGACGAAATTAACTAAAACTGATGCCTTGGACTGAAACCACAGCCTCTGATGAGGGAAGTACTATATTTTTTTCAGTTATAAAACACAGGGTTTTTCCCTGGCTAAAAAAACCCTCTGAATTACACTTATGTACAAATGGGTTTGGGATTGTTTTAGAAGGAAAACCCCCATCTTAGATCTTTACTTTTATATTTACAGAACAAACTCTGTCAGAGAATTCTATATGTAGACTTTAATTTCTTTGGTTAATTTATTTCTCATAAAGAATGTTTTGGGCTCTCACTTGCTTCATGCTGATTATGGCCAAACCATTATTATGTCATATCTAACATATCAGCAATCCCTGTCCGCCCTCCACACCCCTGAAGAAAAGTCAGCCCGTAAAACAGCACTTTTTGCTGACAGCTTGTCTGCATCTGAAGCTCAAAAAAAAAAAAAAAAAAATGAAAAATAAATAAAATAATATATTATCCCGTTTTGAAGGATCTTGTGTCAGATTAGATCTTGAAATGTTTCAGACAACTTAGATGTTTTAATTGTACAGAAAGTGATGACTGATAATTCTTTTGCAACCAGATGATGACCCTTGCTGTTGGAATAGTTATACTCACTTTTGGTTCTATTTTCACTACTTTTTGACCTGTACCATGAAATAAGGTGCCTTTCAACATGTATGAACAGTGAAGTCCTATCACATGCTGTTTCCTTGTGCAGCCAAGGAAGACTGACAGGTGTTCCAAGTATTTAAAAGCTTCACATTATATTGATAAAGAAATGTTTCTCAGTTTATACAAATCCTTGGTAAGGCCCCATCTTGAACATCTTGAATAATGCTACTCCAGTATGGTCACCACTGTTTAAGAAAGACTCCATCATCTTAGAAAATGTTCAGAGAAGAGCAACCAGAATGGTAAATACGCTATCTGGACTGCAGTACGGAGACAGGCTTATAAAGCTTGGTATACCATCTTTAGAATACCGTCGAATGAGAGCAGACGTGATTGAAGTATTCAAAATCCTTAATAAGATAGATAAGATCGACAGAGAAAAGTTCTTTACAATGTCAGAACACTCTACTCGAGGAAATGATTTGAAATTCTTCAAAAGGCGTTGCAGATTAAATGTCAGAGCAAAAGCATTTTCAAACTGTGTTATAAATGTGTGGAACTCTCTACCAAATTCTGTGGTTTTGGCACCTTCCCTGAACATATTCAAGTCGCAATTAAACAAACATTGGCACAGGCACCCCTCAAAGTTCCAACCAACATGCTACATTCCGGGCGAGTCAGTACCAATGAGTAAGACAAGATATCGAAATGGGCCAGCAGAAGCTGTATGACAGCTTAGAAGGGTCTCAAGTATGGTGAGTTATGGTGAGTTGGTGAGTTATTTATGTCCGTTCTTAAGGTCCCTTTTCTCAATGTATTACTGACTGGTATCAAATTAAGGTGTGAAAAGGACATGAAGCCCTACGCCCCAAATACTCAAATCAGCCAGTACATGAAGAGAGGAGAGGTCTGATTCCCAGCACATAGCTTAAATGTTGGGACACCTACAGTAAAGCCAGAGAAAGACTTGACACCCTTGTGCAACCGAGTTGCACATGAGTTGCACTACACCTGAGCTAGCTTTGAGCATTGAGTTGCACCCCATTCTCAAACCGTAGTGCACCTGAAGTTCAGAGTTCAGATTGAACCTTTACACATACTTTTATGATTAGCCAGTCATGGAATGGACATACAGTTTGTGCACTACCCAGATCATCTTCTTTTTTTTAATTTGAATTGCAAGAGTAAAGAAAATATAACAATTTTAAATTTGTATTGGTTTTAATTTTCTGATGTCTTTCTTTTTTCTTTTTTTTTTTTTCTTTTATTTGCAAAAGTGAAAATTATCTTAGTTTGTGTATTTTTGTCCTTTTTCTGTCTTTAATTCTTTTTTGAGTATTTTTAGAAGACAATTAAAATAATACACATATGTTAATTTATTCTTAATATAACAGAAAAAAAATAAACTATTGTAATAATCTATTTCAAGTAAAAGAGAAGCCATGTGTTGTAAGCTATTGAACTATCAACTTTATTTTTGAAGAAAATATAAGAATTTTAAATTTGTTTTTGCTTTAATTTCTAATGTCTTTCTTTTTTTTTTTTTTTTTTTTTACTTTTATTTGCATAAGTGAAAATTATCTTAATTTGTGTATTTTTCTGTCTTTAATTCTTTCTTTCAGTTTTTGAGAAAGCAATTAAAATGATTCATATCACATAATTTATTCTAGATATCATAGAAGACAATTAAAATATTATAATAATCTATTTTAAGAATCAGAAAAGACATATTGTAAGGTATTAAACTATCATCTTTATTTTATTCTTTTATTTGATCTTGAATCATGACAAAACTAGCACAATGAGTTGTGGATCAAGCATATTCAAAGGTAAATCTGTTTGTTTGTTCTAAATCCACTTTCATTACGCTCTTGAATCTTAGTTTATTGTACTGTTGTTTTAACAATAAACTCTAAAACTGAGTAGATACATGTATTCACACTTCTGCGGCGTCTTAAGTAAACAAAGTCAGAAATAAATTAGCCGTGACTCGACAAAACCAACAATGTGGTTGTTCGCCCAGCGCAGAATTGAAATGCATGGATAAGAATTCAAAGACTCGAGGGCAAACAGTGTAGATTTGGATGATGCTGGTTATTATGAGCCGCATTATCTGGATCTACGCTATTTGAAAATTCCGCGCTTTTCGTTCTTTAGCGCTCTAGGTGTTTAAAAAAATGGATAAGAATTCACAGACTAGAGAGAAAACAGTGTAGATCTAGATGAGGCTGCTCATTCAATTGATTATGAGCCGCCACATGAGGATCTACATTATCTGCAAATTCAGCAATTTTCATTTTTTGTTTCGCGCTTTAGATGTTAAAGAAATGGATAAGAATTCAAACACTAGAGGGCAAACAGTGCACATCTAAATGAGGCTGCCCACTATGAGCCGCCTCATCAGGATCTACACTATTTGCAAATTCAGCTATTTTCGTTTGTTCGCGCTATATTCAAGAAATGGATAAGAATTCAAAGACTAGAGGACAAACAGTGTAGGCTTATTATGAGTCGCCTCATCAGGATCTACGCTATTTGCAAATTACGCTGTTTTCGTTCTTCAAAATATGAGATGCCTTGTCTGCAAGGCTAAAGACAGTTTACTAGTTTATCATGTTTTCCTGCAATTTTTATCACGTTTTTTTCCGCATTTTTTTTTTAAATGGGGAACGACTTTTGTGACTTTCTTGTCTGCTTTCCTAGACAAAATAAACTCATATAGGAAAGAATTTGATCATAGGGGCTCACTTCAATTCTTTCTTGGGTTGAACCATACATGTATATTAAAACAAAATGAAAATGATAAGAGTTGCTTCCTCTGAAAGTGTATCTGGTCGCCAAAAGTAGACAAAACCCTCCTTTAGTTTATAAACCCTCTAAGCACCTAAAAGGCAGAGGACAATTTACTTTTGCAAAATTTCGAAAAAGCATCACAAATACAGTGTTCCAGACTGCAACCCCTTATTAGAATCGTCTCGGTGAATCGATTCTAATGAGGGCTTACAACTTACTTTTCTATGGAGAAATGTGATAAATTATCTGTAAATTACCACACTCTTATCTGAAGCACTGCAACACAACTATGTCTACCCCTGCAAATAGTTATTCTCTCATCAAGCAATTTTTTTAGTAAGTTAATTCGATCAAACAGGTATCTGTTTCACGATCGCAATGTTTGTATATGAAGTGTGCCGACACTTCGCTTCACGCCCTCAGGCTTATCAATAGTTGACTCCGGCTGATAACAAGATTTCATCGACTATTATGAAAAGGGTTGGTGTTAGTTAAGATTTAAAAAAAATGAGGGAAAGAGAACACACATGGAAAAAAGGGGGTTGGGGGAGGGGAGTAAGATTCATATTATGCTTGTCAAAACAGTGGTCCATGGCCGGTCCGGATCAGCCGCGACGGCCTTGAATACAGTTTGAATTGGTGATCATATGGATTTTGCATAAGAGATATGTGTAAACGTTAAACTTTCACGCAATACGGTATACAGTATTAAAGTTCATGGGTACACTTTCAGGAATAGCAACTCTGCAATTTTCGATTTTTACTCATTTCTCAAGTGGGGTCAATTCATCAAGAAACTAGAAATAAGCCGCGACACGAGAAAACCCACAATGTGGTTGTGCGGCCAGCGCAGACTCAGATCCGCCCAGTCTGAGCAGAGTCTTCGCTGTCCGCATGAAGGTAGCTTAGACCCTTAGCTACCCATTAAACGCTAAACGAAGACTCTGATCAGACTGGGTGGATGCCCAGGCTGATCTGAGTCTGCGCTGGATGCACAACCACATTGTTGGTTTTCTCGTGTCGCGGCTCAAATGTGTCCACAGCCTGGTCAGAGCAACGCATAACGACATATAATGCAACAGGAATATTTCCTTTCCACGGTGACTACATGTGATACAAAGAATTAAGATGTCTTTGTAGATTTTTTCATTTGTATTATTTTTTTCATACCTTATGTCTTAATGTGGACTAGTTGAGGGAAATCAATAACAGATACCTTGCTTTAATCACTTAACTTATTTCCTCAAACTGATTATCAATGATTTTCAAAACATATGTTTCACAATCTAATTGTAGTCTTAGAGATCTGTGCAGCGAGCCTTGAAACAAAAAAATTATCTTTACAAATTGCGTTGTCTTTCTTTTATAATTTGAAAATTCAAAATTTATTAAATTGCAGAATATTTCAACTACTAAATAAATAAATAAATAAAATAAAAAATAATGAATTAAAAAGTTAATAATATTAAAATTGAAAATTATAATGGCGAAATATGTAAAATGGTAAAAAGTAAAGTAAGTACGATTTGTAAGTGATTTACAAGAAAATATTAATATATATATATATATCAAAATTTCTTTCTTCTAAATTTCCTTTTTCAGTTCAATTCTATTTTTCTATCTATTTTATTTTATTTGCATTTTCTCCTTTTAATGCTTTTTTTTCAAAATATATGGTTCTGATCTCCATGTGTTTAAGGTTTTACTGGATTGATTCATGAATATACACCACCGGAAACCTGAAGCTGGCAGCGGTCTCAGCACTTTAATATTTTATGACTCGAATAATGAGGAGATTCAGAGATGCATTTGATATTCTTATTACCCGTTTATTGAAGAAGATTCCATTATGGGTTTAAAGAGCTAAATCCAGACCTTTAAGTACACAGCAATCAAACATTTACACAAACAAGAAATCTTCTTGCCCAAGGATACATGTATTGACAGATGCCTTATTCAAATCCATCTCATTCGAGCCGCTGCGCGACAGATCCAACAAAATGACTCAGCAAAGACTCAGATCAGCCTAGGCATCCACCGAGGCTGATCAGAATCTTCTCTGACTGCATGAGCAAAATAGAGACTGATCAGACTGGACGGATTCCCAGGCTGAAATGCGTCTTCGCTTGGCGGACAGGGAATGTCATGGTTTTGTCAGATAGATAATCAGTGATTATAGAGTTGTAATGATATAAAATTATATTATATAAGTCCACAAATTTCTGTAATTACTTCAGGAATAGTGATAGAGATAATTAGCCAAATTTATTATCGTGTAACGTTATGTAAATAAATATATTGAAATATAAATAATTAAATACGCAGCGTTAAGCAAGCTCTTCCAAAACATACTAAAATAAACATATTTAAATGAGCATTACTAAACGAGGTGCTCTGCAATATATAAGGTAACAGTGCTGGAAACGGCCAGTGGCCCAGTGGCCAAATGCTCCTAAATTTTGTCTGGGGCCACCAAAAATCTTCAACTTGTGAACTTTAGTGGCCCAATTTTTTCTGTCTGGCAATAGTAAATGCATTTGATTATTTAGCTAGTGGATTATTTGGGCCACTGAAAAATTGGCCTGCTAAACTATTGGGCCACCACATTAATCTTGGGAGTGTCCAGCACTGAGGTAACAATTAGATAAATACTTACCTGAAAGAGACTTCTGTCTGGCTGTCATCTTCTATTGTCTTATAACAACAAAAGCATTAAAGAAGTGTGTTGGGAATAACGCATTATATACATTGAAATATTATGGCACTTCTCACTCCACCTACTCATAATTTTGTCACTAGGAAAAACTACTGACCAATTAAAGAAAGGGGTATTAGAAAAAATCATTGTTTGCGCACCTTTAAATTACTTTGATAGAATGTTCTATTTAATGTAATTATCCCAACCTTTTACCACTATTTTTAATTGACTGGTATTCATTAATAAATAGATGGTGATTACAGACTTCAAATGACATAAAAAGATCAAATTTGATATGTTTGGTTAAACAAAAAGAGGGAATGAAATAGATAAATAAAAAGAAAGTAAAAAAGAAAAATCAAGAATAAATGGTGTCTTACAATGTTGAACTAAGAACTGTGGAGTAGGTTTATAGCAAATATACTGAACATGAATGTGCACATTGAATTCACAGGTGATTGCTGAGTTGGAAATTTGTCTAGTGCACTTGGGTCGCAAAGTCGAGTGCACCTGTGTCTCTGAGCTTACTCAAAGTCATGTGCACACCTCTCTCTGGGCTAGTGCACATCAGTTGCACTTTATGTCAAGTTTTTCTCTGGCTTTACTGTAAAAACATTTCCTCCATTCGGGACAAATGGAGAGTTAATGGTTTTAGGTGTCCCAATACTTAATTAGCACTTCAGGGTATGCTGCCTAACTATACTTTTGGGAGACTTCAACATTTGCTATTTACAGAGATCAAGCAGTATTTTTAAAGCATATGCAAATATTTTAAAACTTTTTGATCTTGACCAAATCATTACTGAAGCTACCAGAATAACTGATACTACAACCAGCCTCTTGGACCACATTTTATGTAATAATAAAGAAAAAATCTGTCAGTCCGGTACAATTTCTATTGGTCTGAGTGACCATTTTCTGACTTATTGCACTGGAAAATTATCTAAAGTGCAAATCAATAAACACAAATATGTCAAAATTAGGTCTTTGAAAAATTACAAAAAGGAAGATTTTATTTTTAGGCTCACTGGTGCAGACTGGAGTCAATGTTTTAATGCATATGATATTCATACTGCTTGGTCAGCCTTCAGAGATACATTTCTTTTAGTTTTAAACTCTGTTGCTCCAGTTAAGGAAGTCAGGCTTAAACAAAGGACAGAACCTTGGATTGATTCAGAAATTTTGGATTTAATCAAACAAAGAGACAGCTGTCTATACCAATTCAAGAAGTCAAAAAACAAAGATTATTATAAAATGTTTTGTCAATTTAGAAACAAAGTTCAAAGAAAAATCAAATTTGCTAAATCAGAATATTTTTCAAACAAAATAGAAGAAAACAAAAACAATCCAAGAAAACTTTGGCAGCAATTAAAGAATTTAGGCTATAAAAATAATAAAACTGAGTCATCAAATATAGTCTTGAAAATTAATGGAGAGAACTGTCATGAACAAAAAACAATTGCAAATTATTTTAATGATTTCTTTACAACTGTGGCAGCAAACCTGGTTCAAAAACTTCCATTAGGAAAGAAATTATATGACTGTAACTCTGCCAATTTGAAGTATTTTTATAGTAAAAATGAATCAGAAAGGGAAACATTTTATTTAAAGCATGTATCTGAAGAGTTTGTGCTGAAAGAACTCAGACAACTAAATCCTTGTAAAAGCACCGGCCTGGATGATATTCCAGCAAGATTTTTGAAAGAAGGAGCAGATTTCTTAAAAATTCCAATTACTTTTTTAGTGAACATGTCAATTTCTGAAAACTGTGTACCAGATGCTGTGAAAACAGCGAGAGTCAAACCATTGTATAAGAAAAACAGTAACCTAGATGTTGGGAACTACAGACCTGTGAGCATATTGAGTGTAGTTTCTAAAATACTTGAAAAAGCAGTCTACGTTCAACTTGAAACGTATTTGGTTGATAACAATATTATTTATGATTATCAGTCTGGGTTCAGAAGCTCATTCTCTACAGATACTTGCCTTATTCATCTTTTAGATCATATAAAAATGAACAGTGCTAGGGGTTTATTCACAGGTATGATACTTCTAGATCTTCAGAAGGCTTTTGACACTGTTGATCACAGCATTTTGTGTAGCAAATTGAAACTTATGGGTGTTGGCTCTACCAAATGGTTTGAATCTTATTTGTCTAATAGAAGTCAGCTGGTTAATGTGGGTAAAACAAACTCAGACATAGCTAATGTAACTTGTGGTGTACCTCAAGGGAGTATTTTGGGTCCATTACTCTTCTTGTGTTATGTGAATGACATGGTGATAAGTATCGACCCTGACTGCAAACTTTTGCTGTATGCTGACGACAGTACAATTCTATTTTCTCACAAAGATCCAGATCAAATTGCAAATAAACTCGGAAAAGTTCTTGAATCATGCTCAGAATGGCTTGTTGATAACAAATTGTCTCTTCACCTGGGAAAAACAGAATGTATACTGTTTGGATCCAAAAGGAAACTTAGGAAAGTGAAGGATTTCCATATTGTCTGCAATGACCACACGATTGAGTCTACAACTTCTGTAAAATACCTTGGTCTTAACATAGATAATCTATCTGGTGAAATCATTGTGAACAGCATTATTTCAAAAGTTAACGCTCGTCTTAAATTTTTGTATAGACAAAGTAATAGTCTGTCAGCAAAAACTAGGAAAAACTTATGTTCGGCTTTGATACTGTGCCACTTTGATTATTCATGTTCATCTTGGTATGCTGGCCTCAACAAAGGTTTGAAAAAGAAACTGCAAATAGCTCAGAATAAAGTCATCAGATTCATTAATCAACTAGGACCTAGAACAAGGATCACATCGGATATTCTTATGAACCTGAATTTACTCAATGTTGAAACTAGGGTAAAACAACTAAGATTAAATCATGTGCATAAGATCTTCAACAACTTGTGTCCTTCATACCTTCAAGAAAATTTTGTACCTTTGAGAGACGTACATCACCATAATACTAGGTCTAGTGGCTACAACTTCTTAGTTCCAAATTGTAAAGGCGTCGAGGACTCAACTTTTTATTATACTGGTATCAAAGATTGGAATTCTCTTCCTGAGTGGTTGAAAAAATTGGAAAGCCCACAGAAATTTAAAATAGCCCTCAAGAAATATCTGATTGAGTATTGTTGTGCAACTGAGCAAGAGCTGTTCTTATATTATTGAGCATACAACATTCCTCTTTTGTCTGTGATAGCAGTGCTAACAGCCGAGTTAATCACTCACAGTGCTATCATGCCTGTAGCACACACACTTGGCCCACCGTATGCTCTGGGCACACTGTTCCTCGAGATACGGGGGTGGTTCGTGGAGAAGCTTAAAGTGACACTCCGGTTCCAGTTCCCTGACGGGTCAGTATGTGATGGCCTGCGGGTTCGCTCCCTTGGTCCACTTGTGTGTGTGACAGATATGACCATTGGTTTTGTCTTTCCTCTTCGAGCACTCTTTGGTGATAAAAATCTTCCCTTTTATAGAGCTTTCAGTGGTAACCTGTGCAATACTTCATACTTTTCCGTGCCAAAGTCTTGTTCGTACCTGAATGGACCCCATTGGAAATAAGCCATTTAGGCTTTATGGGCTATCCATGGGTATTAAGATCGAATCTTTCGAATCAGTGAAAATGGGTGTGGGTGTTAGTTTTTTACTTCTAGCAGCCTAGCTCATTCCAAAACTCCTTAAGTTCTAGTCAAATTCACTGTGATAATTTTATTTTTCTTAAATTAAATCCATATAGATATATACATAAATATCATTTAAGTGTGCTCTTAAATACCTCACTTGTTGATTAATTTTTTAATTTTAATTTCAAAAATCGCTTTTAGATAGTATATGTTACTTTGTTAAATGATCTTAATTCCTGAATAAATCTTAATCTTAATCTTAATCTTAGCCTATCCAGGTGACAGACATTATCTCAAGGTGCATGGCCAGTGCAGGAATAGAACATGCTACCTGTACAGGTACAGGTGTGAACATTTAGTATGGACCCAATAAACAATATTAAAACTTGTCCCAAGTCCTGGCTAATTACTGGTAGAAGACTTCCACAAACTTCCCCCAAAGTATTGGGACACAAATACTACAACACCTAAAATATTCGGGCATCCATATGGTTAAATGAGTCAATTTGACCAAAGCTGTCAAAATTTTTACTGTAATAATAAACAAGTAATTATCATTCACCATACCTCTCCAATATGTGGAAAAATGGTCCTCTCGAAGAGATGGGAAAATATTTGCTATTTTCTTGCTGAGGTAGGCATAACTTGACGACACATCAGCGGGGACTGGAAACCGACGAATTTCACCATCTTGTTTTCCTTCTTTCTCCAAGAAAGCCTTAATTGTCACAGACATCTTTGATCTCTCTGTCGGTCAACTTCAAACGATTTCTATTATCTTCAAAATTCAGCCTTTACCTGTCTAAATCGCTGCGAAACTGGTTCTATGGCTGTCAGAATTGATCAGTATTTATTTCGTTGCGAAATGACTCAACTGCACAAGGTACAAAACAACTGCGTCATTTCTGACAGCTCAAATTAGGACAAAAGGTCGTGCGAAATCTAGGACAATGTCTGGCTATATTTAGAACAACCTTCACCGGGAATTCCCTTCCGGGGCACGTGCATAATTTACATCGTGCTGCAAATCACCCGATCGTAAGATACTTTTTGATTGGTCGATACTCTGTGGTGTCAGGTCAGACAAAACAGAGCTATGGCCGAACCACTGAGTTGGTCGCTCGGAGCGGACGGCTTTCCTGACTTGGGAACAGACTTAATAACGCCGAATCAGTATGAAAACGGAAATTTAGATGATATAGATGGTAAATATATTTTCTGTAATAATAAACCTTGTTTTTCAGGCGCAGATTTTCTACAATTTTATGAATTCTTTTTGTCAACAAACTGAAATGTGTTTCTTTTCAGTGATTCATCCCGACTTTGTAAATATTTTGAGTGGAAAGAGACACTGTATGGCAGGCTAAGGCATTTCAGTATTGTACCATTTCATTTCATTATTTCTTGTCAAAGACGACGAAATTATTCGTGACGATATTTCGGCCTTTTCAGTGAAATCGAAACGGGACTTTCGGCCAGAGATGCTCTTGCTTTGAGTTGTTAGTTTTCAGCCTTGATAGACTTACCACTGCGACATATCCAGATACCTTTGAAGACCACCCTGTTTAGAGTACTTCAAACCGTCTTTCATGTTTTATTTTCCAGCAGAAAAAGCCTTTAAATCACAGGCACTAGAAGCACTCTTAAATCTCAGATTTTCTTAATGGTGCATGTGCTTCCTTTTTTAGCTCCTGAGCCGAGGGCAGAGGATCGGGACTATGGGGAACATAGGCGTCCTGAGACTCGTGCCCTCCGCAATATTTTGCTATCTAGAATATTTTTTCTACCGAAATGTTTCTGGAGTAGTCCTCTACGATTCATATGAATTTTGTCCAAATCACTGAATTTGAGTGGTTGCCACATGTGGCAAAGGGTAAATTTTTGAAAAAAATATTTATGAAAAAAGAAAATCTGCTCAGAAGCCGTAAGGGGGATGAAGCCAGTGATTTTTTCACTATATAAGTGGTGCCCATAAAAGGCACCAGTCCCAATGCAAAATGATATCTTTTTTTCCCAGCTGCAAGTTGAAAAATTCCCAATTGCAGGAAAAAAAATTCTAGGGACCATCTTACAAGCATAAATTTACTTGCTTGCTAAGAGAACTGGCAGTTTATAGCTCTGATTGTTAATATTAAATATTCAGTAATCATGTCCCCTTACCCACCACTTGAGACTAAATAAAGGTATTCATAATTTCCAAATTCTATGAGACTACGACACGATTTTTCCCGATTCCATGTGCACCGGCACCATTCTCAAAATAGTAAAAAATCACTGGAAGCTGATACTTTGCCTTCATGTAGTGACAAATTAGCCTCTACATAAATTGTTTTTTCTCGTCCAATCCCATAAGAACTCCTGTTGCTATGGCAAGAAATAGTTTCCATTGACTTACAATGGGAAAAATGAAAATTGGCCATTTTTGCTCTCTCACTGCACTTACGTAGATTTTTTTTTCCATAGAAATGTTTCTTGAATAGTCCTCTTGATTTATATGAATTTTGTCCAAATTGCTGCATTTGAATGGTTGCCATGGCAAAAAATGGGCAAAAATCTTGTATTCAGAAGCCAGCTGACACTTTGCATACATGTCAATGACATTAGCCTCTGCCTAAATTGTTATATATTATCCTTGCCCATGTGAATTTGTTGCTATGGCAACTTAAAGTTTCCATATACTTATAATGGAAAAAGTGGAGATCTGGCTTTATTTCCCCAACCATTGGGGGGGTGGGGGAGTGAATATTAATGAATTCTTTTGGTGTGGATCCCATCAGCATCGGTGTAATTTTTTGTCTGCCTTCTATCTCCTGAATGGATGGATGGATTTTGACCAAACTTGCACAGCATTGGATGAAGGGAAAGAACTGATTAGATTTTGGTGACTTTTATTTTCAAGGTCACTGGTGGTCAAAGAGTGTTGAAAAATGCCTTGTCTGCACTTATATCTCCTGAATTTACCAAACTTGAACGGATATATAACTGGGAGATGGTAGGAAACTAATTAGATTTTGGTGACATTGACTCCATTTTCAAGGTCACAGGAGGTCAAGGAGTGTAGAAAAATGCCTTTTCTGCACTTTCTCCTGAACGGATAGATTTTAACCAAACTTGTACATATATATCCGTGGGAGATGATAGATACTGAATAGATTTTGGTGACCCTGACCCATTTTTCAAGATCACTGGAGGTCAAAGAGAGTTGAAAAATGCCTTGTCTGCAGTATCAGTGCTGGAAACTCGCAAGTTTAATGCTGTGGCCCAAAAGCTTAGCAGGCCTAACTTTCAGTGGCCCAAATTATCCACTAGCTAAAGTTTCCATTCATTTAGTATTGCCAGAAAGATAAATTTGGGCCACTAAAGGCCATATTTTGGAGATTTCTGGTGGCCAAAACCAAAAATTAGGAGCATTTGGCCACCAGGCCACTGGCCATTTCCAGTACCGCAGTATATCTCTTGATTTTGGTGATCTTGACTCCATTTTCAAGGTCACTGAAGGTCAAAGAGTGTTGAAAAATGCCTCACATGCACTCCATCTCCTAAATGGATGGATGAATTTTAACCAGACTTGCACATATATATTTCTGGGAGATGGTTACCAAGTCACTTTAAGGTGGGAATTTGTTTGCCTCTTGGCTGGTAACCCTGTTGGCGGCAACTCTAAATTACCTGTCTGCCCTTGCCAACTCAGTCTTGTCGAGTGTCTATAGATAGTATAGTCTAGGCTATAGCTCAATTATCCTAGTTAACTATGAAAGTGTTGCAAAGCTGCACCCATGCACACATCTTGAGGTGAACACTTGTGAATGTGAAACTTAATGGTCTCTTAATGAGTAATCTGCCCTTGAAAAGACTGTATTGTGGTGGTGACCTTGCCCACTTTGTGGCAATTTCTTGCCTTTCATATAGATGAGTACTGTATTACTAACACAATGTTTTTTTTCTGTTTTTTGCAGATATAGTGAAATACATATGCCCAGATGAGTCTGAATGTCCAGATTTGTTTGATTATAAATCAAGTGATAATGACCTATTTTTACATGAGCCAGTTTTGCCTGACCCTTATAATGAAATCAAACAAGAAACAGGCATAGAAACATTAAATGAACAATCAATATTGACTCGACAAATCAAATCGGACTCCAATTTATTTTCATTGAACTCTGACACATTGCTAAGTTCATTACCAGGAAACAAAGAGCCCTCATTTAATCTCCCTCAGCTAAGTAGTGCTCAACAGCTTCAACAAGCAGCCCTCAAGTTGCAAGCCCAACAACAAAAACAGGCCCAGCAGCAGCAGCTTCTACAGTTGTTGATACAACAACAGCAGCAGCAGCAGCAACAACAACAGAAATTGTCATTAACAACACAACAGTTGAAGTTATTGTTACAAGAATACTTGAATAAACAACAGCAGCAACAAGCCGTACAGTTACAGAGTAACAATGTTGTTACCGTACAGACTCTGCAACAGGTTAGTATGCTACAGTAAATCTTTTTAACCATTTAACTTTTGTTAAGTGCTAAGGCCAGCTGGTAGGTGTGTTTCTGCCGTTTAAAATGGGGGAAAAACTTTTGTGACTTCCTGTTTTGCGACTTTCTGTAACCTTCACTGGGCAATGAAACCCGTCAAAAAGAGTTCTGTTCTTAATGAAGGTTCAAGAAGGGCAGTTGTCAGTTACTGGCGAAAGTATGTGCTCTTAGTACTGGTTAACCTCTTAGGAGGTCTAAGCCTGCCCAGGAATAGTGTGGTTAGGTTAACTGACCGTCCCGACATGACCATAGCTGTTTACCATGGACGTTAAGCATCAAATCAATTAAAATCTTAATGAAAGAAAGCATTTGATTTGCTCCTAGAGGAGAAGATTCTTTCCTTTTGATCCCCTTTGAGAAGGGGTCCAAACAGGATGGCAGAGTTGCTTCGCTTTTTAAGCAAGCTTAAAAGTGTATAGTATAAAGCAGTATGTTAAAACTTCTTTGGCAGAATGGCAAATGGTGAAAACTGATCAGACTTGTTCTTCAGGGGACTTTGACGTTGAAATGAAAAAAATGTCAGATCTTATTTACAAGCTGCCACCACAAGTTGACAACATACATTTTTAAGGCAATAGATAAAAGGTTATTGTTAGAAAATCTTTATTATATTTTCATGATTTCAGTACTATACATCAAGCTGCAAGCACCCTTCTTATCCATCTTGCATAGTAGTCAGATGTAAAACCATCAGATCCACACCAGTCATGATACAGTCATTATCAGTCTATTTTCAGAACAACCTTTGATATTCAAACATTAAACTGGCATAGAGAGATTGTTCTGAGAATGTACTGGGATGTTCTACATCATCACTGGCATTAATCAGATTTCTGTTTTTATTTGAGTCCTGCTTACCATGTTTCTTAGGTTATAAGAAGGGTTTTTTTCCTTCCAGAACTATCTCAAAAATATACAAGATGGATCTAGATATTTTGAATTGTTTTAGGAGGGAAAACCCATCCCAATACTCATAGAAGAATTTCATAAGACTAGGGAAATTGGGAAAAAACCTGTTTAATAGCCAAATAAATACTGTAATGAATTTTCTTTTAATAGCTTTTGCTGCAGTCCCAGATTAAATCAGAAGAGTCAAAGCCTACAGTATGCAGCCAGGGCTCAGCTATTCAAGCCTCATCACCAGTTAGTGTTCAGAGACCTACCACGTCCCCTCAGCCTGCACAGACAAAGTTGCAGGTCTCATCTCCATCACAGTTGCAGGTAAAAAAAAAGGCTAAGATAACAGTCCTAGCTGATGATCAGGGCAGATCTATGTAGACCAATCAATAAATACCTGTTCTGTCATTGCCAGCTTTGTTCAACATTGGCACACTGGTCTTGGAGGGCCGTCACCACCAGTTAAAAAGTGGGCTAGCCTTTAGGGACTCCCCAACTCATGACTGAGGGGTTGGGAAATCTCTGTCAAGAAAATTTTAACATTTAGAATGGCTGCAAATGTGTTTTGACTGCATTCTGAGCGTAATTTTCTGTTTTTAAAAAGAAAGTCATTTCTCAAAACTTCAAAAGCATGCATGTACAGTCACTACAGACAGTAGTTTCTAGATTTTAGATGTATACAGGTCTACTCGTATCCGAGTAGTTCTCGTCATTTTTTTACAGTTTCCTGTTTTCTCCCAAACAAGCAGGTTTTCTTTCAGTTTGCGGTAGTTATGTATTGTGTACCTAATAACTCTGGTTTCGACACACACGTCATGAATTTATTTATAGAAACGAACCTCAGGGAGCGATCATTATTTGATATGCTATCACGCACAGACAACGTCACGTCCAGAAGCAGTTCTCGTCATGTTGCTTTTGAGCTCAATTTTAAAATAAATATAAAACCCAATTTGCTGTTGTTCCTATATAATGATTTTTGACATCTTATTCATGTAACAAAGTCCGCTCGTATGCCGAATGCGCTCATTTTTTTAATGAGGTCACAGCAGACGAAAACAAGCACAAAAGTGAGACGAAGAGTTAGTCTTGTTCACAAGGCTGCTGAAAACGATAAATGATGACTGAGTCAGGATTTCTATTTTAATATTTTTGTGTATTTTCCTGCAATGTTGACTTACATTCGGAATTTGTTTGCAAAGTAGACACAATATTGGAAAACCTGACCCAATTAAGAGAGGTCAGCACGTAGCTTGAACGTGCTCACGTGAATGCCCCTGACGTAATCACGCGACTTTGCGAATCCAAAAGAGAAAAAAACGGCATTTATATATACACAGCTCGATATATTGATGAGTTTTTGCACTAGTTTGACCAAATGTATCATAAACTTAGGATTAAGGCAGTTGAAGTGAAGAAAAAATACGCGAAAAACTCGTTTGAAGCAGAATGACGAGAACTACTAGCTGACGAGATCTACTCGGATACGAGTATGTATTGTTTCAAAATAGTTTCATTTTATGTACAAGTTTCTTTAGCCAGCCCAAACATAATTACAAAAACAACTATTTCTCACACCTCTGCAAGTCTCAACAGGTTGTGGCACCAGTCTTAATACAAAGGTATAGCTGGTTATTTTTTGTTTATTATGTCTTATAGTGATGTCTGCAGCTAAATCCTAAGACCCAATTCTTAAATGTCTTAATTTACTCTTAAACCAATGAATTTTTTTGTTACAGACACAGATTCAGCCGTCCTCACCTCTACAAATTCATACAAGTCCTGTGCAGACATCACCAACAGTCCATATTCAACCTCAACAGCTACTCTCCCATTCTGGTCACCAACCAACCACCTCCGTGACTCCACTGCAGAGTGTTGTAACCAGTGGCAACACAATACTCACCACCAACATCCCCATACAAGTGATGGAGACAGAGAAAGTGCCTATCAACAGGCTTAATCAACAGCCCAAACAGGCTAAGCCTCCTAAAGGCGAGAAGAGGACCTCACATAATGCCATTGAGAAGAGATACAGGCTCAGTATTAATGACAAAATTATTGAGTTGAAAGATCTAGTCGCTGGCAAGGAAGCCAAGGTAAAGCATTACTTCTTTATAACAGCACTAGATAAGAGGGAGTATTTGGTGATAATTAAGGATAATTTTTGTTAATTCTGAATAAAAACATTTGTTGTGACCCCTCATCTGAACCGTCTCATCGAGATGGTTCAGATGAGGGGTCACAACATATGGTTTCAATGAGAAATAAAAAAAATTATCCCTCAATTATCAACAAATACTCCTCTTATCTAGAGCTCCGTTTATACTTTTGTGTAATGGAAATAAGGTTTTGAATATCATTAGGATCCTCAAAACCCACCTTCAATCTGGGCTGATAGCTGCATTGGTTTAAATGGAATTTTGCCAGATAAATTGAGGGGTTCTGACGGGTGACAACATGATTCTTTAATGGAGAAAAAGAAATGCTAATGAATTCATTAAACTTACATCAAAACCATGGAATTGAATTTATTTTGATGAGGTTCCTTAGTGGCTACTGTTTATTTTAAGACAAATAGATACACTGCCAGGCTAGTAACTGCCATTTTCAGATTTGCTTCCCTTTTGAGATGGTGTCAGCTCGAACAGGAAAGAATTTGCCCATAGGAACAAATTCTTACATTAACAACTAATTTAATTTTGGAAAGGTTTCAACACCATGGAAGAAAAAAAGTCCCCCATTATCAAAGCCTGTTCATTTCCAGGTTATGTTTCTTTTTTACAGTTAAACAAGTCCGCCATATTGAGGAAGGCAATAGATTACATCCACTTTATACAAAACCAGAATCAGAGATTGAAAAATGAAAACATGGCCCTGAAGATGGCTGCCAAGTCGCAGAGTAAGTACATTAACTGAGCCGTGACACGAGAAAACCAACAAAAAGGCTGTGGGCTCAGCACAGATTCGGATCAGCCTGGGCATCAGCCCAGTCTGATCAGACTCTTCGCTAAGCTCTTAAAGGGTAGCTAAGGGTCTAAGCTACCTTCATGCGGACAGTGAAGACTCTGTTTAGACTGGGCGGATGCCCAGGATGATCTGAGTCTGTGCTGGGCGCACAACCACTTTGTTGGTTTTCTCCAGTCGCGACTCTGTTTTTAATGGTAACAGTATTGATCGAAAAATTAAACAGTTTTTAAACTAAAACAAAGATGTTTTACAGGACTTCAGTAATTATTACTTGTATCAAAATCATTCGTGGAGAGGAAGGAATTTACAATGATTATGTGCTTTCAAACATTAATTAAAAATTATCAGATCTATGTGCAAGCAGTTCATTGGAAAGGCTGTTGATGATAATTCTGTAATTGTGAATTGGTTCTCCAGGACCTGACAAATCCATTGTCCGGCTGCCCGGGACAAGTTAAAAAAAATTCTGGGCAAGTGAAAAAATTTCTTACTTGCCCAGAAAAATGTATAAATTATATATAGGGAAAATCCATGTATTTCAGCTTTTTCAGGCAGAAGCTACCTACCGGACAAGTAGATCAAATTTTGATTTGTCGGGACCTGGTTCTCCACTTAATTCATTGTGGCTTTTCATTGGCTTTTGTGTTTCAAAAAGAACAGCAGCACATCTTTTTTGTCAGAGAATCTCAAAATTTATCATATGAAAGTTAAAGTTCCTCCCACCTTTCTTGAGATAGTTAAATCTTTTCACCAGTGAACTTTTTAAGGCACATATTTGATGATAATTTGAGAATATTTTGTCAATTTCCCATATTTTGTTTTAACTAAACACCACATTAGAACTGCCTTGTCAAGGAATTATAATGAGCAAAACATGCCTTTTCTATTATCCTAGAAAATACCAGATATTCACATTATTTGAAGTTTGCATAGATCTGTTTAGGGCTTATTTGAATTTTTTTCAGATCTCCAAGAGTTGTTGGCAATGTCGCAACAGGAGGATGTGGGTGCTCTTACTCCCCCTGGCAGTGACACCGAGGGCTCATCTCCTAACAGTCCTGCTTATGATGAAATGGGTAAGTAACAAACTTTCTGATACATGTACAAACATGTTTCTCGAGGCATTTTATTGCTTTTCATAGTGAAAATGTTCGGGAAAGAAACCATTGACTGATTGTGCAAGTATTATAAAGCAGGTACGAAACACTTGTAATCTTACCACTCAAAGATTGAATTTTAAATTCCAGTCAAACATGCTGTAAAGGGTCACTCTGTCAAGCGATCACATATATTAAAAGCCAACTTTTTGGGTCCCGTGAACAAAATACTGTACAAATGAACCTGTATTTAAGGGGTCACCTGTTTTTGCAGCCATTTTCCTTGTCTATTTGCGTGACCCTTTAAGTCTTGTATGACTATATAACAAAGGTGTTAATTATTTATAGGGGCCTAATAATAAGGGAGTTTCAATAGAAAAAATCTGCAATACAGTTGGTCATTCTTATTGAGACAAATCATTCTAGTGAGGGGCCACACCTTGTCATGAAGAAAATTTCAAAATTTTGTCACTTACTTTGAATATGAACGGACACTTCAGTAAAATTTTGCGAACATTTTTCAAATAGAGTCAGCTTTTGTAGACAGAAAGTTACTATTCTTTCAAAAATGGGGACTGCTTTGAGAACAGACACATTTTCAGTGGGAACAACTACACATGAGCGGCGACACGACAAAACCAACAATGTGGTTGTGCACCCAGTGAAGACTCAAATAAACCTGGGCAGCCGCCCAGTTTGATCACTCTTCATTAAGTGCTCAAAGGGTAGCTAAGAGTCTAAGCTACCTTCATGCGGACAGCGAAGACTCTGATCGGACTGAGCGGATGCCCAGGCTGATCAGAGTCTGCGCTGGGCGCACAACCACATTGTTGGTCTTGTCGTGTCGAGGCTCACATTTTCATTTGGCTTTCTTTTGAAGTGAGATCGACTCTTGAAAGAATTAGTTTGCTCCAAACAGACGTAACTATATCTTTCTTTTAAGAGTAGACTGTTTTAGAATCTGCTTGGCTTTAAGGGAAACAAACAGGCAGTTGCAAAACTTGTTTCCATTGTAAAAATGGCAAATATGGAATTCATGTTAGAAAAATTTATGAAGAGAAACCCATTTCCATGTCCCAGTTATATCCCTTAAGGGCATATCCATTCTTACTGATATTCCACCTTATCTAGAACTTAATTTTAAATAAATTGTGTGAAATCTTCCTTTTTAGAAACAACACAAGACACTCACTTTACAACTGGAGGAATGGCAGACAAGACCAGGTTTACCTTGTGTGTGTTCATGCTTGGTTTACTGGCGTTTAATCCTTTTGGAGCTATTCTTGGCATGACTGGAGCAGGTGGTGGAGCTTCATTTGAGTCTGGAGCAATGCCTGGCAGAACCCTGTTGACAGAACCATCCCTTGGTAAGTGCATTTTGTGGATCCTATATAAAACTGGGTTGTAGTTTGAACCTTTCTGAATTACAGCAGCGGCTTTGCAATCAAGTGCAACCACAATCTACTTGGGGCATCCAAAGGTCAGTTATACGTAAATACATTTGTCTCGGTACTCTGTGATTAAGCTGTGTGAAAGTGGCATTGTATTTTAGAAATTTTAAAGGGAATTTATGACGTGAATGACTAACTAAACAACCAAACATGAGACAGAGGTGTGCATCCAAAAAAATTTGATTGAAATTAAATTGCATGTTATCACCACTAAAGTCGCATACACTGCATCAAAACGTCAAGAGCCATGATGCTAAGATATGGCCATGTGATGTGTATGTTCTAGAGTCTCTTAGGCTTTGGTGTAAAATTGTGATTTTGAAAGATCAACATAAAGTTAATTATCCACAAAAATTTCCAGGAGGGCTTTGATTAAAATTTTTATTATTACAATATTTTTTTCATCTTCAGGAGAAGGTTCTGTGTGGAATGGAGCATTTATCTGGACCATCATAATGTGGCTCCTTAATGGTAGTATCGTGGCATTTGTGCTGGCTAAATTGTTCATCTATGGTGAACCTATAACCCAGAAGAACAGTGTGGCATCTGTATCATACTGGAGACACAGAAATCAAGCTGATCAAGATAGTGCTAGGGTAAGTTCCTGGTATTCAAGTTTTGGGAGGCATCATCAAGTTAAGGTCATTTGTAAATTCCAGGCCATATACTTTTCAGGCTTCTGCAGGATTTCAGGCTTTCATTTCTTGAATTTTACTTGATTTCAGGCTTTGATTTTTAAGTTTTCAGTGTTTTTTCTGCTTAAAAAGGGCTATTTCAGGCTGTGAAAGCAGGCATTTCAGGCTTGGAAAAGCTTTGTCAGTATGAGGCCTGAAATTCAGAAATTCAAAACTGGGGTTAACTGTCAGCTATAACAGGAAAGCTTTATAGTAACATATCTATTAAATATGAAGTCTAAAAAGTAAATGTTTAAAATCATTGGAGGTTGATGTATTGCAGACAAAAAAAAATTCAATTTTATAAAAGCGTATTGTTATACCATTTCCAGGGAGATTATTCAGCTGCGTTCAACCAGTACAGTCTGGCTTTGCTGTCTCTCAGACGTCCCTTACCAGCTTCTAAGTTGGACCTGGGAGCTAGCCTGATGTGGCAACTGTTCCGACAGATCTCTCATCGCTTGTACGTGGGAAAGTGGCTGTTCTGTCGGGCAGGGGGAATCAGAAGAAAGACAACAGAGAAGTCGGATGTAAAGACCTCTGCCAGAGATGCGGCTATGGCTTACTTCAAACTGCATCAGTTGCACCTACTAGGTAAGCAGAGGGTACCCTAATGTGCTTAAATATTGGGACAATTAGACCATTAATTTTCCATTTGGGACAAATGGAAAATTGATGGTTTTAGGTGCCCCAGCACTGGAGCACATTAGGATAAATAGAGCACCAGATGGGGGCAAGGTTTTAGATGACGAATGTTGGATATTTATCAAGAAAAACCTCAGTTTAAAATAGGTTCCAACCCTAAATGCTAGGGCACAACATAAATTTTTATGTAAAGTGAATAAATTTCTCATTACTACAACCATCATGGTGCCCATGCTGATCAAGATGAAATCTTAATCAAAACCTGTAAAAATATAGTTTCCAAAGTTCTAGTAGCACATACAGCCAACGTGTTTTTGGCAGGTGCTTTTTTTCCTTTATTAGTTTTGTGCATATTAGCTGGATTAAGTTTGAAAGCAGACAGCACAGAAGAATCTAGAATCTGTGGCTAAAATTCAAACAGGTTATTTATATTTTTTGTTTACTTGTTGACTTTTGTCTAGCACAAATCAAAAGAGTAAGTGTGCTTGAACTCTTGTTACAGTTCAGTAGTTTTCAGGTACATGCCTAATGTTTGTATAACTTGAATAGCCTTCTTACTTTGCATTTATGGAAAGCAGCCTATTTTGTTCTGTGTAAATTGTAATTAAGCATCCATCTTTATTGTAGGTCTCATCCCAGGTAGTTTTCTCTGGGGCTGTAACCTTGCTCTAAGTGCTGTTAACCTAGCTGAGGCATCTGGAGAATCTTTGCCTCTTACCATGTTGGCAGAGATCTACTTATCAGCTGGTTTGAGAGTAATGTCCACCAAGCTGAAATTTACAGCGGTGAGTTCCTTTGTCATGCATGTATTAAGTTTTATTTGCCAATGGTTTCATTCATAAAAATTGTTCAGTTAAATTGATTTTAAGCCTTTATATCAGCAGACGTCCATGTTTTTTCACCATTTGTAGTGTGGTCAACTTTATAACTCCCTAATTCCCTGGATGGCAAATCCCTTCCAAAATATGGTCTTCTCCAAAAGGAAAGAATTTGCTCCCTTTTGAGAAGGGAAATGAAAATGGCAGAGTTGCTTTCCCTGAAGGAGTACCCATAAAAGAGCTGTACGTGGAAGATTCGAGTTATCCATGTTATCAATTTTCTGTGTTCATACGTATCAGCAGTCTGTGGAGTCAGTATGCCTACTGTTGCACAGGCTGTCAGACTCTAGTCTTTCTCCTCACACACTCCAACAAGCTATGTGTGGAGCAGTGATAGTTTAGTGGGTTAAGCACTGGCCTGCTGAGCTAGAGGCCCTGGGTTCAATACCCTCAGGAGCAGGGCATAATCCACATAAATCTTTAAAGTGATAAACTGGGTTCTCCATTGCACACAGCCTATTATTATCAACCTTCCACTGACCTTATATGACTAAAATACTGTTAACTTCGGATGCAGGCTGATCTGAGTGCTAGTTGCATATATAGATTTTTAGCACTGTTGTGACTTAGATGTAACTAATCACGGGTTGACTCAAATATAAAACAAAAAATTATATGAACTTCTTGGCCATGAGCGGTAAGAATGTTGAAAGAAGTGGCAATGTCGAATTGATTTATTATCACGCCAAAAGAGAAGTTTTGATGATATATTGCACATAAAACTGTTGCACATTTCAGAGATATTTCTTGAGTTGTGCCAGGTCTGCCTTGTCCAGAAGTGGGGACAACATACCAGCCAGACTTCTGTGGATTTGTCATCCTGAGGGTCACAGGTTCTTTGTTGAAGGGACATGGACATTTGGACCCAAAGAGAGTATCTTTACAACCAGTGGCAGTGAAGGTATCTGTTACTGATAATTCTCAAAAGACGTATCGTGAAAATTTCAAGTTTTGGGACAAATACCGTAATATGTGTATATATTGGGACGCCTGAAATAATTAATTTTCCATTCGTTCCAAATGGAAAATTAAATATTTTAGGTGTCCCAAAATTTAGGCACATTACAGTAGGTCTGAGCAAACATTGCAGATTCAGAGACTGCTCCAGTCTGATTGAGGTCAACAGATTCTGTCATTCTGACTGCATGTTTTGGATGCATTACTGCATTGTAAATACAAACTGTTCCATATCGTCCCAGTGTTCAGAAATTTTGCAGGTACGTTTGGTTTTGTGGGATGTCAAATCTTACCTCGGAATTGGGTTTTGTCAACTTGGGTCTCTAAAGTTTGAAGCTCAGTTGCCATCCCAAACTGCCTGTTGATGAAAAATGATGAAAAGGTAAAGCATTGGCCGAGTGCTGAAGCATAAGGTTGGAGTAGACAAAGGAGCTTGAAAAAAATGTAGTAACATTCAGGAGATACTACAAGTCAAGTATCTACTGCAACCAATGTCCTTCTAAAGGCGATGGTAATCTGTTACGGTCAACTGTCAGATAAAATATTCCGCCGAAAAACTGATTTCTTTTGATCCAATTATAACGGTATTAAAACCGCTCAGCTAAAGTCGCGGTAACTAGATTTGTGACGTCAGAGTCTCGCTGTACTCTGTCAACCTCGCGCTAACAATGTGACCGCCGCGGAAGTCGTTGATAATGTAGCTGACAGGTGCCGTTAAGATAAATTTTGTGACTAGGATCAACTGAGCCGACGTCTATGAAGAAACGACTTTGATTGTCTGTCTTTTTAATATTTTGAGATAACGGAACGTTTCTGAACCTGCTCCAACAACGACATGTTGCAGTAGTGGATTGACGCGTTGTAACTGTTAGGTGTTTAAACAATTTATTTACACAAACCAATTCATGCATAAAAAACTGCCTCCTAACCTAGTCTTGCATGGTTCTGACAGATGTGGAGAACATGTGTCGTGTAGAGGTTGGAGAAGTTTGCAAGCTTTTTTGTTTGTTTTTCAGTTGATCCTTTAGCCCATGTGACTCAGCAGTTCAGAGAACACCTCCTAGAGAAGTCCCTGTATTCTCTGGTGACTCCTGGTTGTCGACAAGCAGAAGGTGGTTCACAGTACGCAGAGGTTCTTGTTGATACACAGCTCCTGACAGATGCGTCCTACCTAAAGGCTGCTGACGGTGCTTTCGGGCTTTCCTCAGTTCCAGGTATGTATTTTCAGAGCACCAGATAACCACAGTGCCCCAGATAAGAAGGGGTAACAGAGATAATTAAGGGATAATTATCCATATTTTCCCATAAAATTTTTTGTGACCCATAATTAGAACGTCTCATGGAGATGGTTCTAATGATGGGTCACAACATATGTTTTTGTTGAAGTAAGAAAAATTATCAAATTATCCACAATACCCCTCTTATCTGGAGCTCTGTAAACCATATATTGGCTGTAAAACTGTTTATCCATTGCCAGAAGTACCTCGGATATTTTAGTCTAACAAAAGTCTGCTTTGAGATGGATTTTTTCCCCTTCCAAATCGATCCCAAAAATGTAGATCTAGCTTATTAGATGCAAGTCTAATGAGAAATCACAACATAATGTGTTTATGCAGAAAGTATTAAAAATTATCCATGTTACTCCTTCTCTGTATCAGTTACAAGCAGGGATGATACACTGACAGTCTGCAACATAATGCAATGTCAAACCCTGTGAATAATCAGTAGCTTCATCTAGCATACAGTGCAGTATCGCGCTTGTGGATCACCTCATATCATCAGATCGTTGCAGCTCGGGTGATCTGACATTAGCATATCATTTTGACATGATGCAAGGTCAAGTTACTATGATAATTATGTAGATATATATAATAAAGTGGCTTTTATAAAATACCATGATTTAGTGACAGTCTGACAGTAAACTGATAGCTTTTAATTGCCAAAAATGACATCTCCAGATGCTAGTATAAGTAACTTTTACTTGAACAAGAAGATTTTACTCTTTCACTATGTATCTAAAGTTGCGGGCAGAATAGCAAACATTGCAGATCCTGATCAGACTGCTCCTCAGGAGCAGTCTGATCTGGGTCTGCACTGTTCACATCGACTCTTCTGTCACTGTATTTAGGGTCATTACAAAGCGAATTTAAGTTTGAAATATATATTTCAGAAATGGACGAGGCGGCAGTATGGTGGGCCAGTGTTGTGTCCGTAGCAGTTTATTGGCTGATTGGAGATGACGAGAATGCTGAACGGTGTTTTTCAATGGTGGACTCTTTCCCAAAGAGGCTTCAGACTACAGAGTAAGTGTACCTATAACCAGAGATAATAGCCTAGCCTTATAATTGACAAGCCATCAGCACATATTGATTAAACAGAAGATGACTTGGGTGAGTTTAAGATTTTTCAATGGGTGAAGCTCAGTTATGATTTTATAGAGGAAGAAGCTTAGTTATGATGGTGCTCCTATACTCGAGAGATCTTTACCAGGGACATTGTATCTGTTCCAAAAGTCCAATAAATTATGGAAAGTCTAATGCCTGCCCAGGAATAGTGTGGTTAGGTTAACTGACTGTCCCGACGTGACCATAGCTGTTTACTGTGGTCGTTAAACAATAACACAACACAACTGATGTATAAATGTTTAAATGAAATTTTATTGTTTTCAGTGATCCACTACCAAGAACGGTCCTGTTGGCATTCCGTTCTCGCAGAAATCTCATGAGCAGTAATGGAAGTTCCAGTGTATACTCCGTGATCAGACAAGCTGACAGAGCAGGTCGCCTTCTGAGAGAAAGTTTAAAATTATCATACAGCAAAGAAAAGACAGACATTATACAGGTGAGTTGATGAAATAATCATTTTCAGGGCTGAAAGGCCACAAGTATTGCAGGAACATCATGACAGACCTTGGACCCATGACCTCAACAAACTGATGATTCATAGCTTATATATTTTCATGGGCATATGTATGTCCCTGAAAAAAATGTTTAGATTGCTCAAATTGTAAACAAATTCATAGAATATATATTTTCAAGGGGACATACATATCCCTGAAAAAAAAAAAGTTTAAATTCAAATTGAAAACAAATGTGTTCTAAAAATTTCAGTCTTGCTCAAACTGTTAATGTTTCAATGGAGTCACATGCTATAAAATTTTTGTTTGACTGAAGTTGCTTGATGAACAAATTGTCGTAACTGAAACTTGTGGGTGAATAGTAATAATGTGATGTGACTGAAATTTTTAGGTTCTCGTTTTTTTCATATACTAAAATTTTAGGGAATTTCATCATACTGCGCTTTTCTTGCATAAAGGAAATGCAAGTTTGATATGACCACAATAAAGATAGATTATATAGGTCTTTTATGGAAACTTCACGACAAAAGCCTTTAAGGAAATTAACTGGATAATATAAAGACTGTTGGAGATGAGCAAGGTAGCTGTAGGATATATGGAGCAGGATGGTGGTGAAACATTTGCAGAGGTGCATTGTAGTTGCATTGCATTTGATTTCTGTATGCAATGCTCTTGCAGTGCAATAACTGCATCTGTTGTAGCAGCAAGCTTCATAGACTTAGACCAGGACAACAGTTTACCCTGGGAGTTAACCCCTCGTAAATCATGTAAGCCTGCCCAGGAATAGTGTGGTTAGGTTAACTTAATGTCCCGACATGACATCGCTGTTTACCGTGGACGTAAAGTAACAAATCAATAAATCATGTAAATAATGATATTTCCTGGTGTGACGTTTCTGTATAGAGGAAAGATACCTGTATTTAAAAATAGAAAGAGTAGCACACACAATAGTTCCGAAACTTTTTCTTTAGAGGAAAGTGAAACGCATTGTCAAATACAAATTGTACATGATATTTAAGCCATTAAGGCCTTTTGGACTCTTCTACCTTTGAAGGACAGGTCCATTATCAAGATGAATTGTCCAGTTTGATTACTGAATGCAAGCAGTGTACAGCTAGATCAGATGCTACATTATGTGGCATCTGATCGTGGTCTACACTGATTGTCAAGATCATTTCTGTGGGAGGCTATGGGTGCAAAAATAGAAGTTACTGATAGTTTTTAAACCATCTGTAACTTCTATTATTGCACCCATAGAGTTGCACAGAAGTGAAAATACAAGCTTTCTCCAAATAAACAAGACTTCTGCTTCATATTTGAAAACTTCAAATATCTGTTCTTTTTCAGTCTTTACAGCTACTGGTTTGTGATTGGCTCTTGGCCACAAGAACTGAGGTTTGGGAGAGAGAGAAAAGTAGTGGAGAAAAAGATGTAGTCTCGCAGACAGAGCTCATAGCATTCCAGCAAGATTTGACCAGTCTTAGAAAACTTGCCCATAATAACAAGACAGCTCTGCCGAGGGTAAGTAATTTGTGTTGTATGTTTGGAGGTACTTTACAGTTGAGGGGAAGCAACTCCACAGTTTTCATTTTTGCCTCCTTTTTCAGCAGAGATTTCTGAAACCTCTAGTCCTTGCTAAGATAGTTCTATGTAGTTCTAAGTAAAAACCTTTTCAAACTTACAGAAATAAATTCTATGTATGTATGAATGTAGGAACTAAAGATTTTGTTTTAATCAGAGTTTACAAAAGTCTGTGAGAATAAACTGGCCGTCAGACAGGGTTTTGTGAACTGTTTAATATGTCTCTTGTCTAAGATTAAAATGTTGCATAGTTTATAAGTTAAAGAACAGTGTAAGTACAGTGGGACTTGACCATCCTAGTCTAGAAGACGTTGGTAGTAGACAAGAGTTACAACCTGCAACTTCTCATTCTTCTATAAATTTCCAGGTGTTTTTACATGAAGCCACAGCTAGAATGATGGCTGGAGCCAATCCAGCTAGAACACAACAGTTGCTAGACAGGAGTATCATCCGGAGAAGAATATCCAGGGAAGAAAAAGGTATGTTGGGAAATCATGATATTGCTGAATGCAAGTTACATGCATCTGGCCAGTTGTGTGAGTCTTTTATAATTCAGTAATTTTTGTATGAGAAATTTAATAATTTCTCTGTTTGTCCAGCTAATGGATAGCAGAAAGTAAGACATAGATTTTGCTTTACCATCAGCGTCTGCGTTAACTTTTCGAGTACTCTGGTTTACTTGTTTCTGCGACAGGTTGCAGACAGATTCAAAATTGTATTCCACAGAATTCTTAATATACCCAAGACATGTTTTTCATGGAGTGTTTTGAGTATGTATTTTGATTATGAACTATATGTTGTTTGATTGATGACATGGTTTTACAACCATTCCAACAGTATTAGTCTGGAATTGGCTGTGTGCAGTGGTACCCATGCAAGGTCAGGGTTTAGAAGAATGACTCTTCCAGCAGAGTCTTTAGACCTGGACCACAAGCTTCTAGCTGGCCAGCAGTTTACTCACTGGGCTAGTGCTCCGTTTGATGTTGGACCTGTCAATTTTTCAAGGGGCTCCAGTACTTGCACCAAAAATAGACGTATTTGCGGTATATATATTTCAAGATAAAATGAGCTGTGACACTAGAAAACCAACAAAGTGGTCGTGCGCCCAGAGCAGACTCAGATCATCCTGGGCATCTGTCCAGTCTTTGCTGTCCGCATGGAGATAGCCTAGACCCTTAGCTACTCTTTGAGCACTTAACACTGTCTGATCTAACGGAGCAGATGCCCAGGCTGATCTGAGTCTGCACAACCATTTTGTTGGTTTTCTTGTGTCGTGGCTCAAATAGTCTTGAATGAGTCTAAACTGTAGCTACCATATTTCTTTGGTTATTAGACTTTGGAAAACAATCCCAAAAGTCCAGATCCATCTCATAAGACAGATCTAGAATTTTGTTGGAAATTGTTTTGGAAGAGAACAAAAATAATCATTGCTGAATTACACAGGGCTGATTACATATTCAATTTTGGAAGGGTAGCCCCCGATAAACGGCATCTTGTAGCCAAACCATTGGATTGTTTAAACTTTTGGAAGGAAAAAACCCCCATCTTATAAAGTTTCGAAGAAATATGGTATCATATGCAACATTCAGTAGCTGATTTATAGTTAAATCGTACATATATGTAATTTGTTTTCCAGAGATGTCTGAGGAATCTGACAGTGAAACTCCAGATAGGGAACAGGCCACAGCTCTCCTGATGGCAGGAAGACATCTCCCAGAGTCCCTCATGGCTCACCCAGGGGACAGGGTAACATTGATCTCGGAGGCTAGTCGACTGTATGAAGTTCTGGGAGACAAGAAGTCAGTTCAGAGTTGTCGTAAAACATTAATGATGCTGGAAGAACAGTCCTCAGTCCAAGCTCAACCTGTACAGTGCTAATTTATAAACATTATGACTATTTCTGATCACCAGGTGTTAACCCATGAATGCCCAGCCTCCCACAAAAAATATCCTTGGCAAACAGTGTTGATCTAGTTCAGATGCCACAGAACAGTGTGTCTGAACTGGGCCTATAATGTTAGTCAAATTCAAATCTGTATGATTAGGACTTAAAACTTAATAAAAATCATGTTAAATAGAAATTTAAACAAGTGATTTCATTCTGAATCTGCCACTGCTAATAAATCTGTTGAAAAGTCAGTACAATAGGCATCAAGAGAAAGCTCGTCATAACATGTATGGACACACACATGCATAGTTTGGATAAAGTTTTAAGGTCGCATAACTCATCTATGGACAGCAAATACACAAACCTGTCTGTGAACATGTGCATGCACTGTGCCACAGCTTTAGCATTTTGTACCTGCAGATTCTTCAGTGTACATACATGAGGTGTATGAATAGCTAAGCTCTGACCAGACTGAGGGGATGAACTGGCTGGTCCGAGGCTTTGCTGTTGGCATATACCATAACCACAGTTTTTGTTTGTTGCTGCCCATGTGCATGTTCAGTGGCATAGCATTCTATTGTCAGAGCAAGTGGTTTCTCCATTTTCTTTAACCCGATTGCACTCGGAACTATGGAGTTTTGGCTGTTTTGAGTGCAATATGGTTGAGTGTCCATTTCTGTTTGTAAAGTAACAGAACATGGTATGTACACTGGGTCTGATAATCCTATACAACAAATGTAGAAGTCATACCTTGTAAATATATTTATTGTATGATCTTATGAATTTACAGTGACTAAAAATCCATCTGCTTTAGTTTTGCACTCCTGTTAATTCTTGAAATATCAGTTTAAAGGTTGAATGTGAATAATGACTTATTTGTTTTTGCTATGTTTGGATATCAGAAGAGACGAGTAAGAAGTGAGTGAATTGACAGTGTGTTGTAGTATTTTAGTATGACATGTCAGTAAATAATGTTTTGCTATTCATTGCTTTGGGTTATTTATTTTGGTCCTTTATTCTGAGCAAATTTGGTATTTCAAACTGGGACATTCAAGTTTGCAGACACTCCTAACTACCAATCCAGGGGTCGCAAGATCGATCCCCCGTTTCTCCAGTCTTTCGGATGAGACTTTAAAACCTAGGTCCCATTACCATATGACCTCGGTGGTGGGACGTTAAACCAGAGTTCGCTCAAGTTTGCTGTCTGGCCTGCAACCAGCAGAAGTGAGACAAGTATTTCTTTCCTGTAGTCGTCATCTTTGTTTTTGGTGTTTTAAAACTTCCATAAAGTTTTCTGATAAATATCTCTTTTGTTTGACTGCGCAGACAGGCATCATAATACGCCTTCCATGGAATTCTTGTGTCTTGGTGTTGGTATAAAAAGCTTCATACATGAGAATCAAGATCCAGTCATAAGTTTAAACTGAGATGCCAGATGACAAGCATAAAGGTGTACATTTTATGTGGAATTCCTGTTGATAAAGCCCTTTTGAAAGGGGATCTACTTTTAAAGGAAAGAATTTGTTCATAGGTGAGCAAACTATTTCCTTTAAAAGTGTACCCCATTTTGAAAATGGCTGAGTTGTTCCCCTGAAAGTGTAGTGTATCCCTGAAAGCGTATCCATCCATTTTATTGTCTCCCACCCCCACTTTTCAAAGGGGACATAGTATTTGGCTTTCCATAGTCCCATCCATCTGTGATTTTGGAAATCCCCCCCCACCCCCACCCCCACCCCAGTTTTGAGCTCAAGCTCATGGACTTTGAAATTTCATGTGGATTTTAATTTTATTTTAACACTTATTTCTGAGATAGCTTTTGTTTATAAATGTGTTGTCATTATGGACATGCTTGCCTGAAGTTTTGTGCATAGCAGTCCACACCACCGTAGCAACTGTGCATTAGGCAAGCACCAATTCAGGCGAGCTATGCTGTCAGGCAACCACTCTTGTTTACCACTTTTTGGCTTTGCAAACTTTTTCATTTTTCAGCATCAAAAGCTCCATTAAGTGGGCATCTTGTGTGCACAACTACTACTACAGTTTCACATGAACCATTCTGAAACTTTGCAGGCTATCTGTTCATGGTTTATAGATACGCATGTGACTTAAGAGGTACTCTGATAATTTATACTGCTTTTTTGCTTTGAGAACTGTCTTTTATCAACATTAGAAGACTACAGTTTTGATACACTGAAGGCTTCTCTAAGATGGTCAGTCACTTGATGTGCATGTGGCTTTCGGATTAAGAGTCTAAAGGCGGGGGAAGTAAATTCATCGAATTTGCTCTTTAATACATGGAGCTCCAGATTAGGAGAGCTTTGGCTGAAAAGAATTTACAACTACACCATAAAACCACATAGCCCGCATATAATGCCAATGTGTTTCTATTGCCAGGGACCATAACATGCAACACTTCCTCTATTGGGGAGAACAGTTTGTTCAGCACAATATTTATCCAAGTGTATAAGTTGATTGCATTGTCACTGAAATGCGTAATTCTTCAGATATAAGACTGGGGCCGTATTCATAAAGCCACTTAAGTCGTTGCTATGCGGTTGCTAAGGCTAAATATCTATAAAGGAGATTCCCTACAACTATGAAATTTGGTCTGGAGGAACAGTCTCACAAAGACTTCCTCCAGACCAAATTTCATAGTTGTAGGGAATCTCCTTCAAAGCAATTTAGCCTTAGCAACAGCATAGCAACCACTCGAAGTTGTTTTATGAATACGGCCCCTGGACTGTTATACGCACGTTTTGAAAAGTGGACAAATTGTCATGGCTCTATCTGTCCGTCCGTAAACATTCTTGTGCGTGCTATTGCTCGGTAACCATTTGGGATGTCATCATGAAATTTTGTAGGAATATGTAATAGGTTGGGGCAATGTGTCTTGTACAAGAATGGTTGCTCCCCCTTCCTTAGTTTCTAAGTCATGCCCTTTTGATTATTCTCCTTCATGGCACTAAAACAGGCTTATTATGGACCGCTTGCAAAGCCTTTATTCCCTTCTAAAACAATCTCGAAAATCTAGATCCATCTTGTAGTACGCATCGAGAGAATAGTCAGAAGACTATTATAAAGCCCAACTAATGGGAGCTTGACTTTATCAAGGTCAAGTTTAATATAAACAATATTGGCAAAGTGAAATGAGATCAACTGAAGTGTCAGAATAAACAGTTATCATAAGAATTATTCAAAGCCACAGATATGCCCATATCCCTGAACTGTGACCTAGAAGTGATAGGAAGTAAATCGCTATTTGAATGTTAAATGGCTTAAATCACTGGACCATGAAATGGAGGTTACACTGACCTACAATTAGTATTAGATAACTGTGTCAGCCCAAACCATTAACCCAAGTATGATGCAAACCCGTAAAATAGTGTTAAGAGGTATTGATTAAAATTGCTGGACCAAGAAATACAGGTTGCACTGACCTACAATCAGCATGAGGTCACAGTGTCAGCCCAAGCCATTAGCACAAGTATGATGTAAATCCATAAAAAAAGTGATAGGATTACAAGGTAAAATCAGTGCACCATGAAATATAGAACATACTGACCAACAATTTGTATGAGGTCAGTGTTAACCCAAACCATCGACCCAAGTATAAGGTAAATCCATGAAATATTGTTAGAAATATGAGGCAAAATCACTGGAACATAAATACCCGGTACAGGTCACTGTGACTTTAATTATGAGGTCAAACATTGGGTCATACTAAGTTCTTGTCCCAAGAATCATGTTCAAACATCAAACAGTCTTCAAGATAAAAGGCAAAAACACTGGACTATGAAATAAAGGTCACTGTGACCTACTTTTAGCTTTACATGTAGGTCAAACATCAACTGACTTATTATCCCAAGCTGTGATGGTCATTCGTCAGTCTTAAAGATATACATGTAAGGCAAAATCACTGGACCATGAAATATAGCTGGTAAATCTTCCACAGCTGTCCCTGTGTTGCAAGTTTGAAGACTCTGTCCCTTTTGGTTACTTAGAAACTGAGCTGAACTCAACAGGACACTATTTTTACTGTGTTCAATCGTCTGTGAAATATAGGTTGAACCCAATATACATCACTGCTTTCAGTAGATCTTAGATCTATGGAGCAATTTTCAATACTCAAGGGCGTAGCTATGTCTACGGCAAATACGCAAGTGCGTATTGAAATTTTGTCAAAATTGACAAAATTTCAAAACGCACCTGTATATTTGCATGCTGAAATTTGATAAATTAGACAAGATTTCAATACCAATTACCAAAGTGGCTGAAATACTAGCTTTCCTTTCAAGAAGTAGAGCATAAAACATGGTTGTGCGTATCATGAAATTGCCCCTAGCTACGCTCCTGATACTATCCCTTGTGGTTACTTTTATAGAAACTTAGACTGGCTGCAGTCTGAAACATTGATTTGCCTGATTTCATAAAAATAATTTTTTTCAAAGACTATAATAAATCTCATGCTCATGTCTCTGAAACACACTTTTCTCTTGGTTAATGTTTCAACATAAGACCATTAGAGAAAAATGGGATTTTAAAGACATGAGAATTATAAAATATATATAAAATAAAAAAAAAAAGCTTTGAAAAAAAATATACATGAATTTAGACAAGTCAATGTTCTGGACTGCAGCCAGTCTAATAGAAACTGAGGTTAATACAACAGGCGACCTTTTCTATATTCAATCAGCCATGAAGTACATTTATCATATGAGCCACGACACAAGAAAACCAACAATGTGGTTGTGCGCCCAGCGCAGACTGATCAGCCTGGGCATCCACCCAGTCTGATCAGACTCTTCGCTTTGGGCTTAAAGGGTAGTTAAGGGTCTAAGCTACCTCCATGCGGACAGCAAAGACTCTGATCAGACTGGGCGGATGCCCAGGCTGATCTGAGTCTGCGCTGGGCGCACAACCACATTGTTGGTTTTCTCGTGTCACGGCTCATATGATGTTGCTGTTATTCAGTGGATAATGTGTCATAAAAATCGTTTGACCATATGTGTAATCATATTTTGGCACATACATGTAACGTCATTGACAACAACTGTGTCAACAATGTTTTTTTTAATTGAAATGATGTTCATTTTGAAGGCGATTAAATTCCATTTTAAAGGGTCATATGATACACAGAATCTTACACTTGTGGTCATTACATATGAAACTCACCAAAGGCTTGTTTCATAGATTTTATATGAAATGGCCACTTGTGTAAGATCCTCTATGTATTGGTCATGGCCCAACATACATCGCTGCATTCAACAGATCTTTCCGAAATGTATCTATGGATCAAGTTTGAAGACTCTTACCCTTTTGGTTACTAAGAAACTGTGCTAAATGGAACAGGTGAATATTTTTGTTTCTATGTTCAATCATCTGTGATATATAGGTCATGGCCCTATAATGGCGATTTGCCTCAGTTTTCAGTAGATCTTCCCCAGGTGTATCTATGGAGCAAGTTCGAAGACTCTATTTCTTGTGGTTAGTTTAAACTGAGCAAAATGCAATAGATGAAAAGTTTTTCTATGTTCGATCAACCATGAAATATTGGCAATTGCCTAATTTGCATCTCTGCTTTCAGCATATCTTCCCTAGATGTATAATGTTTGAAGACCCTATCCCTTGTGGATACTTAGAAACTGAGCTAAATACAACAGGTGAATATTTTGCTCACACACACAAAAGCACATGTGCACTTGCATGCAGACACACAGGAATATTGCACAAGCAGAGCTCTAGATAAGAAGGAGTATTTGATGATAAATAAAGATAATTTTTCTTATTTCTGCATAAAACCATATATTGTGACCCCTCATCTAAACCGTCTCGACGAGACGGTTCAGATGAGGGGTCACAACATATGGTTTTATGCAGAATTAACGAAAATTATCCCTAATTATCATCAAATACTCCCTCTTATCTAGAGCTCTGATAAGCATGTGTTTGCTTCCTGGTCACGCTCAAAATTGGAACACCTAAAATGATAAGGGAAACTGTCCAAAAATTGGAACACTTTGATTTTACAAAATGCAGTACTGCATCCAAAAGATGAACATGGTGAAGATTGAATGGAAATAGTGACTGTGTAGACTCTGATCATAAAGGAGCAGCCTGATCTGGGTCTGCTCTGTTTGCTCAGACACCTCAGTCTCAAAACTTAGAATTCATATAGGGATACTGCAAGTCACTTTTTATCCTTTTGGGCTGTGTAGCACAGTTGGTAGCGTGTCCAACTCAAGAGCCAGAGGTCCCGGGATGATACCCAGTCTGGCAAGTTCGCTGATTTAAGAACTTGAAGAAGGGCAGTTGTTAATTACAGGCGAAAATGCATGCACTAAGTACTGGTTTATAGCTTAGGTCTAAGCCTGCCCTGGAATAGTGTGGTTAGGTTAACTGATCGTCCTGACATGACCATAGCTGTTTACCACGGACATAAAGCTATAACACAACAACAATCTCAACCCAGTCTGATCAGAGTCTTCGCTGTTAGCAATGAAGCAGCTTAGACCCTCAGCTACCTAGGAGCCTCAGTAGCTCTGGGTTATACACTGGCCTGCTGATCTAGTGGTCCCAGGTCTAATTTCCACGGAAGGTGTAAATCTTTATACCGTAACTTTAGGGGTTCCATTGCATACAGCCTTTCATTATCAGCCTCCCATTATCCTGATATGACTGAAATACTGTTGAAAAGGATGTAAAATCGTAAATCATCCATTCCTTAGCTACCATTTAAGCACACAGCAAAGATTCTAATCAGACTGTGGGATTCCTAGGCTGATCTGAGTCTCAGCTGGGTGCACATGCCACATAGTTGGTTTTGTCGTGTTGCGGCTCAGTGGCGTTTATGTTGGAATCATGTAAGAGTTCTTCAATTAACAACCAACTACATGTCCATGGGCAGTCTCAACTTTTTCATCAGTTAGTTTAAATACTGTCAAGATTATTGACTTCCTAACCAGTAGATTTACACATATTAGCGAAAATAAAAATGTTACAAACATTCAACACAATTTCCAACAGCAGTAGCTTAATCTGTCAGTTTCACAGGACAGGATAGTGACAGTCTTTGTTGTTTATTATTATTATTTTTCTAAATGCTTGAAATTCTTTGAATCCTCTTTGAAAATATTCATTATCACAGAAACCTATACAAATAAATGACGGTCATCTTTCTTTCAGGTGAATGACTATGTCTCGTCATTTTTTCATTTTTACAATGGAAAACACATTTATTTACTTCATGTTTGCCTCCATGGACCACAGAGCCCTTTAAAAAAAATAGGGTGAACTCTTAAAGGAAAGAAATTGCTCCTAGAAGAACAAATTCTTTCCTTTAACAGTTGACCCCACCCCTTCGGGAAAAGCAGCCAAAATAAAGACAGAGGTACATGTTACATGGTGTACTTCTTGCTGACTCTAAATAATTCTTGTCTAGTTGTTTCCATTGAAAACATACCCATCAACTTAGGTCCTATAAGGCATATTTCTCACAAGTTTGATACACAAGCAGATAGACATGGATGACTATGATGAATATTGCAACTCAGGTAAGTTCACTAGCAGGTTGTGTAGCTGCATCACCAGCAAGTGTGTTGAGCCTGTTGGCAACATAGTTGGCTGAATCCAGAAATCTATTAACACAGTTTGTGATACAATTCTCTGTTTTGTAACCAAGTTTCTGTCCAGGGTTTCCTGTCATACACTGATCCCAACATCTGAAATTAATTAGACATTAAGAGGTTTTAAAAAGCTTCAAATAACGTACATGCATATATATGTATTCTAAGATCATTTTCTTGTAAATTTCTCCACATAAATTGTAACCCCTAATAAAGTCATATTCAATTATATGACCAGCCACATTACTATACTGCTCAAAATAAGTAAGGGATATTAAGACATTTAAAGCAGCAGAAGTAAGGAAAATAAGTAAATGAATATTAAACTGTTATAAATCATAAAACAAGTATTCATAGAGACAATCAATATGAATATTGAAACGATTAAGCTCGTCACGTGACCTAGAGTAAATTGGAAGTAGACAAGGGGTTGACACCCAAATTTCACACGTATCCAGCGCAGCAATATCTAATAATTTTTATGCAAACTTTACTAAGGAAGCCTAATGTCTCAGTTAACAAAATACAGGTACTTTTTTCATGCGGTTTTATCACAGAAGTAAATGATAGGCGTAAAAGATACCATTGTGTGGTGAATTGTCTTGCATATGTAACAGCCCTACACCTTAAATAACGCAATAAAGCCTACCAAAGTGGGTGTTTTCAGTTTGGAAAATTATGGAGAATTTTATCATTCACAGAATCTGAGGGTCCAAAAGAATTTTTTTCGCCAATGTGAAATTGAGGTGTAGACCCCTTAGTCCTTTATGTGCTGCTCTACTACTAGGTCACATGACCTGCACTGACTATTTCTGTTTTAGTTGAATATTGTTACTAGAATAGTGTTCTGTCAATATACAACAATAAACTAACCCAGCCATTATCATTTATTTTTGTACACGCTTCTATGTCATAATATCCCCTACTTTTTGTGAGCAGTATATAATTTAGACTCTTTAGCAGATGTATAGTCTCACATATGACAAAGATTATCTTATATGACACAGAAGATATTATGTAAGGTCATACATGTAAGGTTATTTACTGTTGACCAATTTCCGATGACAGAGCTTATTTTCCAACCCTGTTTGATAATGACATGGATTAGATGTACAGAACATCTGACATAGTTAACACGTTAATTGATAATTACTACATCAATGTTACAACTACAATTATCTCACCTTTCCAAATAAGCTTATTCTGTGACAAACAGGTATGCCTATTTTTTCAATTACACCACATGTGTTGTTGACAAAGTTTACTTTGCCTTAGATCATCGTCGTCCAAAGTTAGCTGCTGATTAGGACATAACAATTTCCTGGCATAATATGTACATGTCATTGGTTTGCATAAGAACACACAGAATTTAGTATGTAAAGATTTAGATGTTTCCAAGGGCACTGTCAACTGACAACTGTTTAAGATATTCCAACATGTTGATGGTCTACCACTTGTTCACGTTTGGTTAAATGATGTGTAAATTTTGTAAACATTTAGCACATTATTCAAACTTCTCCCCCTCCCCACCCCTAACCCTTCTGACTCCATCATACATGCACCTCGGGTGCCATCAATAGATAACTTCAATGCTCACAAAAATCTAACTGTTGTCAACCAAAAGTAGATAATCACTACCTTAGCCTCTTTTGATCGGCATGATATCGTCCGGGTATGTGTTTCCTCGCGGTATGTGTTTCAGAGCCCTAACTATAATCATAAATTGTACATGGTAGAGTATTCGCACTGAGGAAATTTATTGACATCTATATTCTGCAGAGGGTCTTGTTCCTCATCAAAATAAAGAATGACCAAAACTACCATCTGGGAGAAAAGAATTAAAAATCAAGACATGATGTGCTTTAAATAGCCATTTTTCTCAATGCACTTTTGTTATGGTTGTTGTGACCCTGAAAATTTTTAAACTGACAAAATTTTGTAAGAAAAACTTACTGTCAGTTAATGGTATGCTTAATATCTTTAATATCATGCAATAGTTGTGGTTCACTGAAAATATGTTAGAACTTTTCAAAAATGTTTTTGACAAGAGTGTCCTTATATCCAAAAGAAGTGTTTAGCAGTACCAGTAAGTAACGATAGGTTGTATTGTTTTTATTTATAATCTGAGTTGTAAACAAGATTCTACTGGCATTGCTTCCCTGAGAAGGGACGGACAGACTTATTCTTCTGAAATAGATAAAGCCAATACCCTAAATGATCAGTTTCAGTCAGTGTTTAGCCCCAAGACCCCAGTAAGTCTTAAGTCCCTGGCCCAAAAGTCATTGCAGGACTTGCACGATTCCGGTATTGAACTCCCCTTCCAGCCCAGTCCCTACCCCAAAATGCCAGACATAAGCATTTCAGCTGAAGGCATTGACAAGCTCCTCACAGGCTTGAACCCACACAAGGCTGCAGGGCCAGACAAATTGAAACCTATTGTACTACAATCATTACACAAAGAGCTCTCTCCCATCCTGCAGCTGATTTTCCAAAGATCCTTAGATACTGGAAAACTACCGGATATTTGGAAAGAGGCAAATGTGTCCCCTATTTTCAAGAAAGGGGACAAAGCCGACCCCGCTAACTATAGGCCCATATCTTTGATCTGTGTCCTTTGTAAGGTACTAGAGCACATTGTTGCATCTAGCCTTTCTAAACACTTCACTGAACTGAACATTCTCTATGAACTGCAGCATGGGTTTCGAGAAAAGAGATCCTGCGAGATGCAGCTTATCATGCTGATTGATGAACTGGCTAAAACTATGCAGATGGGCAAACAGACTGATTTGATTTTACTAGATTTTAGTAAGGCTTTTGACAAAGTTGCCCATGAAAAACTTCTTCAAAAACTGCATCACTATGGTATCAGAGGAGCCAGCTTACAATGGATTAAGGACTTTTTAGATAATAGGAAACAGGCTGTAGTAATTAATGGACTAAATTCAAACCTTATCCCAGTCTCCTCTGGCGTCCCGCAGGGCTCAGTTCTCGGACCAATTCTCTTCCTTGCATACATCAATGACCTACCAGAGCAGGTCAAATCAAGAGTAAGGCTCTTTGCAGATGATACTGCAATGTACCTTGCTCTTAGCTCATCGTCCGAAGGCAAGGTCCTCCAAAAGGACCTACTCAGCCTAGAACAATGGGAAAAGATGTGGGATATGAACTTTAACCCCTCTAAATGTCAGGTCCTTCATGTCACTCGTCTTAAAAACCCCATTCAGACTAAATACTTCTTACATGATATTGAGCTGGATAGTGTTTCATCTGCAAAATATCTAGGGGTCACCATCTCGGATGACCTAACTTGGAGTACCCATATTGATAATGTAACCAAGAGCGCTAACCAGACTCTTGGATTTCTGAAAAGAAACATTCGGGTCCATAATAAGGACCTGAAATCAGTAGCCTACAAAACACTATTAAGGCCCCAGTTGGAGTACGCTTCAACAGTATGGTCCCCCCACACTGCCACTGATATACATAAAGTGGAAGCGGTCCAAAGAAGGGCTGCCAGGTGGGCAACAAGAGATTATAACTACACATCCAGCGTCACTGCTATGTTGAAGGACCTAAATTGGCGCCCCCTAGACCAACGACGTATAGATTGCCGTCTTATAATGATGTACAAGGTCACATATGACCTTGTTGCCATTCCTGCATCTGAGTACCTTGTTCGCAACACTAGACAGTCTAGACATATTCATCCACTTTCATATCGACAAATCCCAACTTATAAAGACTACTACAGGTTTACATTCTTCCCTAGGACTATCATCCATTGGAATGCTCTCCCACCCTGCATACCGGTCCTTCCTACCTTGGTGCAGTTCAGCAGTGCTGTCTGCCAGGTAATCCATGTCTCTCCCTAAACACCAATTTCTGTTTTTATCTTTTAACTATACTAACTCTCTTTATCGCACTGTACAAACTCATTTCACACACTTTCCTATACATTTGTTCCAGCTAACCCCCTTCAGCACTTGGTTCACCAGAACCCGTCTGTTGTCCCCCTCGGGGGTTAAGACGTAACGGAAGATAGATAAAGATCAAAATTATTTTTTTCTTTTGAAGTAATGTCACCAGGTCCAGTTGTAAACACAGTGTGCAGATCAGTCTTTAACACCGAAATTAGGAACTTTGTAGAAATTTCCAATTTGAGGCACAGGAGGTTGACAACTTTGAAAAAGGGCGCCATTGCACCAAAGGTTGGCATGCTATCTGAAATATTACCACCATGTCAAACAGGATTGATTGATGATCGATACCTTTTATATGGTGTCAACAGTAATATGCTTACTCCTGAAATCCATATTTTCTGCTCAGCAAATCAATAAAAAAATTTATTTTAAAGTTTTAAAAAGGGCTCTGGAACACATACCGTGCTAGAAGGATAAGTATAAATAGGTAGTCTCCTCAAATACAAACCCTTGATTTTAATTCTATACAATATTTGATGAGGACAAGCGAAATGGTAGACTAAACATAGCAGAGGATTTTAAATATGTTTTTGGGCCAGCCTTGCTGCATATGCATTAAAGAAGTTGATTTTGATCTTAAGGGCTCTGAAACTGATGTCGCTGGGATAGTATGTCAACCGAAAGGGGCTATGGTAGAGCAACGGAAGGTATTATGATTATTATCGACACCTTAAGCTACTATTTTTTGTTAAACAGATACTTTTGTAAAATTCATATTGGATTGACCTGTTTTCACTAACACAATTATCTACCAAGATGATGATAAGGAACGCTTTACATTATTGTTTATATTTCAAAAATAACTTTTGCTTCATACTATGTATCGGAGGGTAGCAGTTATCAACACCCGGAAGCAATTATCAACACCCCATTTACCTGTAAATGATAATGATAAAAATAATGATGGTTTAACACAACTTCTCTTAAAATTATGCAATGATCATTGAGTGTAGATAATGATTGAACGATTTGCTTTAAATTCAAACATAAAATCCCAAGATTTTTTATTTTTACACTCTCAGCCAGCAAATATGCAAAAATATGAAAAAGTAGCTGTAAAAATTGTGGATTTTTTTTCAATTTTTACCCTTAAAATAAAAAAAAAATCTTACAAAGATAAAATTAAACATTGTACATTTGATGATGTTTTGTTTGCTTTTTGAGATAATTTTACTTGAAAATAAACTATTTTTCTGATCTATTTTTTTAGAAACAGTGCATTTTTGAGACATTTAATTTTGGGGTGTTGATAATTACTGCCATGCTGCATTTAGGGAAGTAGTTATCAACGGGTTCATAGAATAACCGAAAAGCACAGAAATACCGGAAAGCACCTGAATAACCGAAAAGCAATATCATAAATCAGCTTAACATGGGAATGATTAGGCTTTTCTTGATTGGAAATTATTTGTTGTGTTATTTGTGACATTTTGTAAGCTTGGGTGTCATACTTGAATAGCATTAACAGAAAATGGCGCTAATGACGCATATGAATGACGCTCAACATTTTTCCAATGCTTTTCGGTTATATCAAAGCATATGAACTGCCATCTGCCTTATGTAAGGACAAAACGAACCAAATTAGTAAATAAAAAACACGATTGTGCATAGTCAAATACAGTTTTTTATAAACTGAACAGATTATCAATATGAGACACAAAATTTAATGTTAAACAAGACTTGTGCAAGTGCTTTTCGGTTATATCTTTGTGCACTATTTTGTGGCATATCGTTGTCAGTTTTGAAACCAAGACAACTGAAGTCTGGAAAACTACTCTTTCAATGCTTCTCCCACCCATGTAATTAATATTTTAGTGATCATTCATGCAAAAAACTGATTTTCTAAATTGCTTTTCGGTTATTGCAGTGCTTTCCGGTATTTCTGTGCTTTTCGGTTATTCTATGTACCGGTTATCAACACCCTGGAGGTCACAGTACCATATATGATTTTGAAGAGAGTAACCATGTCTGCTCTTAATATTCTCCATGGTGATCTAGTTTATGGAATAAAACCACATGAAAGCGCTTTATGTGAGTGAAAATTACCATGTGTCTGAGTGACCTCCCCTTACAGCCATGCATAAGAGGCATGTATTTCATTAGTACATCAACAAATATGCCTATTTTTTTCTCCAAACACCTAACTTTCTAGCATTTTTTGCACCAGTACATAAAGCTAAATGAAATTGCAACAGTATAATGCCTTATTTACAAAAAGATGTTAAGAAATGGAAAAGTTCACAAGGGGGTGTCGACAACTACTATGCCGCCACTCCCGGTTTTCGACATTCAAATTGTGTCCGTTGTTATTTCAAAGTACACTGAATATTCAGAACCCAGCTTATCATTCTGGATGACCAAACAGTCTTTTTCTTTTCAACACCAGAGCATTCTTTTTCGTGGACACTTGTGGCGAGTTGACAGAGGAGGCCATATTTGATCACATGACCTGTCAATATTTGGTAACCACACCTCCCAGTTTTCGACGATAGAAAATCGGTGTCGTCATATTCATCATTAAAATGAAAAGGAACAGTTACAGAATGTGGTTATGTTATTGCACAGTGTTTCTGATATAATAGCAGATGCATCTATAATTTTCTTGCTCCTCCGAAAATATGCAGTGCATTGAGTTTACGTGACCTACTCCTAAAATTATTTTGTTCATTGCGAAAATGAGCCAGTGCACAAGTGGGCGGGGCCTAAGTTTATTACTCTATTTGTATTGGTCGAATGCACCTACTGACGAGTTTGATTTTAGATGGTTTATATTTTAGTAGCGTTATGCCATAGCAACTCCTGGGCTTATCGCGGAACTGCTCACACCGTCGAAAACCGAGTGTGGTCGAATTCCGGGTGCTTGGCCATACCTTCCGTTGCTCTAGTGATCTTTTAAAATTGTAAACCTGATTTTATTCTGTTTTGAACATGTCAATATGAGCTTTTCTTCACGGATGTATGTACTTTACTGTCAAAATGCTAGATTTTAGGCACTGAGCTGTCTGTACCACGGCAGTCTGGCAAATAGTCGTACCGTTTAATTTCGAGGTCGCGAAAACTAGTAACTTCCAGCAAAATCTGATCTCACACTCACCTTTCTGTAAGCTCATTCACATGCTCTTGCATTTTAACTTTTTGTCTTTCCTGCAATACAAATCGCTTTAATCTTGGATCATCCATGACAACAAAATGCAAATTATTAAAGTGAGGAAATCAAGGACGTTCAATGCAATTCAAGGTTAGCGAAGCGCTTGCGCACTATTGATAAGGTTGCCGTTTGATTCACTTCACGAACCCGCCGCTTCCAGCCCACCTGAATGAAGCAAGAAATACTCCTTTAGTATTTACAATACTAAATCAAGTGTGTTTAAATCAGATTCAAACTGTAACAGTCTGCTAAGTAACCATTACATTCCATGCGCAAAAGATAAAAAAATAAGCTTCAACTCCCTTACTACACACATTCAATTACATTTGGTTATTATATCGGAGGAAGTAGTAGTACTTTTCAGTCGTATAGGGTCCTGATAATACTCTGTGAAACCACTGCAAACCAGAATTCCAGATCTAATGCATCGAAGTTTAACCGTACTTGAACCTGAGTGGTAGAGCATGGTAGTCAGACGTGGGACAAACCTCGCTACCGACTAATCTGTGAAGGCACCTTGACAAAACTGTTGCCGAGTTTCAATTAACTGATTGTAGAAATACAAAAACAAATGCATACATGTCTCCTGACAGAAACCACTATAACTTCCTATGGTGTCATTCAAAGCGAATAATGAAGATACCAAATCCAAAACTCAGTCACATATAACAGATACAGTTGATTCTCGTTATCTAAAACATTCCCAGCGGGCACATAACGTCGAAATGACGTCGTACTGACGTCGATGCGACGTAATGACGCCCCGTCGACGTCAGTACGACGTCATTTCAACGTCATGTGCCTGCTGGGTTGATATCTCAAAGCACCCCTTTTTATCAGCTCGCCCGCACGAAGTACAGAAGAGCTATTGTTGTCACCGTGGCGTCCGCATCGGAACGAATGATTTTTTAGTTTAACTTTTTTTAAGATCCTTGTCTCCTCAACCCATAGATAGATTTAGCTGATAATTTCACTGTTTTTAGATAATCGTCTGAAGCTTTACCTAGTAATCTATGGTGTATTATAAAGGCATAGCGTTTTCAGCGTGTAGATGGATTCAGTTGGAAAAAAAAAGTTCATTTAGATGCTAGTTTTGAGTTTACAAATTACCATCCCCACCCCTAATTCCCTGTAAGTCAATGTTAGAGTTCAAAAATACTTTAAAGATTTTGCCGGCCTGTTGTTTCACATTGCTTGGGTGGAAATAATTTAAACTTTGATTGATGGAAGATACTGCTTAGTAGGGTAAAGTCGGGTAAATTCGGACAGAGGGTAAATTCGGACAGTGACATTGTTTCCTTTTTATGTCAGTTGTTTGAAATTAAAAGAAAATTAACTGGACAAACAGTAAAAATCCTGATGAGACGGCTCTTTATTCTCATCTGGATTTTTACTGTAAAATCCTGATGAGACGGCTCATTATGAGCCGTCTCATCTGGATTTTTATTGTTTGCAATGGTATGTCCGAATCTATCCGCTGTCCGAAGTTACCCGACTCTACCCTAGTTTTACTCAGTTCCAGCATCACCCAGTTTGTTGAACTTGGAGGTCAAGGTCACATACTTGCAGCTGTGTCTATTCTCGTATAACGGTAAGGTGATACGCTTTTGGTAATTGGGTACACCTCCATGTTTTTCCACCATTTTTACAAAAGGGAACAACTTTTAAGACTTCCCGTTTGCTTCTCTGGACGACAAAATCTTTCCAAAAGGAGGTTTACTTTTAAAAGAATTGGTACCTATGGGAGCAATTTCATTCATTTGAAATGAACTCCCGTGCGAGGGTAGGCAAAAATGGTATCAGCAGTTGCTTGAACTTGCTTCCTCTGGAAGAGTACCCATTTACATTGTCGAGATATTCTGTCTCTGGACAGCACTTTAATTTCTTTATAAGCAGCCCAAATGGAGAAGAAAGTCACGTGCAAGGGAGTCCGAAGGGAATATCAACACCTCTATTAACCCAGCAGGCACATGACGTCATAATGACCTCGTACTGACGTCGCATCAACATCAATGCTACGTTATTTCGACGCCATGTGCCCACAGAGCAAGTTGACTGCCTTGTTAAAAGGCCGCCATATCTTTATAATGTTTCCGTAACTTACTAAGCTAGCGAGCTGGGGAAATCTCTTCAATCGTAAACGAGGTTCCATCGCTAACTGCCTTTCGTTCTCACCCTTTAAGCGGCTCGATATGTCTGATATACTGTTGAGTGGGCCGTAAAACTGCAAGCGATCCAGCCATTCCAGCGGGCACACTTCATCTGCATCTTAGAGGGTGAGAGCCTATCATTTTTGGGGGAGTGGAGTCAATAAAGCGTGATTCCACAGAAATTACGTGTTTTCTTTTGGAACAGGGGTGCTTACTCGTACAACAGACAATGTAAACAGCAGTTGCTTCGTCAGGAAGCGTACCCATTTACCCAAACGGCATCGCCGAGATATTCTGTCTCTGGACAGCACTTTATTTTCTTTATAAGTAGTCCAAATGGAGAAGGAAGTCACGTGCAAGTGAGTCCGAAGGGAATATAAATACCTATATTAACCCAGCAGGCACATGACGTCGTAACGACCTCGTACCGACGTCGATGTGACATACTAACGTCACATCAACATCAGTGCTATGTTATTTCGACGCCATGTGCCCACTGAGCAAGTTGACTGCCTTGTTAAAAGGCGGCCATATCTTTATTATGTTTCCGTAACTTACTAAGCCAGCGAGGGGGAGTGGAGTCAATAAATCGTGATTTCACAGAAATTACGTGTTTTCTTTTGGAACAGGGGTGCTTACTCGTACAACAGACAATGTAATATTGATATAAATTTTATTAAGCTATATAATATAAAATATAGTGAACACTAACAAGATACTCTGTAATAAACAAAACAAGTGTCAGAACTCCATATAAGGGTTGATTTTGGCGATAAATAAGGTGACATTTTTCTTATTTTCCGTTAACATATATATGTTCAGAGGACCACAAACTGTTATTTTAAGTTCAAGAAATAACAGAAATTCACAGAACTATCGCCATAACCTTACAATATCTGAAGCCCTGATGAATAATATGTAATATCAGTGCACCTTACACGGGTGTCAAGTGTTGATAGAAAAATCAGTCACGAAAGTCACCGATTGGCATCTTTAGGCTTGCCAAGCGATGTCAGTGATCCCGAGTGATGGATTTTTCTTGCATTTGCATGCCTTTTGATTTACATCGTTTGATTTTTTAGGTAGAACACTAGCAATGGCTGGCAATGGCTGTCAATTTCATATTTTGCATGTAACATGACCGGTAACAAGCAGAGTTGATTGGGTTGTACTGAGTAATGACTGGCATACTGAGGTAGCTTTCAGAGCCAAGGCTGGGACAGCAGGCCGAGACAGAAGAAAACTATCAAACAGCTCTAGAAAAGCATTTTCTTATCTAATGGATGGAAAAAGAATACTCGATGCAGTTGAAACTCGTGGATGCGTTTCTCTGGCGTGCGAGAAAATGACATCCATAAAAGATTTTTGGTTTTGCAGCGCAACTACCTAACCATTATGTGGGCAGCACCCACTTTTCTTCTTTATACAGTTATTGAGAAAAAAATCATTTTCTCTTATTTTTGAATCCATAGTCTTGTCAAAGTTTGGTGACAGACATTTCCATTTCTGAAAATTGACCAGTGATGAGGTTGATTGCAAACATTGCAGACTCAGATCAGACTGCTCCTAAGGAGCAGTCTGATCAGAGTCTACAAAGGAGCAGTCTGATCAGAGTCTACAATGGTTGCAAAGGCAATTCAATAATTTCGACATGAGATACTAAAAGTTTTACCCACCTACACATTTGAAAATTCAGCGCAGGAGCATAACAAACACAGGATTTTTAAGGATGGCCTAATGTAAACTAGAGGCGCCGTAGTCGAGTGGTTAGAGTAGCTCGGTTATTGTGCAGAAAGCCATCCGACGACTGGAAAACTGTCTCTGTCAACCCAGCAGTAAATAGGTACCTTTTCGAATCAGGGAAGGATAAGGCAGCGAAAGGAGAGAGATGGGCTCCGCCTTTCATCAGCTGTGCCCAAGATACAGTGGGTCTCTAACCCCCACTGCCCCTACGGCTATTAGGCTATGGAAAACCTTTACCCTTTTTAATGTAAACTAATACAGATGGCAAAATTGAGGTCTGTCAAGAAAAGTTTGCAACGTTTAAATAAATAAAGAACTCTGAAGAAATATAAGTATAACGTAAGTGCGAATACCAAGCACCCATCTACTTGGCTATTTGTGGTAAATGTGGCATATCCCCTCCCCCAACCCCCATCTTTTCCCCAATTATGAACACATTCACTCGGCCTTCCTTAGCCTTGCACTTGACAGCTCGATCGATTCGATCCATTTGGCTAATTCCGGAATCGGCGTTGGTTTCTCCAATTGACAGTTCAGCTTTTTCAGAACCTGTTCCACAGTGGCCCGAACTACAACTTGTTTTGTTATATTCACGCAGTAAATAAAGCCATTGTTTCTATCCACAAATTTTTGTTCAACGTAGAAAGCGCTGTCATCCCAGTACAGAATCTGTAAACAGAACGAACAACGAAATTTGAGCCGCAACACGACAAAACCAACATAGTGGCATATGCGCCCAGTGAAGGATCAGGTCAGCCTTGGCATCCGCCTAGTCTGATCCGAGAGTCTTCGCTGTCGACACGGAGGTAGCGTAGACCCTTTGCTACCCTTTTAGCGCAAAGCGTAGACTCTGACCAGACTGCGCAGATGCCCAGGCTGATCTGAGTCTTCGCTGGGCGCGCACGCCTGGTGCACAGTTTGTCGTGTCGCGGCTCATTTAATTAATAATACCTTACACCGCCAAAAAGAAAAAGAAACAGAGGTAGACAGAAGAAGAGGTGGGAAGAGGGTAGGGATGGATTTTGCTAGCTCAACTAGGGCAGCTGAAGACAGGACTAGTGGAAAGGAATTGTTGTAGAGTCATTTGCGGTGCCCCCCAACGACCTCACAAGGTTATGGGACAGACTAGACTATACCGCCCATAGTCGCTTGATGAACGGACTCCAGATTCTGTGGGCTTGTTGTAAATTTCTAGACTGAAACAGGGTTGAAATATAATGTTAGTCGGCCATACAAATATGTTACAGGTGACCATGAATAAATATTCGCGCCGGTCAAAACTCTATCTTTTAATTAGGACAAATCTGCAGCTTCGATTTCATCACTCCTATCAGATGATGGATTTGTGAAATAGAGTTTTACGTTCTTTTCAACGGTATTTTAGTTGTATCGAGGCGTTTGTAAGATGCTCATATATGGCTGTGTGCAAAGGAACCCCGTTTACTGTGAGAAGAATTACACCGCCAGCAGGGTTTGAACCTAACATAGTTTTTGACCACTTCCGATGCATTTGCCTTTTCCGGTGTATTTCGGTTTTTTTTTCTCCGACGTTATATAAACTGCACCGCCAGGAGCGAGGTTACCACTAAACAGCATGCACTATTTATCGGTTATTTGCACAGATAAAACATGTTTAGTCGTGTTAGAATGAATTGTAAAACTTCATACAGGTACCTTTGCTCGAATGTCGTATCTGGTAAACGGATCCATTGCCCTCCTATAGCGAACACAATGCGCTCCAGCCCAGGCGGTCCCACCCATAGCCATTAGAGTGCTATAGATACCCGTTTCTGCTAGAACCTTGAATCGAGCGTAGTCGCAGTGTCGTATATACCTGGCATTGTTCATGTGAAGAAACACATCCAAATCATTCGGCAGACAAATGCCTAAAACAAAACAAAAAATATAAAAGCATCGCAAACGACTGCGTGATACCCTGCCACTGCAAACCTTTTTCTCACACCGATTTTTCTAGATCCATTTTTTTTTGTATAACCCCAGGGCAGCCTAACCCCACTGAACATGGATAAAAGTCTTTGCCATGACAGGACACTTCATTACTCTGGCTTCTGATAAATCACTTATCACTCTAATCAAGTACAACTTTAGTGATTTTAAACATGTGGCCATGGGGCAGGGGCAGATAAACCCAAAAGGGTCAAATTTCAATCACCACAAGAAGCTTTTATTATGGTACTTCTATCATCAGATGTAAATTTCCGAAAATTTATATTGATTTTATCATCATTTTATGCATATGTATAGCCCGGGGCAGGGGGAGATAACATGGGGGTAAATTTGAGCATCACTGGAAGCTTTTATCACTGATCATTTGCTGTAAGATTCAGAAAAACTGCTTCAAACTCTGTTTATATGAAATTTTTCATGATTTTATACATGTATATAGCCCCAGGGCAGGGGCAGATAACCCCTGATGATAACATATCTGTGCTCATACAAAGCTTTTGTTACTTCGATCATGTTTGTGAAGTTTCATCATGATACTCCATGTAGTAAAGGAACTATAGGCCAGAACGATTTTTTTGTACATTGACAAGTGCCATAACTCTGTCAGAAATTATCAAAATTTGCCCATTAACAATCCCAAGCGAGACATTCTTGATACAAATGCATATGCAAAATTTGAAGGAAATCCGTTGATAAATGCTTAAGTTATCGAACGGAAACGAAGTGCGGACGGACAGATGGACGGACGTACGTACTACGGACGGACACACGGACGGCCAACGTGAAAACATAATACCCCGCCACTACCATGTGGCGGGGTATAAAAATATCAACAGAGAAAGCTGCTTTTACATAAACATGAAATATTGAAAAATTGACAAACTGACAAGATTTCCAAACGCATATGTATGTACATCTTAATCATTTTTTTCGGTTATAAGACGGGAGTATTTCCCTTCCAAACCAATCCCAAAAATCTAGATCCGTCTTATAAGACGGATCTAGATTTTTGGAGATTGTTTTAGAAGGGAAACCTCAATCACAGCAGTATTTAAAAAGACTGATTTAGATATACGGGGTTATTCTAGAGATGGACAGGCATCGTTTAATAGCCGAAGAATGGCGGATGAATGGCATGGCATTCAAAAAGCTAGGGATGTCTCTTTCTGGGCATAAAACATGATTCTGCGTGCCTCCAGCGATGCTCTTGCTTACTGAAGGAATGGTACAGCCCCATATTTCCCGCTTTGTTTTTAAAGGATCTTACCTGCAGACACACAATGCTTAACGTTGATTCAACGTCATGACGATCTTACCTGTAGACACACAATGCTTAACGTTGATTCAACGTCATGACGTTGACCAACGTTGATTAAATGTCGATACAGAGAGTTGTGTGCTCGATGGGTTCCTACGGGTGTTACTGTACAACAAATTCGAAGACTCTATCCCTTTTGGTAACTTAGCTAAACGCAACTGGTGAACTAAACTTTCTGTGTTCAGTTATCCATGAAATATAAGTTATGACCAGACATGCTGTAGCTTCTCTGTATGAAAAACCTCAACTCAAACTTGACCTGTACTCTTAATGGGAAGAGTTCGTTTTCCTTGGAGCAAACTATTTCCTTTAATAGTTGACATTCTCTCTCTCTCTCTCTCTCTCTCTCTCTCTCTCTCTCTCTCTCTCTCTCTCTCTCTCTCTCTCTCTCACCACCACCACGGGGGGATGGTCGGGTGGTGCGAAGGTGCTGTGTGTAACTTCCAGTGCCGGGGCGTCCTACTTATTTGAGTAGTTGTAAGGCAAGGGCTTACTGTGCTTGCAGTAAGTGCGGGTGGGGGTTGTTTGGACATTTTTTCTCTCGTCTATCATTCACTATTCTTTCTCCCTCTCTTTGGGAGACGGCCTGATATAGACTGAAATACTGTCACAAAGGGCCGTTAAACCCAAACCAACCAACCACCACCACGCCCCCTGCACACACACACACTGGGAAAGAAAAGACAGAGTTGCTTCCCTTAACGTTTCTGGCAACGCTGGGTGCCTACTGACTGGATATGTAATGTATTTTATTGAATGTTCAACAAATTTGTTGTATGTCGCGATCGTAACCTGTGAGTTAATTTTAAATCATGTCAAACGTTCAAAAGGGAGATCAGTCTGAACTGGAAGTACTGATCAAGGGCGTAGCTAACTATACGGCAAATACGCAAGTGCGTATTGAAATTTTGTCAAAATTGACAAAATTTCAAAACGCACCTGCATATTTGCATGCTGAAAATTTATAAATTAGACAAGATTTCAATACCAATTACCAAAGTGGCTGAAATACTAGATTTCCCTTCAAGAAGTAGAGAATAAAACATGGTTGTGCGTATTATGAAATTGCCCCTAGTTACGCCCCTGCTGATTCCCTTTCCACAAAATTCCTTATTTTAGCCACGTAAGATTTATCATGGGTGACCACTGATATCCAAACTCCTCGCTTGGGGCGAGTTTGAGATCTCGTAGGAGCCACTAAGATAATTTCATATGGCTTTGTCTTTAGGTCGTTTCTACTGACCCATTGACTAATTTATAGAATTTAAAGAGGTGTGTTGAAATTTTATCATTCTAACTAAATTCAATACGTACATGCGTATTTGCATTTAGATGCACTTATTAACTGTAATGGCGCTAGCAGTGGGCGCTAGATTTTGTGACGGAACTGCCACCTCATCTAAAGCTGCAGCCATAATTTATCTGACCGTTACTAGCAATGTTTCACAAATTACTATGTATGTCTATACGACCACTTCCTCTTATGTTGTTTTGTCACAATCTGAGAGAAACAAGCAAATTCGACGAATTTATGTCCCCCGCCTTGGAAACTAGGTCTGCACTGTATATACACTTAAGTGTTTGAGCTGGAAAAGCGGCTAAGTTAAAAATATGAAAAAAGTAATAAAAATAATATTGTGAGGATTATATCCAAACCACATGCATATCTTCAGACCATGATCAAAACGCCTGTGAAGTTTCAAAGGAATTGGCATAAAACTGTAGGAGGAGTTGCACACATAAGGTACCAACTATCTATTCACTTTGATAGTAAAAATGTATGAAAAATGGCTAAGTTCAATTTGCGAAAAAAGTAATAAAAAATAATGTCAGGATTTTATCCAAACCACATGCGTATCTTCAGACCATGACCAAAACACCTGTGAAGTTTCAAAGGAATCGGCATAAAACTGTATGAGGAGTTGCGCACACAAGGTACCCACTGTCTAGTCACTATGATAGTAAAAACGCCTAAAAAATTACTAAGTTCAACTTGTGGAAAAAGTGACAAAAAAAAATCTCAGGATTATATCCAAACCACATGCGTATCTTCAGACCATGACCAAAACACCTGTGAGGTTTCAAAGGCATCGGCATAAAACTGTATGGGGAGTTGCGCACACAAGGTACCTACTATCTAGTCACTATGATAGTAAAAACGCCTAAAAAATTACTAAGTTCAACTTGTGGAAAAAAGTGACAAAAAATAATCTCAGGAATATATCCAAACCACATGCATATCTTCAGACCATGACCAATACACCTGTGAAGTTTCAAAGGCATCGGCATAAAACTGTTGGAGGAGTTGCGCACACAAGGTACCCACTATCTAGTCACTTTGATAGTAAAAAAGCCTAAAAAATTACTAAGTTCAACTTGTGGAAAAAGTGACAAAAAATAATCTCAGGATTATATCCAAACCACATGCGTATCTTCAGACCATGACAAAAACATCTGTAAAGTTTCGAAAGAATCGGCATAAAACTGTAGGAAGAGTTGCGCACACAAGGTACCTACTACATTAGGGGGACGGAAGGACGGAAATAAGGACGGAAGGACGGACGGACGGAAGGACGGACGGACGGACGGAAGGACGGATGGACGGACGGACGGAAGGACGGAATGCCGAAAACTATGTCCCTCCGCTTTTCTTCGAAAAGGCGGGGGACAATAAAAGTTGTGTTCTGTTCTGTTCAGTAGTCTTACTAATTCCCGCACTGTGAATTCCCGCATAGTAAACATCAGTTATATTATCCAATACTTTTGTGTGGTGGTTGTAAACCAAAGTATTATCATAACTGCGATTTCATGGCACTATCACAGCGGACCTTACTTGTGATGTTTGTTTTCTTTTTTTTTTTCAGCCAAAAAACGTCGTAAAAGATCAAATTAGTGGTTGCATCAGCCATAACGGCGAAGGCTAAGTCCCGAATATGAAAACAGTCCGGTGGCGCATGCTCAATTCGTGTCCACAGTAGATTGCCAAAATGAGGCCTTGTCACCCACAACACTAATGGGAATTCCTTCAGTTATATAGATCATCATAACGGTTCACTCAAAAGATGTAAAGGAAGTTGACAGTGCTCTCCATTTATGGGTTTCTTTGACCTAATATCATGCATATAGTTACACCAACCTATAGATGTTGTTCATAATAAACCGCAACTCTAGGTGTCCACCACCGTTTGTACTTATAACTATTCTATTCATTCTATTCTATCCCATAACCTTACTAGATCGTTGGGGCACCACAGTTGACTTCGAAACAATCCCTTTTCACCTTGTCCCGTCTTCAGCTGCCCTTGCCGAGCTGAAAAAATCCATTCCTGTCCACTCCTTAATATTGTCTTCCCACCTCCTCCTTCGTCCCCCCCCCCCTCCCCTTTCACTGTGCCCTGAAGAATTATCTTTGCTAAACCAGAAGACCTTGAGACGTGGCCATAACACCCCAGCCCCCGCCTCCCGACCAGCGTAAGGAGCCCATCATATTCTCCAAAGGCTGCTTGGATCTTCCTGCGAACCTCCTCATTGGTTATATGGTCCTTGTACGAAATGTTCAGTAACCTTCGGTAGCATCTCATTTCAAAGGCCTGCGTTCTTTTCTCTAACTCTGCTGTCAAGGCCCACGATTCACAGGCATACAGAAATACAGAAATGACAAGGGAGCGCATAAGTCTCACCCTTGATCCAAGAGTTTTGTCGCTATCTCTCCAAATTGGTTTCAGCTTGGTAAGAGCTGCAGTGGCTCGTGCAATCCTTGAGAGAACCTCCTGTTTTGAGCCATTATCTGAGACAACTGACCCAAGGCATTTGAAGCGGCTTACAGTACCCAGCTTCTGTCCTTTTACCTTGATCTCCCTCTGGATGCCATCTGCGCTGTTCGTCATCAGTTTGGTCCTCTCAGCACTGATCTCCATCTTACACCTTGTGCAGGTTTGGTCGAGACTTCCAACTAGAGCCTCTAGTTCCTGCTCTTCCTCAGCTAGAGCGTCTATGTCATCGGCAAACCGCAGATTGGCAATGTCTCTGCCGCCCATGCTAACCCCCTCCCCCGCCCCGCCACGTTCTTCCAGAGTATCAGACATGATCCGTTCCAGAAAAATGTTGAAGAGGGTGGGTGACAGAAGACATCCTTGTCTTACATCAACTGTTTGTCTGAACCATTCTCCTGTGCTGCCATTGATCAGGACTGCACTTGTAGCCTTGTCATACAGCTGCCCAATGGTGCGAACTAGACCTACGCCGACATTGCACCTCCACATGCATGGTGACCCATAAGGCTGCATGCCATACCCTGTCAAAGGCTTTTTTTGAAATCAATGAAGACACGGCACAGATTCTGCTGATGTTGGAGATACTTTTCACACAGAACTCTAAGGCTGAAGATCTGTTCTGTGGTGCTCCTTCCTGCTCGGAACCCAGCCTGTTCCTCGGCGATTATCTCTTCGGCTTGTGGTTTAAGCCTGTTCAAGAGTGACTTTCAGCATGACTTATAACTGCAACTGCATAAATATGTATACGCGCGTATTGAAACGTTGATTCATTTCTTCGGCTAGGTGACCAAAACCCTCTGAAAAGTTTAAAGATGTGTGCAAGAAGAGGAATCAATCAATCATGAACGATATCTAAATAGAAATCTGCCTCGTGTTGATACCATTTTCGGATAACTAGACAAATATAGGCCCATGCTTCTGGAGCACAGATAGTTTCCGATGATATTGGCAGATAGAGTCCTGTGTGAAGCACGATTAGCCGCTGATAGAGTCTGGTGCCAGGCGCATATAACATCCGGTGATATTGTAAAAGGTAAAAAAAAATCCGATTTTCTTCAAAAAGGAGATATTCTTTACAAAATTTTAATTCATTCATTAGGGTCAAACTTATACAACCGATCTGTTTTCTTTCCATTGCGTTCGCAACTGATCGGCGTTCAAAGTGGACACACTCTTCAAAATTGTCAAATCTTGACCTTCATTCCAGCTTGTAGGATCGAAAGTAAATACGAATTAGGCATAACAGCTATATTATATTACTGGAGGACACGGGTGTCTGATGTTCCGTGCACCTTGTGTCCAATAAGAAAATGTGTTGTTTACAATTATATTAGAGTTTATTAAAAAGGTAGGTTCCTGTACTTTGGAATGCATCATAATCATGATGAACTTTCATCCAAGTTGTTGGAAAGCACTTATAAAAGGGAATTAATAAGTTTCACTAAACAGTGTAAATAAAAAAATATTAGAAAAGTTGTTTTGCAAAGGATTTCCTAACTCTGTTTCGCACACCAGTTAGCGCTATTTTAGTTCGCGCCAAAAATAGATAACGCAGCTGATGTCATGCTGCATTGCATTTTGGGACAGTTTTAACCCATCCGCCCTGCCAGGACCTCTAGGAGAGCTCACGTCAAGGGAAAATTGACCTTTGGAGAATGGCATCAGAAATCGCGCACTTATAGACATAATAAACAAAGTTATTTTTAGAACTGGAATTCCAACGAAAGAAACTAAAGCAAAAGGTAAACGACTATTTTCTTCAACATCTGATGAGTTTCTCAGTAGCAACAAATTCAGAAAAATAAGAGAAACACTGTTACTGCTCAGAAAAAGACGAAATTATTTTGTGGACATAATTGACATCGCTAGCCCAGGAACCTACCGTTAACACCCACCTTTACCTCGTTTTCCATTTTGGGACGGATAGAATCCTAAACTAACGCAAATAGACTCCGAAATACACAGATAGAGTCCAGTTTTCACAGATAGCTTCCGATATGGTTACATGTATGCACCGTGTATCCGGATGCCATTTTGTGCGTTAGCTGATGTAGGGTATGCCCAATACTTATCATTTTCCCTAGATAGTCGGACGCCCTCATCAGTTCCTCTACTTAGCTATTGAAAGTCAGAATAAAGATTTTTTAAATGGTTAGCAATGCAGATCCCGCTAAGACTGCTCTTTTAAAGCAATCTGCTAAGGCTGATCTTTCATAGCAGTTTGATAGGTATCTGCTCCGTTTGTTCGGCTACTTAGGTTCAGCATAAATTTTATGTAAACAACATGTACCAGCTAATCGAACACGGCAGAGTGCTAATAAACATAAACATACCGGATAGAACAGATTCTTGCAGCAAAGGATTTGGTCCTTTTCGGATCAGTTTGATCTTCATGATAACTATAAGCCATGACGCGTAAATCAGGTAGAATAAATCAACAAAAAGATTGAGTACTGCGAATAAAATTGCAGTTATTTGAAACATATTTTTATTGAACGAATTTGCCCTTCTCGGTTATGATTGAAGAGGCGAAATTATCAGCCGGTAGCATCGCATGCTTGACAGCCTGTGACGTATGAAACGCCGTTTTGCCAATAACAGTCAAACTAGACTCTTTCCATCGGATGTCCAGCGTACCTTCTTCAGTGGAGATGATTACAAACACGCTAAAAGTGCGACTCATATGTCTTTCGGGGATTAGAAACTGCATGAAACTGCTCTGACTCTGGATTTCGTACGCAGTCGTCACACAGTGTTGAATAAACTTGAGTTAACATTGATTCAGGGTCATGACGTTAAATCCACATTGAGTCCAAGCTGAGTCAACATTTGTGTCTGTGGAGTAGAGTCCTCGGATTTGGTGCATCATGGTGCGCTGATACAATTTCCTGTTCTTTTTTAATGGTTTGAAATTTTAGCTAGTGTTAATTCGACAGTATTTTTATGTTATTCGCAAATATTTGAACTCGCGACGCTAAGAAAAAATGGATGAAACGAGTGAAGAGCCGACGGAAGAAACTGTAGCTGAAAATGAAAAACAAGAGAGCTTAGACGGTGCCAAAAATGAAGTAAGTGACCCTCCACGTCCAGTTTCACACACAGGAGCAGCGGAAAATATCCCTGCAAAAACTCGAGATCAGATAGTAGCCACACTATATGGACAATGTATGGGAGACGCCATTGGACTTTTGTCGGAATTTTACAGCAGAGATGAAGCGATTGAGGTAAATTTTACTGGAAGTGACCTTTTAACGCAGTTGGCTAACAGCGCTGACACGTCGTCGTGTCAATGTTATGCAAGTTTATTATATGTGTCAGTGCCTGGGATTTTGAGCCTTGTGGAGGTGCAGCTTTGACGTCACGAAACGTGAAATGAAAGTGACGTCACAAAATTTGCACGTTTTGTTAATTGGATTTCTGCGCATTGACTAATACATTTCAAAGCGTCACCTGAAAAGAGTGATTCAACATTTCTATACGCGTCTTTAATTTTCTTCATCTACACTCTTTTAAGAATGTTCGCATTATAGATCTTTGAAAAGGCACGTCATGAGCCTGAGTTATAAAAGTTTATCCAGCTAGTTTGTAGATTGTATCCAATCAGTGAAACGAAAACGAAAATTCGGGTTGGTGTGAATTTCGTTTGCTTTTGCAGTAAACCTTAGCGCTATTGTTTCGTGCTTCTCGAAATCTATTCTGGAAGCACTAATGAATATGAAAATGTTAAAAACAAAATTTCCGATTTTCGCTCCATAAAGCTCAAAATGCCAGACACTGTCACATATTATTATGACGTCACTTCATTTAGTGATACATGGATAACGTTGTGACGTCGTTCGTGACAACGTTATGTTTTCTGCTGAAATAATGTCAGCTTTTAAGGCAATGACATTCGTTTTAAAACAATCATTATGATAAACATAATCTTAAACTTTTGGTCATTTCATATGAAATTTAACTTCGTATGACATGACTGCTCGTGTAAGATCCTAGTATGTTTAAATGGGTTGATGTCTTAACAGATGACTGACATTACTATACGGGATGCGTAAAGTCGGCCTCGTAAGACATAAGATATAACTTATTCTAGATCATCGTCTTTTATATTATTTGGATCCTTTTGAAATTAATCAGTCTTTGAATCGACTGCCTAATTAGAATTAAGAAATTACAGTACTCTTTTTCTGGTTTCTTCACCAGATATTGTCAGGGTCACTGACGAGGCTTTATTAGCCGAAACTACGTAGTCTGGCCCATGTTCCTACTTCTGCATGTATTCTCTGCTCTTGAAGGAACTTTTTTAAAAGATTTTGATTTTACTTCACTGCAGCTGGTGTTGTGCCGTGTGGCGGCCGTAAAACGTCTCCCCGTACATCATCCATAGTGCAGATTATATTTCATTTACATCCTTTGAGATCAGAGGATAGATTCTGAGTAATCTAAAATTTGAGATTGATTTAGACTATTATTCTAGATCATCGTCTTTTATATTATTTGGATCCTTTTGAAATTAATCAGTCTTTGAATCGACTGCTTAATTAAAATGAAGAAATTACAGTATGCTTTTTCTGGCTTCTTCACCAGATATTGTCAGTGTCACTGACGAGGCTTTATTTAGTCTGGCCCATGTTCCTACTTCTGTATGTATTCTCTGCTCTTGAAGGAACTTTTTTAAGATTTTAATTATTATTACACGTATCGCGATTACTGCTTTCAAAATCTGTATTATTTACCGTTTTATTCACGTGATTCACTGTGATTGTGATGCCCGTAGGCCTACGTTGTTCGCCATGGTTTTGGATTCCCGAGTTTGAAGGGTGTCGCTTGACAGAAAGCGTACCAGCTTCACAAAACGCATATCACTGATTCACAGGAGTCCCGGTAGCTTAGGGCTGTAGCTTAGTAGGTTTTAAAGCGATTCAAGCGGAAAGCTTTAAAACTGTAAACGGGGTGCCATTGCACACAGTCTCTCATTAACACCTTCCCATAGTCCTGATATGACTGAAATACTATTAAAAATCTCAAAGTCATCTATCTTTTCTGTGCTTTGCACAACTCGTACCAACTCAGATGTTTGCATAAGTCAGGGTCTCATGTGGTCTAATGTATTCTTTGTTTTTACTCCCCACAAGACATATGGAAAAATCAAGAAATTAGAATACGAAAACAAGGATCACGCCTTTGATCACCACCGAAGTCGCTGGGGCGTAGGGGACTGGACAGATGATAGTGATCAGATGATACTTATCATGCAGTCGCTGGTCGACCGAAATGGGGAGGTAAGTCTGTATTGCCAAGCTTACCCTAAGCCAGGGAACGTTTGACGGTGAAACTGAAAGTTTATCTCTAAGGTGAACAGTAAACAACTCTGCATTTTTCATTTTTGTCTCTCTTTTCAGTTGGGGTCAGCTCTTAAATGAAAGAATTTGCTCCCTTAGGAGCAAAAGTTTTTTCATTTACGAGTAGACCCTTAAATGAAAGAATTTGCTCCTTTAGGAGCAAATTCTTTCATTTACGAGTAGACCCCATTTTGGAAGGGTTTTGTAGGCCAGGGAAGAAAACAGGAAATCACTGAAGTTGTTCCCCTTTGTGAAAATGGCGGGAAAACATGGAGATGTACCCACATACCTAAAGTCTTGTGCTTACTAAATACAGTTGGATTTGTGAAATATATTTGTAAAATTTGAATAGTCAAAGACAAGATTTTGCTTAATACTGGTTAGTTGCTGTGCGTCTGTCTGTGCAGCCAAGCTGATAATGGAGTGCTGCGAGTGGGTTAGACGGCACACCTACACAAATACATTAAAGTACACATGAAGTAAGCTTACAGTGTATTAGACGATAGTGATACTGACAGAAAAAATGTTCCCCAAATTAAGTCTGAAGTTATTACTTGTTATGCCCCCAATTTCGGAGAAATTGTGGGGGCATATTGGTTTGGGCCTGTCCGTCTGTCCTCTATCTCAAGAACCGTAAGAGCTAGGAGCTTGAAACTTTATACACATGATCAGTATGAAGAATAAGCGAACACCTGTTTTTTCTTTTTTCCGCGGGTCACATATTTCAAGAGTTATGCCCCTTTTTCGACTTAGCCTGTGGAACCTTGTGAACAAAATATCTCAAGAACCCCTGATGCTAGGATCATGAGGTTTTGCAGGATGAGAAAAAAATTCGTGAATTTTTGATCGAGTTATTCCCCTTTTTCGACTTAGTGCATTGAGGCCTATGGTACAAAGGTACCCTTACATATAGTCAAGAACAATAAGAGCTAGGAACTTGAAACTTTATACACATGATCAGTATGGAAAATAAGCGGACCCGTATGTTTTTATTTTTCCGCCGGCAATGTATTTCCAGAGTTATGCCCCTTTTTCGACTTAGCCTGTGGAACCTTGTGAACAAAATATCTCAAGAACCCCTGATGCTAGGATCATGAGATGACAGTAGCCTCTACATAAATTTTATTCTTTTTCTTCAAATCCCATAAGAACTTTGGTTGCTATGGCAACTTATAGTTTCCATTGACTTATAATGGGAAAAGTGAAGCCATGAGAGGGATGAAGCTGATACTTCGCATACATATTAATAACATTAGCCTCTACCTAAAGTATGTTATATATTATCATTGCCCATGTGAATTCTTTGCTATGGAATTCTTTGCTATGGCAACTTAGAGTTTTGCATAGACTTATAATGGGAAAAGTGGACATTTGCTATTTATTTCTGTGTTACTGCAGATATTTTGACAAAACTTTACAGAAATGTTCCTGGAGTAGCGCAAGGGTACCACCATCGGACACCTAAAAATTGCTTTTTTAAGTGAATTTTCACATTGTTACATCAAAAGTCTAACGACTTTATGTGACTTGCAAAATATATACCTCATATATTGATTCGGTAAACATAAGCTGTAGTATGACGTCATACGGAGGAATCAGGGAGCATTCATTATTTCACAGGTAACGGGCGTAAAATCTTGGTTAGGGGTACCCCCATCGGACACCTTTATTTTCTACACATGTAAACCAACTATGCATAAACAAATTTAATGTAACATTGTAAAGACATACCCTTGTTTAAGATAAATAGGCAAAAATCGATTCGGAACTTTAAGTTTGACGTGAAAGGTAAAATAATATGTGCTCCCTCAGAATAATGACGTTTGTTTACATTGAATTATTTATATAGATTTTAGCCAGTGTCGAGATGCATACAAGTGTGCATTTTCTCTAATTTCTCTAAAACTAGAATGAACTGGAATATAATCCTTATATTATTTGTTAGGTGACTAAAATCTCCATCCAATGTTGTTGATTAGATCATTGAACTGCATTTAGGTACGACGAAATCGTGGTGTAACTATTCACTGAAATGTTTCTGACTTGTACTCTTGTCCGGTAAATACGGTCTGTGAAAATTACGTTAACGCTCCCAAGACGAGAAAGGCACGCGAAAGTGTCGAAGAAAAGACCACAAAACATTATAAAAATAGCCATCAGAGGAGATGGCAAATCCCCCGACCGAAGACCCCCATAGGCCTTGGTAAAAAGGGTGCACTTCAAAACACATATTAGTAATATATTGTCGTTCTTTTATGCTTCTGATTGACATTAACTGTTAACAGATGCATGATTATCTAACACTCAGACTAAAACAGTATGCTTGACTGCTAAAAAGAGGTAATATCTCAAACAGCCACCATATACACAAATGTATAGCATACGATACATTCAACTTTCAAAATGTGTGAATAACTTCTAAAGTACAAGCCCTACAAACCTAATTTTGAGCTCTCTAGTAAGTGAATTTGGACAAAGAATCCAAATCTGGAAAAAAATTTAAAAAAATTTGGGGGGGGGGGGGGGGGTGCGGCACGGGAATGTGGAGGGGTAAGAGAGAGTTAGGAACACTGATAAGATATCACAGCATGATCATCAATATTCTAAAAGGTTCACGGTTATTCAAATTCTGGAGCTGGCCAGGGTATACAGTTATGGAGCAGAGACTCTAACAGCAGCTCAAACTACCAAAGGGAAATAATTCACTAGGTCTAAAAGCAAGAGTTATCATTCATGTATGAGACAAATTGTCATGACCTGTTCTGCATATCTGTGAAGTATCATGAAAATATTTCAAAAGGTATTCAAGCTATGGAGGGGACACTTAAAATCATCAAAGGGAAATAACTCCAAAAGTAAGAAAGCACGAGTTGTCATTCTTGTTCGCGACACATCATCATGACCTGTTCTGCATATCTGTGAAGTATCATGAAAATATTCCAAAAGGTATTCAAGTTATAGAGCGGACACAAAATCACACCTAAAACCATCAAGGGGTAATAACTCAAAAAGTAAGAAAGCAGGAGTTGTCTTTCTTGTTCGTGACACATCGTCATGACCTGTTCTACATATCTGTGAAGTATCATGAAAATATTCCAAAAGGTATTCAAGTTATAGAGTGGACACGAAATCATACCTAAAATGATCAAGGGGAAATAACTCAAAAAGTATGAAAGCAAGAGTTGTCATTCTTGTTCGCGACACACCGTCATGACCTGTTCTACATATCTGTGAAGTATCATGAAAATATTCCAAAGGGTATTCTAGTTACAGAGCGGACACGAATCTGCCAAAAAATCACACCTAAAACTATCAAGGGGAAATAACTCAAAAAGTAAGAAAGCAAGAGTTGTCATTCTTGTTCGCGACACATCGTCATGACCTGTTCTACATTTCTGTGAAGTATCATGAAAATATTCCAAAGGGTATTCAAGTTACAGAGCGGACACGAATTTGCCAAAAAATCACCAAAGGGGAGATAATTCAAAAAGTACAAAAGCAAGAGTTACCACTCTTGTACGCGACACATCGTCATGACCTGTTCTACATAACTGTGAAGTATCATGAAAATATTCCAAAGGGTATTCAAGATATAGAGCGGACAAGAAAGTGTTTACGGACGGACGGACGGACAGACGGACGGACGGACGGACGGACGGACGGACGCCAGGCTCATCGCTATATCCCCCGAACCTTTCGGTCGGGGGATAAAAATTCGTATTAAATTGGACGAGGTGCTACTCATTTTAAACGAGAACAGATCGTAAAGGTGTCCGATGAGGGTACCCTGTACAATGGGGGTACCCTCACCCTAGTCCTCTACCAGCCATATGAATTTTTCCCTAATACTCGATTTAGGTTGGTTGCCATTGCAGCTGAAAGGCCAAATTTTTTTTTTTTTTTTTTTTTTGCCAAAGATCTTCTGAGGAGCCATTAAGCAGGGATAAAGCTTATTTTTTTGCATAAATGTTTGTGATATTATCCTCTACATAAATGGTGTTTTTTATTGCTGTTGTGCATGGTGTTTTGTTGCTGTAACCTCAGTGCTCAGGTGAGCGATATAGGGCCATTGGCCCTCTGGTTTTATTTTTCCGCCGGCAATGTATTTCCAGAGTTATGCCCCTTTTTTCGACTTAGCCTGTAGAACCTTGTGAACAAAATATCTCAAGAACCCCTGATGCTAGGATCATGAGGCTTTGCAAGATGAGAATGCTTAAGGTGTAGATGACCTGATTAACTTTTGAAACAAATTCGTGAATTTTTGACCGAGTTATGCCCCTTTTTCGACTTAGTGCATTGTAAGCCTATGGAACCTTGTGAACAAAATATCTCAAGAACCCCTGAAGCTAGGAGCATGATTATTTGGAGGAAGATACTGCCTGTGGTGTAGATGACCTGATTAACTTTTGAAAAAAATTTGTGAATTTTTGATCGAGTTATTCCCCTTTTTCGACCTAGTGCCTTGAGGCCTATGGTACAAAGGTACCCTTACATATAGTCAAGAACAATAAGAGCTAGGAACTTGAAACTTTATACACATGATCAGTATGGAAAATAAGCGGACCCGTATGTTTTTATCCCCCGACCGAAAGGTTCGGGGGATATAGCGATGAGCCTGGCGTCCGTCCGTCCGTAAACACTTTCTTGTCCGCTCTATATCTTGAATACCCTTTGGAATATCTTCATGATACTTCACAGTTATGTAGAACAAGTCATGACGATGTGTGGCGTACAAGAATGGTAACTCTTGCTATTGTACTTTTTGAATTATCTCCCCTTTGGTGATTTTTTGGCAGATTCGTGTCCGCTCTGTAACTTGAATACCCTTTGGAATATTTTCATGATACTTCACAGAAATATAGAACAGGTCATGACGATGTGTCGCGAACAAGAATGACAACTCTTGCTTTCTTACTTTTTGAGTTATTTCCCCTTGATAGTTTTAGGTGTGATTTTTTGGCAGATTCGTGTCCGCTCTATAACTAGACTACCCTTTGGAATATTCTCATGATACTTCACAGATATGTATAACAGGTCATGACGGTGTGTCGCGAACAAGAATGACAACTCTTGCATTTTACTTTTTGAGTTATTTCCCCTTGATCATTTTAGGTATGATTTCGTGTCCGCTCTATAACTTGAATACCTTTTGGAATATTTTCATGATACTTCACAGATATGTAGAACAGGTCATGACGATGTGTTGCGAACAAGAAAGACAACTCCTGCTTTCTTACTTTTTGAGTTATTACCCCTTGATGGTTTTAGGTGTGATTTCGTGTCCGCTCTATAACTTGAATACCTTTTGGAATATTTTCATGATACTTCACAGATATGTAGAACAGGTCATGATGATGTGTCGCGAACAAGAATGACAACTCTTGCTTTCTTACTTTTGGAGTTATTTCCCTTTGATGATTTTAAGTGTCCGCTCCATGGCTTGAATAACCTTTTGAAATATTTTCATGATACTTCACAGATATGCAGAACAGGTCATGACAATTTGTCTCATACATGAATGATAACTCTTGCTTTTAGACCTAGTGAATTATTTCCCTTTGGTAGTTTGAGCTGCTGTTTGAGTCTCTGCAACCCTGGCCAGCTCCAGAATTTGAATAACCGTGAACCTTTTAGAATATTGACGATCATGCTGTGATATCATATCAGTGTTCCTAACTCTCTCTTACCCCTCCACATTCCTGTGCCCCCTCCCGCACCCCCCTCCCCCTCCCCAAAAATTTTTTTTTTCAGATTTGGATTCTTTGTCCAAATTCACTTACTAGAGAGCTCAAAATTAGGTTTGTAGGGCTTGTACTTTAGAAGTTATTCACACATTTTGAAAGTTGAATGTATCGTATGCTATACATTTGTGTATATGGTGGCTGTTTGAGATATTACCTCTTTTTAGCAGTCAAGCATACTGTTTTAGTCTGAGTGTTAGATAATCATGCATCTGTTAACAGTTAATGTCAATCAGAAGCATAAAAGAACGACAATATATTACTAATATGTGTTTTGAAGTGCACCCTTTTTACCAAGGCCCATGGGGGTCTTCGGTCGGGGGATTTGCCATCTCCTCTGATGGCTATTTTTATTTTTCCGCCGGCAATGTATTTCCAGAGTTATGCCCCTTTTTTGACTTAGCCTGTGGAACCTTGTGAACAAAATATCTCAAGAACCCCTGATGCTAGTATCATGAGGCTTTGCAAGATGAGAATGCCCAAGGTGTAGATGACCTGATTAACTTTTGAAACAAATTCATGAATTATTGACCCGAGTTAAGCCCCTTTTTCGACTTAGTGCATTGTAAGCCTATGGAACCTTGTGAACAAAATATCTCAAGAACCCCTGAAGCTAGGAGCATGATTTTTTGCAGGAAGATACTGCCTGTGGTGTAGATGACCTGATTAACTTTTGAAAAAAATTTGTGAATTTTTGATCGAGTTATTCCCCTTTTTCGACCTAGTGCATTGAGGCCTATGGTACAAAGGTACCCTTACATATAGTCAAGAACAATAAGAGCTAGGAACTTGAAACTTTATACACATAATCAGTATGGAAAATAAGCAGACCCGTATTTTTTATTTTTACGCCGGCAATGTATTTCCAGAGTTATGCCCCTTTTTTGACTTAGCCTGTGGAATCTTGTGAACAAAATATCTCAAGAACCCCTGATGCTAGGAGCATGATTTTATGCAGGAAGATACTGCCTGTGGTGTAGATGACCTGATTAACTTTTGAAAATAATTTGTAAATTTTGGATTGAGTTATGCCCGTTTTTTCAACTTAGTGCATTATTTGCTTATGGAAGCTTGTGAACAAAATATCTCAAGAACCCCTGATGCTAGGATCATGAGGTTTTGCAGGATGACAATGCCCAAGGTGTAGATGACCTGATAAACTTTGAAACAAATTTGTGAATTTTTGACAAAGTTATGCCCCTTTTTCGACTTCGTGCATTGTAAGCCTGTGGAACCTTGTGAACAAAATATCTCAAGAACCCCTGATGCTAGGATCATGAGGCTTTGCAAGATGAGAATGCCCAAGGTGTAGATGACCTGATTAACTTTCGAAAACAATTCGTAAATTTTTGACTGAGTTAAGCCCCTTTTTCGACTTAGTGCATTGTAAGCCTTTGGTACAAAGGTACAAGCATTATTGGATGAACCTTCTCTAGAGACAAGCATATGGTTGGGGGCATAGTGTTTCATAAACACATTTTCTAGTATTATTATTATTATTATTATTTGAGCCGCGACATGAGAAAACCAACAAAGTTGCATGTGCACCCACGAAGACTCGGATCAGCCCGGGCATCCGCCTAGTCCGATCAGTTTTCGCTTTCCGCATGGAGGTAGCTTTAAAGTGCATGGTGAAGACTCTGATCACTGGGCTGATCTGAGTCTTCGCTGTGCGTCCAACCACATTGTTGGTTTTCTCGTGTCGCGGCTCATTTATGTATTTATTGATTCCTAGATAGACGTAAAAGACTTCGCTGCCAAAATGTACACGTGGATGAAAGAGGGTTTCAAGGAGCTTGGGGACCGTATTGGCATGGGGATAGGAAAAACAACTGCCTTGGTTCTTCGTCATTCGGATTTCCTCTCAGATCCACACAAGGTATATTATTAACTTTTTCTGAGAAAAAGAAACTACAGAGTGGGCAGATTTCAACACAAGGGTGGGCCTTTGATAATATTTCTTGGATGTTTTTCTTACCTTTCAGTTAAGGTGAATTTTAATATAAATTTTTAATCAAATCATGAAAAACAACTTTTCTCACCGAAACTGACTAAGGAGACTTCCCCTTTTAGCCGTTATTAAAGCAGAGTTTATATACAATAAAGGTCAAAGGTAAGTTGCCTCGCAAAATTAAGTAAAAAAAAACTTACCATCATTATTGAAAATGCATTTAGATATTGAGTTTTGAAGATACTTCAGAGCATAGAAAGGTATGTCTTTTTAATAACTTTTTTCGACTCTGTCACAAATTATAAGTTTGAACGGATGAAAAAGTAACACGGGTCACGGGTCCGGTTGAACCAGACTGTATCTCTTTAGGCCGCTGAATCGACATGGAGTAGGAAATGCAATCTTGCTTCGAATGGTGGAGTAATGCGGACCTCAATCCTGGGTATTCATGACTGGTGGGACACGGATGCTGTGGAGAAAAACGCCGTGGCCATTTGTAAAGTTACTCACCGAGACCCTAGGTAATGTTTCTGTACATACTACCCCTATCTACAATTTATATATATCATATAGGCCAGTTCTATAATCAGTTTCAACTTCAGCAATAGTATTACATATTTAGATCTGACGGAACTTAACTATTTGATTTACAGCAACAACAAAAAAAAAAATAAAAGGCCATCGGCCAAGTGTCACCCGACGTTTGAAATGTGTCACAAACTTCAGCCCTTTATTCTGTTTCAGAGTAAATGTTTGGCCAAAAACAGAAAATATATATATTACAGAACCTGGTGAGCAAATGATAACTGAACATAAGCAAAGACATATACCCAATTACTGGGCCTCTTTATAAAATGCTTAAGTTCAGAACGGGGCATATATGTGTAAAATCAGGTTACTGAAACTATAGGCCCTTACAAAATGACCAAAACATCAAGACTGTATACCCAGTAACAAAAAAACAAGAGCCATAATCCTGCTTATATGAATCTGATGAAAAATGAACAATGCATTTATGAAAATTCAGCCCATTAATATGAATAGTTCTGGAGTTATCCCTTTTCCTTTAAGTGAATGTCTATTATCTATGAAAGGGGAATAACTCTGTCACTTATAATTTAGCACATCCGAACAATAATCAGAATAATCAATTTACCAAATGCTAATAGCATACCAAATTTCAGCTCTCTCAGTCAAACGGTTCAAAAGTTGGAAAATATCAAAAAACGACAAAGGGCCATAACTTTGTGAAAAATAGGACAATTGAAATTCCAAAATCACATGCACATCTTCAGATCATGGTGAAACATTCTGCACAATTTCAAGTCAATCTGATACAAGATGTTGCAGGAGTTGCGGGGACAAGGTCTAAGTCAGCAAGGGCCGTAACTCCATTAAAAATGGCCGAAACAAAAATAAAAAAACACATGCACATCTTCATATCGTAAGAATACAATCTGTAAAATTTCAAATCAATCTGATGAAAGATGTAGGAGGAGTTGCGGGGACAAGATTTCGGAAGGTCTGAGTCAGCAAGGGCTGTAACTCCATCAAAAATGGTCGAAACAAAAATCGAAAACCACATGCACATCTTCATATCATAAGAATACAATCTATAAAATTTCAAATCAATCCGATAAAAGACGTAGGAGGAGTTGCGGGGACAAGATTTCGGACGGACGGACGGACGGACGGAAGGACGGACGGAAGGAAGGACGGACGGAAGGACGGACGCACACACGGACGGACGAGGGTCATTTCTATAGTCCCCCTCCGCCTACGTCGGGTGACAAAAAAGCTTAAAAAATAATTAAAATCCTAACAAGTTTTCTTGTCGGCAAGATAAGATAATGCCGACAAGAAAACTTGTTAGGATTTTAATCGTCCAAGCTGTCACATTACGGATCCTTATTTATTTATTAATTTTGGATCAAACTCTCAGATTGAGTACCCGGGATGACCAAGGCACACCTGGAAAACTTTTCACTCTACCCTTCTGAAATAAAAAAACGATATTTGTGAAACGGACGGGTAATACAATTACACGCATCAGATTGCCCTCTTTCTCGCGTTTTCTTGTTTTCTTAGTTTGAAGTGTAGTTCAATTAGCATTTTCGTGCAGAAAATCTGTTGCTGAAGCTCCTGCGGTACCCAGATTGAACATGATATTTTTGCGTTTTTAGCTCACCTGAACCGAAAGTTCCGCGGGAGTTGTAGGATAGGCAGACGATGACGACGGCGGATGCCTGCTTTGGTTAGATTTTAAACTCGAGTTCACTCTCTCACTCACTCACTTTTGTGAAAACCCAACCTTTTCTGTATCTGTGTGAATTTATTTCTGTTTTTCAGATGCCTCGCTTCAGTAGTGGCTGTCTGTGTTGCGATCAGCCTGATGCTTCAAAATAAACATTTCAACGGGTGGTATTACGATGTAAAAAGTATCAAAGATGAGGCACAGAAGCGAGCCGTAGTGTATCTTCAGGAGGGAGAATTTTCACAATATGTAAGAACGTCATCTGACCGGAAACACAAAGAGGAAACAGCACTAATTCAACATTGTTTCGACGTCATGACGTCTTTAGAAGCGCTGTTTCAACGTTGTGTGCCAAGCTGAATATGTGTTTTTCTGTTTAACTTACTATTTTCCGGTAACACAATACCTGTACAACACTTTTCTAACAGCGAGATTTCAGAGCTGTAATTTCTTCTAAGAAAATTTGGATGTTTTAATCTCAATGCACCGTCTGACTGCTGCCTAGAGTATTTGTCGGACCGAATGTCACTTCCTCGTATTTTTTCGAGCTTTTGAAACAGGAAATAAGCACTGGAAGTCACGGAGAGTGTCTAACACTTATAATCCCTAAGGCTTCCACTGAAAACTTGCATGTGCGGGCTCTGGCGGTTTATAATAATGCTGCAGAAGGATGCTCAGTTTCTGACTATACCGGCTCACTGGCGGTCAACTATGGAGTTAGGGTAACAATCACCATTTATTGTAGGAAGCGCAGGCGCTCGAAGTACAGACCTTGAAACTCGCAAAAATGTCAAAAATCGGAAAGTTCATGTCATTTGAAAATATTATAGACTGTTGTTAATTGACCTTTTAGATGACAAGATTTAGAAATTTTTCTAAGCTAGAACTTCAAGCTCCTGTGGATTATAGCACCCTAAAATGTTTTTTTCTGCTTTACCTAAATACAGATCGAGGAATTCAACAAGTACATGTATGCTAAACGGCTTCGTGAATTGGAACTTGACCATCCTAACTCTATTGGCTATACTTTCAAGTGCATGGGGGCCGGTTTCTGGTCTTTGAAGAAAAACGACTTTAGAAGCGCCTTGCAGAAAATTGTTCTTGAGGTATTAATTTTATTAGTTCTATGGAAAGAGTTCTGTTCTGTTTCAATTCTCCTAACGACGTTCCCCAAGTGGCCCAGCGGTACATAACCACAGTTGCACACACCTGGCGCTGAGTGTTCGTCCAAGTATGGAAAGAAGAAGACACTTTTTAGTTTTATTTAAACTAAAACCTCCTGTCACAGATATGAGTTATACTCTAAGTTTGCTTTTATTAGATCTATCACACTCCAAAGTCCTCTCATGTGTAAATGTCTGGATATGTTCCAGTAAAAATAGCTGTTGGAACTTCATTTTGATATGTATCTGAACGTTTTGTCATAGAACTGACAAAAAGTATAGAAAACATGTTTTTATCATAGTGATTTCTTTTTTTTTGCTGGTTTTGTACTGAACCATGCTGCATTTTGCGTGCCAGTGAAAAGCATCTTGGCAGTCTGCAACTTTGCGCATGGCTGGAAATGCCTTAAAAGAAGCTCACGCTGAAATGGCAACATTTGGAGCCTTTCTAAATAGGGCAGGGGCTGCTCCTACAGAAAAGAATTTTCTGTGTTTAAGAGCAATTCCATTGCGCACAGCCTTTCATTACCAACCGACCATCGTCCTGATATGACTGAAATACTGTTGAAAAGGACGTAAAGTCACAAGTCATCCATCTATACACCAATCCATCTAGCGAGCAAATGATTTCTTGAAAGAATCCTTCCCTTTTTAGAAGGGATTTATCTACCCAGGAAGCAAATACTAGTCACTTATAGTTGTTTCCTTTGTAAAAATGGCAACCAAAGTATATAGTTATATACATGTGCATGAGTATGCCCTTACTTTCCTGCTATTTTATGAGGAGAAACAATTTCTGAGACTGCTTGTCTGCTTCCTTAGACAACAGGGGCCGTATTCATAAAGCCACTTAAGTCATTGCTATGCGGTTGCTAAGGCTAAATATCTATAAAGGAGATTCCCTACAACTATGAAATTTGGTCTGGAGGAACAGTCTTTGTAAGACTGTTCCTCCAGAGCAAATTTCATTGTTGTAGGGAATCTCCTTCAAACAATTTAGCCTTAGCAACAGCATAGCAACCACTTAAGTCGTTTTATGAATATGGCCCCAGAATCTTTAAAGATTAACTCCCTTTATAATAATAACAAAAATGATTTGATGAAATATTTCATGCAATACCTCCGACATGGTCTAAATATACCTTTGAAGTAGAGTTTAGATAATATTATTTGATAAAAGTGACTTTAAACAAAAAATAAGATAAAATTTTATACTATCGCGGACCGCGGTTGAAATCGCATTATTGGACAAAAATAATCTATCCATACGTCACAATCACGTGCACGAATAAGAAAAATACCTCTACATGATCACATGACGCACGTGGTCAAAATCGATATTCTTACAGGCCGTGAGGAAATAGGTAATTTGTATTTTAATTTGAAGATTATTTTTCATTCCACATTTATCGAATAAGCATGCGTTTTCTCAAAACTTGTACTGTTAATTATGGGGTTTATTACATATTGTCTAACGAAATTTTGTTAAAATATTTGTTTCTGAAAACACGAAATAAACGAGGGAGACAATCTTTAAAGAGAAAGAATTTGCTCCTATTGGAGCAAATTCTTTTCTTAAAGAGTTGATCCCTAACTGAGAAGTGAGGCAAACTGTAAATGACAGAGTTGCTTCCCCTGAAAATGTATCTTGATATGACACAGTTCATTTTCCACTTCTTCAAACAGGGTGGTGATGCCGATACTAATGGGGCTGTGGTCGGTGCTCTTCTTGGCTGTAAACTCAGACACAAAGACAAACTGCCAGAATCTTGGACCAAATTTCAACATAAAGAATGGTTGGATAAGAAAATTGAAAAGTACGTTTTAGTTTGAAATATCACCCAGCGGGCAGGTAACGTCGGAATGACGTTGTACAACGTCGGAATGAATGAACTGACGTCGATTCGACGTGATGACGTCCCGTTAACGTCAGTACGACGTCATTACGACGCCATGTGTCTGCTGGGCAAGGTGCCAAGGGTGCCAAGGTCTTTGTTTTATTATCTATTAATCACAATAAGCAGCATTATGTCAAATAGAGTACCCAGTTATGTTGGCCAAACAATTAACTACAATTAACGTGATTAAAATTAATTGAAAATTGTGGATTTGAATCTTGGTGACGTCATGACTTCTGTAGGCTTCTCGCCTTTGAAGTGTTTAAGCCATTGAAGTATTTTCTTATTTTCATCCCAAAGATTTTCCAAATATCTGATAAATGTTGAAAGGGCTAAAAACGCCAAACAGAGTTGTCCATCTTAATTGAGCTGCTACACGACAAAACCAGTAAAATTGCATGTGCGCCCAGCTAAAACTCAGATCAGCCTGGGCATCCACCCAGTCTGATCAGAGTCTTTGCTCTCCACATGGAGCTAGCCGAGGTCCTTTGCTACCCTTTAAGGGCAGGCAAATACTCTGACCAGCCTGGGCAGATGCCCAGCCTGATCTGAGGCTTCATTCAGCGCACATGCCACTTTGTTGGATTTGTCGTATGGCGCCACATTTTCTATACCCATCATAGAGAATAGAGACAAATTCTCTGTTGAAGGATATTAAACTGCCATAGTATTTCAGATGTGAATAATGAAAAATGCCGGTAAGCTTTCCTGCGGAAAACAACAATTTTTGCGGAAAACAGCAAATTTTGTCGTCTGCTTTTTGTTACAGATACCTCGACCTTCTTGGTAGCAGATATGCTGAAAGGGCGCGCAAGTAAAAAGGTGTTCTAAACTACCTCAGCGATTTGAGAAATTACGCCAAATTCTTTTGCAACAGTATTTTGAGGTGGATGGATGGATGATTTGCGGTTTAACGTCCATTTTAACAGTATTCCAGTCATATCAGGACGATGGGTGGGTGAAAATGAAACTTTGTGTGCAGTGGATCTCTATAATTGAACCGATTCCCGCCTCCAGTGGTGCTCAAACCCGGGACCACTAGATCGGAAGGCCAGCGAGTATTTTGAGAATGCTGTGTAAAAAATACATCACTACAGTCACATATGCCAGTAGGAAAGCCTCCGATCAAAATGGGCGTCCTTGCATTCTGACAAAAGTCTTTTCTGATGTAGAAACAATTTTGAATCATGCAGAGTTGACGTCTCTGGTCAGTGTGTGGATTGTGATGCTGACTTTATTACGTATTGTGTGCATAAGGTTTGAGGTACCATTTCTTTCAACATAACCCACTGGGCACACAACCTTGAATAAATTGAATCAACCTTGAATCAGCCTTGATTCAACGTCGACGTTGAATCAAGGTTGATTCAATATTGATTCAACTTTGTGTGCCTACTGGGAAACCATTTAATGTGTTCTTTGAAATGTGTTACTAGTCAACTAGTCATTTTAATTGTGGCTTTGTTTTCTCTTTTTGGCTTTTATTGTGTAAGGGTACTCGGCAGCTCCATGTTTTCTTAGCTTTTTACATAGGGGGTAACTCTCCAGATTTTGTGCTTGGTGCTTGCTGCTAGCGAGGAAGAATCTCTTCAAACTAACTCTGTCATACAGGAGCAAATTTAACATCAACTTTAGTATCTTTGTTTTACCCAAAACAATACGATTCAAGCCCCTGCCTTCGCAGCCTGTTTAATATCAACTCTAGAGAGCCAGTAGTAGGATTGGGATTATCCGAAGTCGCGGCGGCCGTTTTTTTTTTTTTTTTTTTTTTTTTCAGAGAACATATTAAGCTACCTCTATTTTTCAATAAAAGTAACTGACTTTTGATAGAGTTGATATCTAGATTTATCAACCCTACAAATATATGTATTTTTCATGTTTTTCTCATTTTATGATGTGTATGTATGGCTTTAAATATTCGGTAGAATGCTAGATAACGTTGAAATTATCGATTCTATAAAATCAAGGTCGTTTTTATCTCAAAATGGTTCCATTCAAATTTTTATGTGATATCTGGATTATTGTGTTACTGAGTGGAATATTATATGGCTACGTTGTAAATGTTGTACTGGTTGTAGTACTGTGTTAAATCCTGTACATTTTATGTCTACCCCGTATATGATTTCTAAGTCATTTGTATGTGCAATATAACTTTTTTGAATTTATAAATTTAGTGTTTTCTTATTATTTCTGCCACCTATACTTGGAAAGAAAAAAGGGACAGTTTCTTTAGTATTTGAGCCGGGACACCACAAAAACCAACAACGTAGCATGTGCGTCCAGCAAAGACTTAAACAGCCTGGGCAATCTGATCAGAATCTTCGATGTCCGCATGGAGCTAAATTAGTCCCTTAGCCACCGTATAAGCGCCTAGCAAAAACTCTAATCAGACTGGGCGGATGCTCAGGCTGATCTGAGTCTTCGCTGGGCGCATATCCCACTTCATGTCGCGGCTCATTTACTTCCTTACATTACGTCTGAGTTCTGTTCCGCGAACGGGAGGTTGCAATTACTTCATGTAGTATTCAGTTGCGGTGTTATGTCCCAAGTAGTCAACAATATTTGAGCCGCGACGTGAGAAAACCAACAATGTGGTTGTGCGTCCAGCGCAGACTCAGATCAGCCTGGGCATCAGCCCAGTCTGATCAGAGTCTTCGCTGTCCGCATGAAGGTAGCTTAGTCCCTTGGCTACCCTTTAAGTGCTTAGCAAAGAGTCTGATCAGACTGGGCAAGTGCCCAGGCTGATCTGAGTCTGCGCTGGGCGCACGACCACATTGTTGGTTTTGTCACGTCGCGGCTCATTTAAGTTGCGTCGAGACGGTGCTGCTGCATTACTAGGACTTTTATCTAAAAAGGGGCGATTGCCTTCAAGGCTCAAATCATGACAAAGCTACTAGCAGCTCTGTCACAAAAACACAATTTATTTTGTTGGCCCCGATGTGCGGATGGGGGTTGAAGGGAGAGGGATGCAGTTGTTCAAGGTAAAAGCGCGAAACGAGTTCAAATTGTTTAGCGCCTATGCAATACTGATAAGTAAAAGGTAGCAAACTTATTTTGTATTGCTGTTCATTTTTGTCCTCTAAGACAAAATTGTGCTGCGACATGACAAAACAATCAGGCAAGACTCAGGTCAGCCTGTGCATCTTCCCAGTCTGACCAGAGACTATGCTTAGCTAAGCTTCTAAGCTAGCTCCATGCAGACAGCGACAACTCTGATCAGACTGGGCGGATGCAGGCTGATCTGAGTCTTCGCTAGGGTTGTTTGTTTTGTCGTGTTGCGGCCCATGGCAGAATCGTTTGAAAGGTTTCTGTTCGTTATGTTCCAACAGGGAAAGTGAGCTCACTATCTCAGGAAAATCTGAAAGGGATGAATTTGCTTCTGTTGGAGCATTTTTCCCTTTAAAGAAAATGGGTTCGAAGAAGTTGCAAAAGTTGTTAAAGTTCCAGCCCCGGATCCAGGGGGTGGGCTTTGGGGCTTAAGCCCCGCCACCCGGACCTGGTTAGATTAAAATATATGTTGTGATATCTCATTAGAATCGCCTCGGCGAGGCGATTCTAATGAGATATCACAACATATATTTCAAGGGGAAAAAGACATGGCAAAAATTCTCATCAAATTGATCCCTAATTATGTCATATATTTTCAAGTCCGACTCCCCCCCCCCCCCCCCCCCCCCTTGAAATATATGTTTTGACATCTCATTAGAATCGCCCCTCCCCCAGATCCCCACATACACATATACATTTCGGATCCTCCCAGCCCCACCAGTCTTCCAGAGCCCCACCAGTACCACTGCGGCTGATCATACTGTTGAGAATACTGTCAGCTGTCGATATCTCAAAGTCGAAGGTCATCTCCAAATACTGATATCTCCCTCGAAGTAAATTTTCTGGTCCCAGAAAATTTATTTTGAGATACCAGTTGGAGATAACAGGGGTTGAAATATAAAAAATGTATCCAAACTATATTGTTTGATTCAAGCGGGTATTTTGAGATATCAGTGGTTGAGATAACGGGAGTCATCAACCTGCATCAACTACTGCGGCTGATCATACAGTTGCCGTAATTAATACAGCCAACGCTTGATACTTCAAAGTCGACGGTCTTTATAAGCTACTGATACCTCAAAGTAAATTTTCTGGGACCAGATTTTTTTTTGAGACGTTAGTAGCTTGAGATAACAGGAGCTGAAATTTAATGTAAAAAAGGAAATATATCCAAAGTATATTCTTTGATATAAGCCGATATGTTGAGATATCAGTGTCAACAGTAGTTTATTTACGCACCGGCTTTCCATACCGACTGGTATAATTGCTAAATATAGCTGTATATTTGTACAAATATAGTAACTGATTAAGGAAGTATTTAAAACAGTAGATAAGAGAAAATATGTACCGCTGAGCCACTTGGGTAACGTCGATAAGAGAATTGAACTGAACTGAACTGAAAAAATCATCAAAGTGAAAGAAAGGTAAGTCGTCCTTGCACGTTCTTTATTTCTCTCTAAATCAAACTCTTTCCTCATGTTAAGCTTGTTTAACCTTTCGCTGTAGAAGTGACATGTAATGGACATAATATATATTTTATTTTGAGTATATGTTTATCTGTTTATTATGTAGGGTAGTATCTTTATAAAGCAAAGGAGTGTTTGTATCAAAAACAGTCAAATGCCAGCTTTAACAAACATGCTGATTCATCAGTTTGACCTCAGCTGCCCATATTTCTTTCTTCGGAAAAAATAAAATGTAATATATCGCCGACGGGCCTCCGGGCCTCCGTAATTTTCAAGGACATTTCATATATAGTAAATATACGAAATAATTTCTTGCATTTCAAAAGCACTGTTGATTAACATTTAATGCATCTATTCCATATGTATAAGAAGCACTACACGATAACCATGATACTTTCGCCATGGAGGTTTGGCCAACACTTATTATCCCCCAGAAATTACTAAATTTTCAGATTCATTATTCTATTATACATCATAAAACCTTGTCAGCAATATTTTATTATTCTCCGAGAATAATAAATATTGCTGACATTATACCCAGCAGACCCAAAACACTGAAACAACATTGAATCAACGTTGATTCAACGTCATGACGTTGGATTGACGTTGATTCAGTGCTGATTCAAACCAACATTGAATCAACGTTGATTCAGTGTTGATTCAATGGTGTATACCAAGTGGAATTATCTTCGTAATTTTTCTCCTTATTCTTAGACTTCGTGATGAAATCACATCAAAAAACTGTAACAACCACACTCTCACATAACCATTAAATTAAAACAATGGATGGCACAAGCGCCGGACACGAGGGTACAGAGACAGTAGAGAAAACAAATGAACTAGTGGACTCTGGTGAAGCCAAGAACGCAGAATTAAGTCATCAGCCGCACCTGGTTGCACACAAAGGCGGAGTAGAAAATATTCCTCCAGAAACCCGGGATCAGATCATAGCCACGCTGTATGGACACTGTATGGGGGACGCCATTGGACTTCTGTCGGAATTCTACAGTAAAGACCAAGCTGGGATGGTAAGTAAATTAAATGGGAACACAAAACCCCAGATAAGAGGGGATATTGAGGATAATTCAAAGATAAGTTTTCTTATTTCTCAATGGACACATACTTTGTGACCCCTCATTAGAACCGTCTCTGCGAGACGGTTCTAATTAGGGGTCACAATGTATGTTTTATGGCAGACAAATATTGAAATCTATCCCTTTTACCCCTTCTTATCTGTGGCACTGGGAACACTCAGGAAGTGGTTTTGCTATTTGAATTTTTGCCTGCCTTCTCAATGGGGCTATCAACTCTTAAAGATATATTTCGTGGCAATCTCAACATTATCAAAGAAATCCTTTCACTAAAGTTCGATAGATATTATGTCATATCTTAATCCTGGGTGGAAGGTCATACAATTGTTTTGGTTAAAATTATTGTATATTAAAATTTAAGTTTAAATCGTATATGCAAATTAGCAAAATCTGGAGTAAGTAGGAAAGTCAGTATTAGGTTTTGCGATCACGCGATGATACCCATGTAGTTTTCTCATTCGCGTACGTAATTGTAACGTCAGTCGATTGAATTTTGACAAGTCACGCGATTTTGATAACGCCGGGTCCGCGATTCTTCCAGATTTGTTTTACTTTTGTTTAAATATCTGCTACTACAATTGTATGCCCTGAATCAATAATTAATATTCAGCTTGGACCTTTAAAAATATTTGTTCGTAGGTAAGCTTAAAAAGTAAGAATTTTATTTCAGGGTCTACTACGCTACCCAGCTGGCACATCACGTCGAAATGACGTCATACGGACGTCAATGCGACGTGATTGATTACGTCGCATTGACGTCAGTGCGACGTCATTTCAACGTCATGTACCTGCTGGGTATTTGCTATTGCATCAGTATCTGTTTCATGCATTACTGCATTGTAAAAAAGCAAACTTCCATTTTTGGACATTTACGTTAATTATTTTTTATGTTCCAAATTTTAGTTTTTATATGGTAATTATAATACTACAGGAAGAGATCAGTTCAATACAGGATCTGTTGTAAGATGTATATGAGCCGCGACACGACAAAACCTACAATGTGGTTGTGCGCCCAGCGCAGACTCAGATCAGCCTGGGCATCCGCCCAGCCTGATCAGAGTCTTCGCTGTCCGCATGGAGGTAGCTTAGACTGTTAGCTACCCTTTGAGCACTAACAAAGAGTCTGGTCAAACAGGACGGACGCCCAGGCTGATCTGAGTCTACGCTGGGCGCACAACCACATTGTTGGTTTTGTCGTGTCGCGGCTCAATTATCTCTTCGATCTTCATAACTCCTTAGGAATGTTCAAAAATGTTATCAAGATATGCACAGGGCTGTTCAAAAATGTTTTTCATCATCTTGCTAATGATAAGTGATATATAGACGATCTTACATTATTGAATTTATTAAACAAGTTGGGGAAAAGATAAGATGCGAGGCTATGCCGAGCATCTTATCGTTTTTCCCCAACGAGTTTAATAAATTCAGTACATGATACAGGGCACGAACCGCGGCTAGATTCTATTTATCATATGATACTAAAATCGCAATATATTAGCAAATTTTGCACTAGAAAGTTCGCCATTAGAACACGAGACGTTTTTATGGACGTCAACGCTTAACGCCACGACGTACGAGGGTTGATCCAGAAGTAATGTCACTGCAGCTATAAAATCTTGTAGAATTAAAAGAAAGCAACAAAATTTCATATCCAGTTACCTAAATCTATTTTTATTACGGTCTGAAAATGTCATAAAAATATAATGCCCAGTTATCGAGATACAGAGCTAGACGTAAGGCCTGGTAACGACACGCGCCGCACGTCAATGCCGTTGTTGACGTTCCAGACGAACTTTTGATATTGTGTCATGCCCAAAGTAGTATCTTCGCTGTTTTAGCATAACACTAATGTCTATTCTCTCATGTTTATCTCACCTTGCAATATTATTTGAGCAGCCCCGCAGCTCAGGTTCAAGAATTTGCACAGTATTCGAATTGCAGAACATCGACCTTCATATATGGGGTCTTAACTAGAGTGACGTTAGTGTCTGACACTGCACACAAAGACCGTCCGGTTGTCAGACGACCCTCTACTGAATCATTTGCATCACTACAGCGCTGGTTGCAGCTTAAACAAACTTTATAATCACTGTTATATCACCGCATGTTTAGTTAAACCGCTCTTGAGTCTCTTAAGGTGATATTCTTAATTTGTGGCAAAACCGCATAAATATGCGCTGACGCGTTTGTCAGACATCCACATTTTTCCACTAGGCAGTAACAAACATTGGCACTAACTAGCGAACGTCAAACTGCAATGACGCTATTAAAGTTTCAACTGTGGGCAGTAGAAATATATTTCGTCATCGTATCAAATTTTCATCTGATTTGGCGCGTTAGTTTGATTTTGATTTATAATTTCTTTTTAAATTTATGTTCATGTAGGCAACGTTATTTTAACGTGCGGCGCGATGGCGTCGGTGGCGTACTTTGAACGTCTATATAACTGGAACGGAAAAAAGATTCCAACTTTATATTTATTCTGTTAATTGGAATTGAGTTACAGTGCAACTTGATATAATTTTTATAATAATGCTACGATGAATAAGCGCGTAATGGACACAGTGACATCACTTCTGGATCAACCCTTGTAATTAGCATATTTTATCCAGTAGCGGATTATCGATTTTAATGCATGGCTTTATTACACTCTCAGATGCGACCTCATATGATAAATACAATTTCTCGTGCCTTAAACTTGTATGGTGTCAGGCTTGTACACTTTCGAGGGAAGCATCTCTGCCAGTTTCATTTCTGGCTCCCATTTCAATAGTAATCAACCTTGTCTCCCGAGGGAGCAAATTCTATCCTTTAAGTGTAGACCCTTTCTTAATCGTTTCATCACCCAGGGGAATAACAGGAAGCCACAAAAGTCGTCTCGCTTTGAAAGCAATGATGATGGGAAACATGGCGGTGTACCCATACAACTAAGACCTACAGATGCAAGATCTGGTCCGGGGGCGTATTTATAAGTCGTTGCTATGCTGTTGCTAAGGCGAAATTTCTATGAAGGAGATTCCCTGCAACTATAAATTTGCTCTGGAGGAACAGTCTGAAAAAGACTGTTTCTCCAGAGCAACTTTCATAGTCGTAGGGAATCTCGTTCATAGAATTTCAGACTTAGCAACAGCATGGCAACCACTTAAGTCGTTTTATAAATACGGCCCCTGGTCCGTTTTTTTTCTACTGTTTACGTACATTAGCTTCTTCAGGACTGTTGTTTACTGCTAATTATTATTATCATTATTATTATTATTATTATTATTATTATTGTTATTTCACATTTTTCTTACCTAGCTGTTTGGAAAAATAAAGAAACTAGAGTATGAAGACAAGTCGATAGCGAATGATATGCACAGGAGTCGCTGGGAGACTGGAGACTGGACAGATGACAGTGATCAGATGTTACTTATCATGCAGTCGTTGGTCGACAGAAATGGGGAGGTAAGTCTTGTTTAGCCAAACAACCAAGGGAAGATAAAACGTTCCAGCTTGACCATTCCCAGAGGGCACACGATGTTGGTTTAAACATATTTTATTCCAATCTATTCAGTACATATACACATTGACAAAATACATATAATAGGATTGGAACGGAAGCACTAGTGCTTATGAAGTACCTCTCCCAGGCACACGATGTTAAAACAACACTGAATCAAATTGAATATAATCGTCATGACGTTGAATCTACGTTGTTGAATTAAAATTGTGTGCCCACAGGGTACATTTAACTTATGGAAGACTCATGAACTTGCTGTCAGCTTACAAGCTTCTAAGGATATTACAATGGCTGCCGGTGTGTTGTTTAAAGCTGTTTTAGTGTAGTACGAGTATCACAACGGTACCTGAGTACCATAGTTACTCGGCTATAAAGCGTGTTTTTTCCGTCTCTAGAATGACCGATCTTACAAAATTTTGCTGTGAGATAGGGTTTTCCCTTCTAAAACAATCCCAAAAAGCTATACCTGTTTTATTTTTCCTTCAAAAACAACCCCAAAAATCTCGATCCGTCTTACAGGACGGATCAAGATTTTGGGGATTGTTTTGAAAGAAAAAAAACGTCTTATAACTGAGGAAATACGGTATGATAGTAAGCTGTGTGCTGCCTCACTTAAAATTATCGTATCTTCCTGGAAGTTAGCAGACTTCTTAGTTTTGTTGTTCTCTACAGTTTAGAACACAAAATAGAGGGACATGCTATTTAAAAAAGTGTTTTTATATGAAAAGATCAATAGGTAATTTTCTGCGCAGAAATCTGAAAAATAAAATCCGTTCTTGAAAATGTAGCTCTGAAGATACTTTGATCCACTAAAAAGAGCGTCCTAGCAATTATTTGTTGCAACTCTTGCTCAAATTGTAAGGTAGACCAGATAACAACAGTAGCTTTTTCTCAAATGTCTGACCATGTATATATAATAAGTAATTGTATAGTAATTGCATTCATTAATACAGATCAAGGTCATCCCAGGGTCATCATTTATATAAATTTTGTTGAACTTTTGAGTCCTTGATGCGACATGCTAAGTTTCAAGATCATAGGATTTGTGATTCTGGGGGAGAATTGGTTGATTTGATGCTTAACGTCCACGGTAAACAGCTAAGGTCATGTCGGGACGGTCAGTTAACCTAACCACACTATTCCTGGGCAGGCTTAGACCTCCTAAGCGGTTACCCAGTACTAAGTGCACATACTTTCGCCAGTAACTGACAACTGCCCTTCTTGAATTAGCGGAAGGAGAAACGAAAGTATGTGGCCAGACCTAGGTTTCGAACCAAGGACCTCTGACTTATGAGTCAGGTGCCCTACCGATTGCGCTACGCGGCCCGGCGTGGTTCTGGGGCAGAAGATTTTTGAAATTTTTTACCATAATAAATGTTTGCCATCTTGGTTATGTGACCTGTCCTGGGTATTATTTTTTTTCTGGAAAAATCGGGTCCTGGAACGTTTTGGGGAAAAAATTCAAGCCCTCTGAAGACTAAAGGCTTATTTAGCTTCGTTGAATCATTGAAATTGATTTGTCTGCTTCGCTGGAAAAAAATGCCATTTCTTACCTGGCGCATGTGTGTTAACCTTAGACATTTTTAATTTTTGTCTTTTCGAAAGTTCAGTTCAGTTTGAATTCTCCTAACGACGTTCCCCAAGTGGCTCAGCGGTACGTAACCATAGCCGCACACACTTGGCGCCGTGTGTCCGTCCAACTTTTCGAAAGACCATGTGCGTTGAGCTTTATTCTTCAATGGGCGAGTTTGATTGGATACTCGTATTGACTATCGTTCTGGAAGAAAATGGGTCGTTTCGAGCCAGGGCCGTCGGGACTATGACCATTTAGTTCTTCATCCGTTTAGACATATGAGCAAACATACTAAAATAAATCGTCATTTATGGGGAATGACGTACGTTCATGGGTCGGATTTTTGCATTAGAACCTGCTAAATTTGGACTTGCTAAGCAGCGCGCCGATATAACGACGCAGAACCGAAACGACCGGATTAATTTAAAACGTGTATTCGAGTACACGATAATTTCACTCGAACGCACCCATTGTTGACAAAAAAAATCGACCAGTAGTCGAAGTTTCTAGAAAAATACTTGGGAGAATTTAAAATGAAAGACGAATTTAATTCCCAAATTCTTTAAATCTACGTGAAACTAAAACACACGCTAACCGAAATTATCAATGATAGCAATATGCGAAAGAACCAGTATAGAAATCACGCTTGAAAATGCCACCAATTTTGCAGTTTATGCGTTACTTCGTTTATTTAGTATTATAGATACTCACAGTATAAATATTACATTACAATGACCAAGACAGGCGTGTTATTGAAATTATTCAACCTTGAAAATAGACTCTACTGTGTGTTTTATGACAAACATTTGGACACAGGCCACATCTTTTTTATCTGCGCAGCCTGATAACGTGCAGCAAAAATGGACCAAATAATTGCTAGGACGCTCTTTATAATACATTAATTTAAGTTCATACCTAGTTACATTTTCAATAATGATGGTCATTTTTGTCGCACCTGCTTTAGCAAGGTGCGGTATAGGCGTCCGATTTTCCGTCCGTTCGTCAATCAGACCGTACGTACGTCCGTCCGTACGTCTGTACGTCCGTCCGTTCACAATTTACGTCGACCCTAGCGTTTAAGTCCATTCAAAAGACTTATTCTCTGAAACCACTGCATCCATGGTTCTCAAATTTCACTTGCTGTATAATCAGACTGCAGGGCTTCAGAATGGTAAAATTCAGCCGGGTTGAGAATCCAAGATGGCTGCTATTACTAAAAATAGCAAAACCAACAAAATTCACTTTTTCTCCAGAACCACTTGGTATATAAAGCTGAAATTTTGTATGAAGCATAAGTGGGACCTTGGTATTCAGAATAGCCAAAATGAAAAAAATCTGTAGCGGAATTAGGTCACAGTTACAGTCCTTAATTTACGTCGACCCTAGCTTACATTTACGTCGACCCTAGCGTTTAAGTCCATTCAAAAGACTTATTCTCTGAAACCACTGCATCCATGGTTCTCAAATTTCGCAGGCTGCATAATCAGACTGCAGGGCTTCAGAATGGTAAAATTCAGCCGGGTTGATAATCCAAGATGGCCACTGTAGCCCGGATAACCGTCGGAAATGGATGACACGTTTTTGAGTGCCAAGAAGTTTTTGGTGAAAAACAATGGACAAATCGGATAAACCGCTTCCCAGTGTGATTCCCCAAACTCTTTTGGATTGCATCAACGTTCTGGACAGGGATGAACCAACAGCTTCTTGGAAATTAACCAGAAACTCGAAGGGATTCTCGCTCGTGATCAGGACGTTTGCCGCCAAAAATGTCACGCCATTGAAGGACGGTCAATCTGCTTTGGGATGTCAGCAAGGAAATCATCAGGACAACTCTACCGATGACTACCCACTGAAAAGACCAAAGCGGAAACATAAATCTTCATCAGTTGTTGCAAGGGATCGTTCACGACGACTGAAGTTCTGGAAAAAGAAGAACTCTGCCCAAACTTCTTCTCTGAGCGCCCGGCGACAGCCAGAGGATACCATTCTTGAACAGGAAAATTCCATTCATACAGATTTGGATTCTTCTGGTGCCTGTAAACACATTTCCAGTCAATTGGATCCTGATTTGGATTTATCCACTGAAAGTGATTTAAATGAACTGGTTCACTCTCCTGAGATACCTGTTGTTTTGAGTTCGGAAAAAGAGTTGTCAGCCTTGGATTGTTTACAGAACCGGATGATAACTCCCCCGACTACTGTGCATACTGTTATTCCTTAGGAAATAAAGTCGACCTGAGACGATGTGCAGATTTATTAAGTACTGCAGCAAGGAGTGCCAAGAAGGACACTGGTTATCACACAAAACCCTCTGCAAGGCCATTCAGGGTCTCCCTAAGCTTCAGTAGACTCAACATCTGATCTCCGGAAAGTGCTTTGGTGGAGGTTATTGACATCGTTCTTATTGTGTATGTGTATATTCAGGGTGGCGGATTATTCATTGGTGCAGGAAACTTTGACACTGTGTATGTGTGTATAAGTGGTGGTGGATTATTCATTGGTGCAGGAAACTTTAGTTTAATTTAAAACTCTTATCATTGATAAACACTTTTACCGGTTATCCGGGTGCGCCGACAAATTAACGGCGGGACTCTATGAACAACAACAACAACAATAGCAAAACCGACAAAATTCACTTTTTAGCTTACCTGAGCACGAAGTGCTCAAGGTGAGGTATTGTGATCGGTCTTTGTCCGTCGTCCGTCGTCAACTTTTGCTTTAAACGACTTCTTCTCAAAAACTGCTGGACGGATTTCGAAATAATTTCAGAGAAATGTTCCTTGGGGGACTCTCTACCAAAATTGCTTAAATGGTTCCGCTCTGCTGAACAATATGGCCGCCAGAGCTAAAAATAGAAAAAACCTTTAAACGACTTCTCCTCCAAAACTGCTGGGCAGATTTTAAAATAATTTCACAGAAATGTTCCTTAGGAGACCCTCTACCAAAATTGCTCAAACGGTTCCGCTCCGCTGAACAATATGGCCGCCAGAGCTAAAAATAGAAAAACCTTTAAACGACACCTCCTCCAAAACTACTGGGCAGATTTTGAAATAATTTCACAGAAATGTTCCTTAGAAGGCCCTCTACCAAAATTGCTCCAACGGTTCCGCTCAGCTGAACAATATGGCCGCCAGAGCTAAAAATAGAAAAAACCTTTAAATGACTTCTCCTCCAAAATTGGTAGGCCGATTTTTAAAATAATAACACAAAAATGTTTCTTAGGAGACCCTCTACCAAAATTGCTCAAACGGTTCCGCTCCGCTGAACAATATGGCCGCCAGAGCTAAAAATAGAAACACCTTTAAACGACTTCTCCTCCAAAACTACTGGGCCGATTTTGAAATAATTTCACAGAAATGTTCCTTAGGAGACCCTTTACCAAAATTGCTCAAACGGTTCTGCTCCGCTGAACAATATGGCCACCAGAGCTAAAAATAGAAAAAAGCTTTAAACATCATCGTCTCTGAAGCCAATGGCTCGATTTCAAAAAAATTTCACAGAAATGTTTTACTCATGACTCTGAACAAAAATTGCTAAAACGATTCCACTCCGCTGAACAAAATGGCCGCCAGAGCTAAAAATAGAAATAAATCTTAGAATGACACAGAGGGCACAGTTATGATCCAATCATCATGAAACTTTGTCAGAATGTTTATCTAAATGAAATCTAGACCGTCTTTGAAACTGGGTCTTGTGGGGTCAAAAACTAGGTCACTGGGTCAAATCTTAGAAAAACCTTGTGCACACTCTAGAGGGCACAGTTATAATCCAATCTTCATGAAACTCTGTCAGAATGTTTATTTATATAAAATCTAGGCCAAATTTGAATCTGAGTCTTGTGGGGTCAAAAACTAGGTCACTAGGTCAAATCTTAGAAAAACCTTGTGTACACTCTAGAGGGTACAGTTATGATCCAATCTACGTGAAACATTGTCAGAATGTTTATTTTCATGAAATCTATACCAGATTTGAAACTGGGCCATGTCAGGTCAAAAACTAGGTCACTAGCTTAGTTCTTAGAAAAACAGTGTGAACGCTTTAACGGACACAGTTTTGTTCTAATCTTCATGAGACTTTGTCAGAATGTTTGTCTCCAACAAATCTGGACCAAGGGTGCAACTTGGTCATGTTGGGTCAAAAAGTAGGTCACTAGGTTAAACCTTAGAAAAACATTGTGTACACTCTAGAGGGCACAGTTTTGATAACTTTGTCAGAATGTTCATATCCAAGAAATCTAGACCAGGTTTGAAAGGGGGTCATGTGAGGTCAAAATCTAGGTCATTAGGTTAAATCTGATAAAAACCTTAGGTACACAATAAAGGGTTCATTTTCCATTTAATCTTTGTGAAACTCTGTCTGTCGGTCATATGGATCTCTCTGAGGTTAAGTTCACAGGATACTCAGATGAGCGATCCAGGGCCATCATGGCCCTCTTGTTCTTCAGAACCACTTGGTATATTTAGCTGAAATTTTGTATGAAGTATTAATGGGATCTTCGTATTCAGATTTATCAAAATGAAAAAAAAATCTATAGTGGAATTTGGTCACAGTAACAGTTCTTAATCTACTTCGACCCTAGCTTATATTTACTTCGACCCTAACATTTAACTCCATCTAAATTACTTATTCTCAAAAACTACTGCACCCATGGTTCTCAAACTTCACATGCAGCATCACCAGACTACAGGGCTCCTGAATGCTAAAGTTCAGCCTGGTTTAGAATCCAGGATGGCCGCCATTACTAAAAATAGCAAAACTAATAAAATTCACTTCAATTTACGTTGACCCAAATGACTTATTCTCAGAAACTAGTGCACCTATGGTTCTCAGATTTCACATGCAGCATCATCAGGCTAGGCCCTGCCAGGTGCGAAAGACCTTTCCGCGGAAACCTTGTTTAGATTTATTCGCACAAAATTACCCTTTGATCTTTTCTTACATAAATCCCTCTTAACATCAACAAGTCCTGCATTTTTGGGATTTTAAATTGTGAGAAACAACATAAAGAAGGCAACTGCTAAGTTTTGGGAAGATCTGTTGTATTTTCAACATTTTATGTAGATTTTTGTCTTTGCCCCAAATCAGTGATAATCACCGCCTTAAATACCATTGGACAGGCGGACATGATTGGCACAATGTTCCCCAAAATGACGATGTACTCAGAGCTCCAGATAAAATATAGGGTATAAACTAATCCGCCAGTTTCCGCATTCTGTCGAGTCTGTCCTACATATTTGGCCTCCGCCGAGACTGTCCTCGATCTCTTGCTTCCTTCTAAGACTACATTCTGCGAAAAATGGCTTCCTGCCTAGACTGTCCGCATGATTCTGCTTTCTGCCGAGAGTCTAGACAGGATCTGGAATCACGCGGACAGTCTCGGCAGGAAGCCATTATCATGTACAGCAGTCGCGGCAGGACGCAAGAGATCGCGGACGGTCTCGGCGGAAGCCAAGTATGACGGACAGCAGGAAACAAAAACTGGCGGACTAGTTTATACCCTGTGGATAAGAAGGCGGATAACAGGGATAATTCAGAAATAAAGAACAGAAAAAATAATTATCGGATTTTGGGATTTGAACAAATAATCGATGTCAGCATGGTCAGTCGGGAGAAATAGTCAGCCACAAAAGGAGGTTTGTACCCGTCACGAAGCCATGTACAGAAACCAAAGTTTATTCAATGCTGGCTCAATGTTGTGTGTCCGCAGGATTGTGTGCTCTTTCAGACCAGGGTTCGAGGTTATAAAGCTTGAGAATAATCTCAAACTCAAAATAAAGCACACTGATTGGCTGCTTCCGAGCGTGTGCTCGGAAGCAGCCAATCAGTGTGCTTTATTTAGAGTTTGAGAATGTACTCGAGTTTTATAACCTCTTGGCCTGAATTGACAATAAAATGGTGACATGAAATACACATATCCAATTCAGAAGATCTCAAACAAGCTTTCTCAAATTTTTAAATCAGTGTTATGCAAATCTTTCAGGTAGAACCAAAAGACTACGCAGAAAAATTGTACACCTGGATGAAAGAAGGTTTCAAGGAATTGGGAGACCTTGGCGGAATGGGGATAGGAGGAACGACTTCATGTATTCTGCGTCATCCGAACTTCGTCTCAGAGCCTCACATGGTATTCATTGCAGCCCGATATCATTCAGTCTCTTCAGCCCTAATACTTTTGTTAATACCATATATACTGGCCACCGAAAGAAACGCCCGCAATTTCACGTTCTGTTTTAACGACACTGTCATTATGCAATTCCAAATCGACCATTGTGGAATCATCCCACAGTACACGATGAAGCTTTCATGATTTTAGGCCCGATTTCACGTCGCCTTTAAAATGCAGGTTAAGCCTTATTTGACTGTTATCGCCGAGGTAAAATACAAAATGCATTTCACGTGCATGAACTAATTTAAAATCCGGTGTATCTTTTCTTTTCCATTATTGGTCTAAGCAAGTGTCCATTTTTCTGTAGGTAGCTGAATTAGTCTGGAACAACAGCCAAAGAAATATTGCTCCCAATGGTGGAGTAATGAGGACCTCAATCCTGGGTGTACATGACTGGTGGGACACTGATGCTGTGGAGAAAAACGCCGTAGACATTTGTAAAGTTACACATCGAGACCCTAGGTATAAGAGTCGATGTTTAGTACACTGTTTTATTGAATAGGCGATTTGTCGATTTCCGTAAAATGACCTTTTCGTGTTTTGATAGCTTTCGCTATTTTGATGAGCACTTTCGCTCATTTGATGAATCACTCTTTCTATGATATGCTTGTTTGTTTTGCTAATTTTGCAAATTCAAACGTTTTCTCAGTCTCTTTAAAGGCCCAATTGCTCTATCAGTGGTATAAAGTATGATGTATTTTATCGTGAGTTATCGCTGGTAGCTTCTCACTACGGCTTCGTCATTTATAAATGACCACCAGAAGCAAACTTTTAACAAACAAAATATCATTTAATTTCACTTAAAATTAGTTTTGAAACATGAATTGGGTCATTTTAGTTGTCAGCTAAGTCTACTTTCGATATCAAAAACTTGAATGAAAACGTAAAAATTCAACGTACAGGCGTAGGCTCCTTTCATTGTCACGCTTTTGTCTATATTTTGTGGACGGGGAAAGGAAATTGTGTAATTTTATGTAGCCAGTTTGCCATATCCTATCAATTTGAATTTTCCAGATGTTTGGCGTCAGTTGTGGCTGTGTGTGTTGCTATAAGCCTAATGCTTCAAAACAAACACTTTGATGGGAAGAATTACGACATTCAAGGTATCAAAGATGAAGCACAGAGAAGAGCTGTAAAGTATCTTAAAGAGGACGAATTTCCAAAATATGTAAGAACTTGTGTAACCTGGGCCGTATTTATAAAACGACTTAAGTGGTTGCTATGCTGTTTCTAAGGCTAAATTTGCTCTAGAGGAACAGTCTGAAAAAGACTGTTCCTCCAAAGCAAACATAGTTTTAGGAAACCCCCTTCATAGAAATTAAGCATTAGCAACATCATAGCAACGACTTAAGTCGTTTTATAAATACGACCCCTGGCAATTCGTGTCTTGAAGTAAAACTGCCTTAGAGCAGACGTGAGCAGCAGAGATTCTGTTCTCTCAGCAAATGCTTGAGGGGTGGGGGAGCTCCCTATTAGTAAGTGAAACAAAACTCAGCAAATTGTTTGTTGAGAAGTTGAAAATTTTTAAAAGTCTTTGAAAAGGTACTACATGTTCAGTTGATCAGACTGTCCGAGACATTTCACCATAGAGTGAACATACTTTCATGAAATGTTACCTCTATACTAGCTACTGCATCTGCTGCATAGTAATGCATAGGATAGTATACACGGTATTTAGTATTACTGGTGACTGGTGTAGCAATATGCAAAGAAGTAATGGCTACGTTCGGGGTTCGCCAGTGGTATGTAACCGTAGAATCCTGAACAGTGTCGGCAATTAATGGTGCAATTGGTACGTTTGGTAGAGTTAGTGGCGCAAGTGGTACCAGTGGTAGAGCCAATGGCACCATTGCAGAGCCAATATTTTTTGTAATTGGAAATTATTCTTCAAATTTGCTTTCATCCTTGTGGGAAAAACTGTTTCCCCTCCTGTTTCATCTTGAGCGTTTATGATGGATTCACTAAATCGCCATACAGAATGGCGCAATTTTCCCGCGTTGGTAATTTTGCCCACGCTCTAAGTTGTCTGCAGAACCTGCAGCCAGTGGTCGGTAGTGTTGGTACTTTTGGTACCAATGGTAGAGCCAGTGATCCCAACAACAGTGAAATTCTGAACGGCATTGGCATGCCAATGGTGACATTGGTAGAACCCCGAACGCACCCAATTTGTGTATAAAAGGTTACTTTCTGACAACAAGGGCATGGTATATCTATGATATGCGCTGTCATTACTCAATCGCAAAAAAATGTTAAATAAAGTACATCTTAATTCTCACTTAAATCATTTCGTTAATGTTAAAAATTATTTCCCACTGTGATCTTCCATGTCGTACTATGTACTTGGCGGATATATACTTGGCGGTGAAAGCCAGTTCCACTAGCTGGTGTACAATAGCCTGTGCGAACACTATTTTCTTTTTAATTGCCTACAGATTGACGAATTCAACAAATACATGAACATAAAACGATTGCGTGATCTTAAGCTTGATGACAGAAACTCGATAGGGTACACTTTCAAGTGTATGGGTGCTGGGTTCTGGTCACTGAAGAAAGACGACTTTAGAACAGCATTGCAGAAAATTGTTTTGGAGGTAATGAATTTATATTCTGTGATACGGCCAAGGTTGCCGAACTCATTAACGGCATTTTATAATGCAACTACCCACATAAAATACAAGTATAATAACTGATTTCTACCTCGAGATCTATAAATATACTCGAAAAAATTCAAGGGGTCGAACATTTGAGTTTGCATTTCTGGGTCTATCGATATTTATCCAACTTTTGTTTTATATGGTGAGTTAGCATTTTTATAGTTCTTTGTTATGCCATCAATTATGAAGTTGTGCACCGTTTTGTTTAAGCACAGCAGTCCGTCAGATCACACTACCCTCAAAATCAAAGTTGTCAGATGTCCATAAGAAGCAAATTCACCAAAATTTTCGATTTCGCCAATTCATGATTTGTTTTGCAAAATTGCTTGATAATCATCAAATTTAATCATTTTTAAGGTCAGCAAGCTGTTACAATTTTAAAACTCATAGCCGTTTTAAAGGATATGCCCGACCGAATTGACACACTATCGATTCTATATATATGGGAATTCAAAACACTTTCATTTTAGGGAAAGTCTGACTGTAAGCCTGGACTTGGTCAAGACAAAGCTATAGCTTCAAACTTCATGTGTATAAAACTTGAAAAATGAATAAAATGGAAGGTAGAAATGGTTTATTTTACTAAATGTTTGAAATGTTCCAGAAATCGCAGGGTAAAAGTTTGACCCCTTAATAATGTTTTGGAGTATAGGTTGGGGATGTAGGTATTTAATGTTCATTGTTGGTTTAAGAGATTTTGCAGTTTGCAAGCTCATACTATACTGGCGAAATTATAATAAAATCTTCCATTCTTTCATTTCATAATCAAATGTGTTATATACCTTAGAACTACATAATAATACTCTTTATTGAAAATATTTGGCAAATGGCTGGTTTACTACTCTTCATGCACCAAATAGCGGCACCCCTTTGATCTAATGTAACGCCCCTGGACGCTTAACCCATTAATGCCTAGCGTCCCATATAAGGGACACTGGCAAACAGGGCAGACCCAGATCAGACGCCGCAACTTGCGGCGTCTGATCTGAGGCCTACGCTGTTTGTGTAACGTGGGCCGACCTGCAAACAAACCCCATCAGTGGAAAAGCATGCTCACCCACCAAGGGCGGTTTATTTGCTTATATACCCCAAAATTTACTCGACCACAAACTACCGAGTTTGTAATTTGCATATCTATTTATATCTGTGACCTTCTACCGTCACATTTGCATAAATATTAAGAAATTTCTACAAATAGAAAAAAAAATGATAAAAACAAATTAACCAGACACCCCTAAAATGCTGAATGGACTCACCCAATATATACAAGGATAGAAGAGTCCACTAAGCATACCAGGGGTAATAAAATACGGTAGTCATAATTTTGTACCTCTCCCACAGGGTGGTGATGCTGATACCAACGGGGCTGTGGTCGGTGCCCTTCTTGGCTGCAAGCTCAGACACACGGACAAACTTCCAGAGTCTTGGACAAAATTTCAACATAAAGAATGGTTGGATAAGAAAATTGAAAAGTAAGTCTAAAACATCATAATAAGCCACCTCATTAGGATCTACACTATTTTCATAGTTATTTTCATTTTAAGATATATCCTTTTCAGTATCAATGACAAAGTTCGTCTTTACAATAATGGCAACCAATGATTAAGTTCGTCTTTACAATAATGGCAACCAATGATTAAGTTCGTCTTTACAATTATGGGTTCGAAAATGGAATTCTAATGTCTGACAAAAAAGCATTATATTTACCAAAAAAAGATTGCTTATTTTCTGAGTCGTCACTGTGTGTCCTGTGTTATTTTGATTCCCTATATGATATACTTGGACAAAACACGTTTTGAACTTAGCAGACGTATATTTTGCCGATTGCTCCTTTCCCATCTATGTCTGGAGATACTTGAAAGTACTTGACAAATAGCGTAGACCCAGATCAGGGTTCGAGGTTATAAACATTGAGAATAATCTCAAACTCAAAATAAAGCACACATATTGGCTGCTTCCGAGTATGTGCTGCTCGGAAGCAGCCAATCAGTGTGCTTTATTTTGAGTTTGAGAATGTACTCAAGTTTTATAATCTCGGGGCCAGACCTATAAATCAGGATCTACACTGCTACGTCCTAAATATTGGATATTTTAATGACTGATTCTATCAGTCATTCAATGCTGTCACAAGCGTATTTTGGAAAGTGGCTTTCACAGCTGTATTCTTCCGCTCAGAAACTAAGTGACCGTAAGTTCATTTCGCTAAAAATAAACGTCTGGAATTGAAAGTAAAATTTGTACGAAGTTAAACGAGAACTTATATAACGTATTCTTGTGCAGTTATAATTATTTATTTTATGTAGTTCTGTAAAATGATAAGTATCCAACCAATGACATCAGTCAAAAAATAAAACGAATTCAAATCAATCCACCAATTACCGTATTCGTCCCCCTTTAAACGTATCTGTCTCTTTCAGTTCAAATAACTTCGCTACCGCTTAAAAAAACAACAACAAAAACAAAATTGCAACAACAAAACTGTTTTACAGTTGTAAACTTGCCTAAAAGAGTATTCCGAACACATCTATGCAGAAAATGTAATGTAGAATTATCCACATCTACTGGACATCATACGGTAATTGTGTTGTTATCGGTGTCTATTTATAGAACTGCCATGTTGTAAACATTGGAGTGGACACCCTCGTGGTCCATAGGTAATGCCAAATACTACAAACACTGAGTGCTTAAAAGTCAGAGAAAAGCAGTAACCGACGTCGTGTCAGAATTTAGAAATTACTTGTGTACAAGAATTTTGGCAGGTGCATGATCGAAGTGATTTGCGCTAAATGACTTATTTACATTGTTAGAGTTGGACCATATACAAACAACAGGGCTGAAGTTTGAAATTATTTTGAGACGACGTAGCATGACTTTATTCTGATAGAATCTGTCATTTCAGGGCTATTGGCCCTTTGATTATTAATAGTAAGACATAGTACTGACACTCGTTAAGCTGAAAATGGCTCTGCTCAAAGAGTGAGTTCGTCATAACCGGCTTATGGGTAAAATCATGGATATTCACTGGGTATAATCGATTTCGCTTCCTGCATAGACTGTACATCATATTTGACTTCCGCCGAGACTGTCCGCGAACTCTTGCTTCCTGCAGGGACTACTGTCCTCGAACATTGGCTTCCTGCCGAGACTGTCCGCGTGATTCTGCTTCCTGTCGAGAGCCTCGGCAGGAAGCAGAATCATGCGGACAGTCTCTGCAGGAAGCCATTTATCATGTACAGAAGTCTCGGCAGGAAGCACGAGATCGCGGACAGTCTTGGCGGAAGCCAAATATGATGTACAGTCTCTGCAGGAAGCAAAAATTAGCGGAATCGATTATACCCTGTGATATTGCCGTCTCATTTTACTCATTAATCATTATCATTCCCCCATCGTCCTGATAGGACTGAAATAATGTTAAAAAGGGGGTAAAATCGCAAGTATTCTTTTATCTATTATGATTTATTCTACTGTTTATAAACAATACTAATATTTCGTCTGCTTTCTGTTGCAGATACCTCGATCTTCTTGGTAGCAGATATGCTGACAGAGCGGGCAAATGAAAGAAGAAGTAACTGTTCTGAGCAATAATGCCAATTTATTTTGCCTTGGAAAAGGGGGACCTCAAGGCATGTGCCAGAAGGCAAGACAGATCAGCCAGGTTATCAGCACAGCCTGATCAAAGTCGTCCCTTATCGCACAAACAACTGAAACTATTCTGTGTTCGCTCATTTGCCTTTAATGGCAATGTAGAGTATTGATTTTAACTCATATTCAATTTAATGTGGAGCTTAGAGGGAACAGTACTAAAACCTGGCCCAGAGGTTATAAAACTTGAGTACATTCTCAAACTCAAAATAAAGCACACTGATTGGCTGCTTCCGAGCACATGCTCGGAAGCAGCCAACCAGTGTGCTTTATTTTGAGTTTGAGATTATTCTCAAGTTTTATAACCTCGAACCCTGGCTTTCTTGTTGAGTACATTCTTAAATATGTTAACTTACTAGTATGGCGAGTCTTCTGTTCAAAAATGTTATTTGTGGAACGATTTTCAAGTTTCTGAAGCTTTTTTGGTTCTCATACTAGATCTAGTTTTTGTTAAACTAGTTACAAATGTAAACAATGAAAATAGCGTATTTCAAATCACCCGTTAGAACCTTATTTACAGTGACAGTGGGATACAGATTATATAAGTCGCAAGACTTTCTTCTGAGCCCCTTTCAAGCTACTGTAAGGAAAGATTAAGTTTAAGTGAGATTGTTTTGTTTGTATATAAACTGTTATTTTCACTTACTCGAAATCGTACAGAATCCAACAGTGGATTTCCCAGCAGGCACATGACGTCAAAATGACGTCGTACTGACGTCAATGTTACGTCGCATCGACGTCATGTTAAGTCGCATCTACGTCAGAACGACGTCATTTTGACGCGATGTGCCTGCTGGGAAGTGAATCCTGTGATCAGAGATTGGATGGTTTGGGATGCTGACTATGCTTTAAGGACCATTGTACACAACACCAGTTGTTTAGTAGATCTAACAGAGAATTAAAATATTTGAGAAAGAGTTATAGGTTTGAGAATATCACACTACAGTAGCATCTCACTAAAAATCACACTTTTCCATTGTATGAAATTCAAGTAGCATCTCACTAATAATTCGAGTGAAGCATGGCATACACTAGATGCCATGCTCCTCTCGAATTATATGTGCGCGATGACTCCATAGATCTATTACCATAGCAACTATGGAATTACCAACTGTTGTGCACAGTACCTCGGCAGAATCTTATCAGGATGACGTCACTTTGGCATCAATATGAACAATTAGTTGATATGGTAACAATTTTATGACGTCACTTGTATCGGAGCATAGCATACCGTTTATGTTATTCTCCGCCGACTTTTTCAATGAATTCATTCAACAGAGCCTTTGGGTTTTCTCCAACAAATAATCATTCAAAGTTTCCGTGTTTAATGTGTTCTTTGCACATTATTACTAGCCTATGTTTGATCCTTGGCTCTCAAGATATACGGGTACACCTCACTGTTTTCTGCCATTTTGCAAAGAGGAACAACTTTGCAGACTTCCGTGTTTTCCCATGGAGAACGAACGAATCCCTTCCAAAAGTGATATAGCCTACTCTTAAATACATGTATAAGAATTTTCTCCCAGAGGAGCAAAGGCGGAGGGATGTAGTTTTGTGCATGTTCATCTGCCCATCCTTCTGTTCTTTACATTTCATGTCTTCCTCTGTGTAGGCCATACAGTAAGTTTATGTGGCATTTGTACATGTATTCAATATATTCAGTTTGAATTATAGTTTCATTGTTTCCTTGTCAATTACATCGAAGAACATCTCATGGGATACAGAACGTTATATCATCAATGAATCAACGTTGATTCATTGTCATGACTTTGAATCATCGTAGAATCAATGTTGTTTCAACGATGTGTGTCTGCTGGGCATTTTTGCAAATGAATGGGGAGGTTTAAGACATCGGCCAACAATATTTTAGTCATCTTCAGTTGTTGCCGCTGAATTTTTGGGGCTTTCGCTCAACCTGAAAGGAATGCCTTAATTTTAAATCCAGCCAAAGATTCTAGCAGCCTCGCCAGAGAGGTAACATGTTTTTGCATGGGCCCTGATGGACAGGGGCTGAAACTGTTCGAGGTAGAGTTGAAAAAACATATAATAATAATAATTATTATTCGGTTCGGTTATTAGACAGAGGTTTCCCCTTATAAAACAATCCAGTAAATCTAGATTCATCATAAGCCGGATCTAGATTTATTGGATTGTTTGCAAAATCTAGATCCATCTTATAAGATGGATTTAGGTTTTTTTGGATTGTTTTGGAAGACGGATATAGATTTACTGGATTGTTTTGTAAGGAAAACCCCATTTTATAGCAAAATTTCGTAAGACAGATTCAGATATTTGGGAGCATCAACTAGAGAGGGGAAGCCCGTTTTATAGCCGAATAAATTTTGTAAAAATAGCTAAGACATGGACGCTTTCTTTGCAAAGCTGCTCCTTTTTTTGTCCTTCAAGATAATGTGATTTTTTTTGGTCCTTCAAGATAATGTGACTTTTTTGTCCTTCAAGATAATGTGACTTTTTTGGTCCTTCAAGATAATGTGATTTTTTTGTCCTTCAAGATAATGTGACATGTCATGAAAGGTACTTAAAGACATGTGAAAACAGGGTAGACTGAGATCACGTTAATACGAGGGTCATCCAATAAGTCTTGCAAACGGCCAGTTTCTAGGCAAATGATGAGTAAAGGCGAGTCAATCAGTCCATATTCCTCCATTGCATCTTCCCTTCGTTCCCATCAACAGTTTGCAAGATTCATTGGATGACCCTCTAACACAATGTCGATACAATGCCATTCTATGAATCCTGGAGATGGATGGATGACTTGCGATAGTGCGTGTTTTTCAACATTATTTCAGTCATATCAGGACGATGGAAGGGTTATAATGAAAGGCTCTGTGCTGTTGAACCTCGTTGAATCCTGGAGAATCTATAAATTAAAGTCTCCGTAGTTCTATCAGTGGTAAAAACGTCTGAACAGAAATCATTACGAAAAGCATTTAACCGTCGTATTTCGTGATAAAATGTGGGCTGAGGCGCGTATACCGTATACGCGGTAATTTTTGCGGGTTCAAATTTTCGCGGTTAAGGGTCAAAAACAAAATTTAATTTTCGCGATTTTTAATTTTCGCGTCTAGCAACATGTGCGAAAAGCACAACTACTTCTTTTTCACTTGAGCCAGTTCTTTCAATAACCTGCGGCGGGGGTCGCCGCAGGTTATTGAAAGAACTGGCTCAAGTGAAAAGTACCAGTAATTACCGAAGCAAACAGAAACAAAATATATGAAAACTTTGTCTACAGAATAGACTTCGTAAGAAACATGAAATTACTTTGCGATTTTAATATTCGCGGTTTCTAAGTGGCCGCGAAATACCGGGAAAAATGGAAAACCGCGAAAATTATCTTGTACACGGTATTAAGTCGTTGAACTTGGAAAAAGTAGGAAAACATGTTTTTGAAAACTGACAAATCTCTCTGCGATATTCCAGTTTCCTATCGAGCGATGGAATATAACAACAAGCGAGACAATGGATGGGGTCCCACGCCTTTACATTGCATTTTACCATTTGTGACACTTATCGCGGTCATTCACAATGATGAAGGTTGCATAGATACCTCACGCGTCACGACAAAATTTTTCATGTTGATGGGGCCTTTACAATTTGAAGATTTCAAAGATATTTTAAAAACTGTGAAGCTGATTTAAATATTGTTCGCACATGGCCCTTGGTTGCGTAACACGCGACGCAACTGAAAACCTATACCATTTAAGCATAGCTTAGCAGGCCAGCGTTTAAGCCACTGAACTAATGTGGTTTCTTCTATTCTTTTCAATGAATTATAGAGATTTCTCGGTGAAATCGAAACTGATAATCTCACTTGTGAAATTATCACTTAAGATTTCATTGTTTCAAAAATAGGATTTTTGTAAAATAGTCTCATTTATTTAATGATTAATTGATTAAACCATATCCAGCTTGACATAAATTGCGTCACGCATGTTTGCACGTCATTACGACGTTAACGACGTCACTTAAAACGCATAAGTAGTATTGTTAGCGCACGCGACTTCAGTCCGCCAAAGTCGCATGTAGGCAATCTTTCGTAGCAAGCTAATCAAAATGAATTTTAAGCTATTTTCCAGTTGCAAACTAAGTTTAAAACTAATATCATACCCAGTAAACACGCTGGAGGCATCAAATTTGACGCGAAACGGCCAGAAAAAGTTGTGTCTCTGTCTTGATGGCTGACGTGTTGGAATAAACAGGTTAGCAACTTACTTACCCCCCAATGACGTACTTACCCCTCCAATGCGTTAAATATAAGTAGCATGTGCACTGGGTGAAATGGGAGATTTTCATTTACTTTAGGCTAAAGAGCTACTAATGATGCCTTGTAATTAAGGTCAATATCATGAAAATCTGACAAGTTATGCACCTTTTCCCAATGACGAGTCCCTGCTAGTTTGGTATGAATCTAACATTTCAATCAGGAGATATGGTGAAGAGAAGCCATTTTTTTAATATTCTAGTTACGGCTATATTCAAGAACGTCACTCACACTCCACTCATACTCCACTCATTGAGTTAATCGTCTAGCGGTCACAGGTAGACTCAACTTAGGGCTCGTTGGTATTCACAAAGGTTAGGGAGCTCTGAGTGGACTCGATAAAGTGAGTGAGTGTTGAGTGAGACCGATACCTCCCTTGAACTCAACTCAAGTGTTGTTTATGAATACGAAATAGAACTTAACTGACTTTGGTGTGCAAGCTAGTCCGATCATTTGCCTTTTTGCATATTTATCATTCGTGTTTGGTCATATTTTAGATGAGTCGTCATTTATATGATACTGTCCTATCCGTCTGTTTGTCCGTTACATAATATATACCTCTGTAGCCCATAGGGGTGGTGGTCGGGCGATGGTGCCGGCAATAACTTCCAGTACCGGGGCGTCCTACTTATTTGGATTACAGTAGGGCAAGGGCGTATTGTGCTTGCAGTAAGTGCGGGCTTTTTTTTTTTTTTTTTTTTTTTTTTTTTTTTGGGGGGGGGGGGGGGGGGGGGGGGGTTGCGGGGGATTCTTTTCTCTTGTCTGTCATTTGAGTAAAGAAAAATAAATTATTTTTCAGATACATGAATTCATTTTACATTATCATTTATGTGTCCTTGTAGATATCGGTGGGGCCATAGCTCCAATTAGTGAATCAGGTTTGGCCTGGGTTTGGTAGCTTTAAGGAATGCCAAAACAGGGTATGACCCTTAATTTCAAGGGAGTACGAGTACACTGTCTGTCCGTTCATTCCGGCATTGATAGTGTTATGATATATTTCATGTCTGCGTGTGTGTTTTTTAGACAAAAAAGTTTTTCTCAACTGAATCTGATTTCGTTGGCTGGCTAGATTAGTTGGTTGTTTGAGTTTGATGCCTCTTTCAGAACGCATAAAATATTGCCGTCTCCTAGAAAGAAAAGGAAGATAAGATAGACGAGAGTAAAATTAAAAATCCGAACCCTATTCCACACCTGCTGCAAGCACAGTTAGCCCTTGTTTAAGTTAGAAGAACGCCCCGTTACTGGAAGTTACCCAGCACATCCGCCGGACCCGACGACCCCGTGAATCTAATTCACTGTTAAGTCAGAATATATAGATAAGAAGCAGGGGCAAAATTGCACTATAAACATAAAACATTAGAAAATGTGTGATTTTTACACAGATGATGCCCCCCAAACCCCGCACTGTGTCTGTCATCCCAATACACCACCCTAAACCTCCACCCCCCCTCTCTCTCTCTCTTCAAAAAGAAATGAAAATGTCAAATGCTTATCTTTAGTAGGTCTATAAAAGCTGTGCAAAGTTTCATATTCATTGCTTGATTCCAGAAAGTATACAAAAAAATTGGGCGCGATGGACGGACGGACAGAGGTAAAACTATCGACTGACTCGCGTCACCGATCCATAAAAAGGTGTTTTGCAACGTTTATTATTTACTACTTGAAACTGGAGTGAAGCTCGAGTCACACTTGGGAAAGGTGAGGTTGAGATAGCTTCGTGAATACAAAAGCTGAACTCCACTCACACTCTTGTTAATCCCACTCCAGCCACACTTGAGGGATACTAACTCGAGTTTGAGTCGAGTGTGAGTGTGAGTTTTGTTCTTGAATATAGCCGTAAGTCCTCCTGTGCTTTTGAAAATGGAGTCAAGATCATCATGCAAGACCTAATCAGTTCTGCACCATTTCGCAATGGAATACCGTTTATGATTGAAAAAATTCTTACCTCCAGCTGGTCTCGCACTCAAGACCACTTGACCAGCAGGCCAGCACTTAACCTACTGGGGCTCTTAAAAAATTTTGTGTGAATATTTAGATTCCCATCTGTTCTTCCCACCAATTCCATAATCAACATACTATACTTGCTAAAATATTTACATTACTGTCTCCATATTGGAGTACATGCATGTATCTTCACGGGTAAGATACATGGGTTGATGGCCCATAAGAAGGCTAACAGGGATTATTTATGAATTAGTTTAGATTTCCTATTTTTCCATTAAAACTTATGTTCTGACCCTACATTAGAACTGTCTCGCCCAGAGGGGCCACAACATATATTTTGGTTAAGGAGAATAAGAAACATTACCTCAGAATTACCTGAGCGCGTAGCGCAGTCGGTAGCACATCTAACTTATATGCCAGAGGTCCGGGATTCGATACCCAGTCCGGCCACTTACTTTTATTTCCCCTTCCACTGATTCAAGAAGGGCAGTTGTCAGTTACCGATAAAAGTAAGTGCACTTCAAACTGGTTAACCCCTAAGGAGGTCTAAGCCTGCCCAGGAATAGTGTGATTAGGTTAACTGACCATCCTGACATGACCACAGCTGTTTACTGTGGACGTTAAACAATAATACAACAACAACCTAAGAATTATTCACAACCTCCCTCCCCTCCCCCTTACCTACACACAGCTTATCTGTATCTGGCATTCTGGACTCACCATGTGATAAGTTCCACTGGAAATACCTAAGCAGAGCTATAAACATCGGCAGACTGTGGGTCAAATGTTTACCTTGTTTTAGTAGAACTTCAAGACAATCTGTGTGACCATTATATGCTGCTTCATGTAATGGTGTCCATCCTCTGTTATCTTTTACATCCACTGGTCTTCCTGAAATAAATTATGATTCAATCATGGGTCTGAGCAGGGATCAGCCTGGGATTCTTAGTTAGGGTGAAGTTTTCTGACATTTTCTGAAGTTTTATCCCAAGTTTTGTATTTTCTCTATATATCTTTTACAACTTGACTTTTCCTTCAGCTCAAAAAAAAAGGGAGAAGTCAGTCAGCTTAGGGAGACAATTTGTCCCACTACTCCCTCTAGGACAACCCCTGGTTTGATGGTTTGAAATATCTAACATTTATTACAGCCAGCAGCCAATGTTACCTTATTTATTCACAGTGCTCCAGATGAAAAGGGGTAACAGGGATAATTTTCCTTAACTGCTCTTCAACAAATACGTTGTCTCACTGAGACGGTTCTAAATGAGTGGTCACAACATATGTTTTCATTAAGAGAAAAGAAAAGATATCTCTGAATTATCCCTGTTTACCCTTCTTATCTGCAGCTCTGTTATATAGCCCCTCAACATGAGCTGGCGACCTGAAGAGGCAAAATTTTGATTGCCATGGGAAGCTTTTATTACTCTGATTATTTATTCTAAGTTCAGGAAAATCTCTTTCAACTCTTGATTTAATACTGATTTTTCATGATTTTATACAAAAATTAATATAGCCCAAAGTATGGGCATATAACTCTCTAGGCCAAATTTTGATCATAGCAAGATGATTTTATTTACTTCTTAAATTTCCTTTTGAAAACCTATGTTGTGAACACTCATCTGAACTGCATCACCGATGAATTTGAATAGTAGTTCAGATGAGGGGTCAAAATGTATGTTTTATGCAGAGTTATTAACAGATTTTTTTATAAGACAGTCATCCTGGTCAAGTGGTTAGAGGCCCTTGGCTATGGAGCAAGGCCCTACTGAACATGGCAGCCAGCCACAGAAAAAGTTTGTCAACCAAGCAGTAAATGGTACCTCCAACTTTTGGAATACCTGAAGGTTAATGGCAGCAAAAAGAGAGGGATAGGCTCCATTTTTCACACACATACTCCGTTGAGATATGGCAGGGAGGATGGATGGGTGATAATGAATGGCTGTGTGCAATGGAATACCGTTTATGATTGAACAAATTCTTACCTCCAGCTGGTCTCGCACTCAAGACCACTTGACCAGCAGGCCAGCACTTAACCTACTGGGGCTCTTAAAAATTTTTGTGTGAATATTTAGATTCCCATCTTTTCTTCCCATCAATTCCATAATCAACATACTATACTTGCTAAAATATTTACATTACTGTCTAAATATTGGAGTACATGCATGTATCTTCACGGGTAAGATACACGGGTTGATGGCCCATAAGAAGGCTAACAGGGATTATTTATGAATTAGTTTAAATTTCCTATTTCAGGCACTTTGCCCGGGTGCGTAGCAGAACGGACTGAATTTTGTTGGGTAATCTCGCCAGAACCGGTTTAGCCGGCTTTTGAACGCGTCTAGGGAGGGTGCATTTACAATGTCCTCAGTCAGGGAGCTCCAATTATCGACTACTCGGTTTGAGAAAGTATTTGCCCTTACATTTAAGCGGAATCGTTTCTTGAATAGCATCTGTTCAAGGTAAAAAAAAACTGTCTCTATCAACTTTATCAATGCCACGCATTATTTTATACACCTGGATCATATCAGATCTATCTCTCCTGTATTCTAAAGATGGTAACCCTAGAGCTCTTAATCTTTCAGGGTAGGTTAGATGTTGTATACATTTAACTAATCTTGTAGCACGACGTTGCGCATCTTCAATCTGTATTTTGTCCTTTTTAGCTCGCCTGAACGAAAGTTCAGGAAGAGCTATTGTTGTCACCCTGGCGTCGGCGTCGGCGTCGGCGTCCGCGTCCGCGTCGGCGTCGGCGTCCGAAATGGATGTTTTGGTTAAAGTTTTTTTATGTGATGGGCAATGCGCTGCAGGCGAGCTATCCTGTACGCGGACAGGTCTTGTTGTATATGGGTGACCAAACTGTAGAGACATATTCTAGATGCGGTCTTACAACAGATTTAAATAGATTCAGGAACATTTCTTTGTCCTTATAGGTAAATGTTCGAAAAATGAGACCCACATTTCTATTTGCCTTATTCACCTTACTGTTTATATGATCTCTAAAATTTAGTAATGAATCAAACAATACCCTTAGATCTTTTTTTGCTGTTACCTTTTCAATTTTGACTTGCCCAGATTCTGTTTCCATTGCGTACTCAAAATTTACATCATGGGTTCCAACATGTAGATGTTTGCATTTTTTGAAGTGGCAATTCATTTTCCATAATTTTGCCCAATCTACAGCATTGTCTAAACTATTCTGTACAGTTGTAGCTTCCATAAACGAATTTACTCTGCCAAAAATCTTTGCATCATCTACAAACAATTTCATACAAGACGGTATAACTTCTGGAAGGTCGTTTATGAATATAAAAAAAAATATATATATATAAAAAATCGTATGACCACACGTGTAATAACACTTTGGCGCGTACACGTAGTTGTTCGTCATTGAGAACGTCCATGTCAGCAATGCGTTTTCAAATTGAAATAATATTGAAAATCCCATTTTAATCTGTCATATGATAAACAGAATCTTACACTCGTGGTCATTTCATATGAAACTTATGAAACGAGCCTAAATTCGACGAATTTCATATGAAATGACCACTCGTGTAAGATCCTCAAAATTAGAAAGGCAACAATATGAACTCATTCAGAAAGGACAAATATTGGATGATCTAGACATTGTTCTTGATTGTGATATTTTGCAAGTGGCAGCTCAGTTACTAAACAACAAGCTCCGCTCCACCATCCAGCCAATGTGCCTATCTTGTCTCCACTCAACGAGTAACTTTATGAAATAAAAACAAGTCCACTACAGGTAAAAGCGTTTTCTTTTATACTTTTCAATGAATTATAGAGATTTCTCGGTGAAATCGAAACTGATAATCTCACTGTTTCAAACAGTGAAATTATCACTTTCGATTTCACTGTTTCAGAAATAGGATTTTTGTGAAATAGCCTCACGTTTTTTGTTGATTAATTGGCTAAATCTTATCTGGCTTGACAAAAATTACGTCACGCATGTTTGCACGTCTTTACGACGTTAATGACGTCACTTAAAGCGCCAACGTAACATTGGTACTGCACGCGACGTCAGGCCGCCTAAGTCTCCTGTAGGCATTCTTTCTTAGCAAATTTTTGGAGATCTGTTTATCTAAATGACATTTGAAGCTATTTTTAGTTGCAAACTGTGTTTACAACGCACGTGTTACAACCAATATTATAACCAATAAACACGCTGGAAGCGTCAAATTTGACGCAAAACGACTAGAAAAAAAGTTGTTTTTCTGTCGTGACGGCTGACGCTCTTGAATAAACAGAATTATTGCGATTTTCAAGCATAAAAGAAATAGAAAATTTGACTTTTTCAGTGTAAGATGAATTTTTATTTCACTCATGAACACTAAAAGTGGTATTTTCACTCGTGGCTTCGCCACTCGTGATAATACTGCTTTTAGTGTTCATTCGGTGAAATAAAAATCGATCTTACACGGAAAAAGTCAAATATCCTCTATACTCTACATTTAATTCAAGCTAAAAGCAAACAGTACAAAAACTACTACTACACAAACATATAGAATGAGATAACTATGGAAATATAAAAACAGAACAAGTAGGTAATCAATAACTAAGACAGCATAAAAAGTGTATGTGCTGCATTCATTGTGTGGAATAGAACAAGTTAGGATTTGATATCACAGGGCAAACACTTACAAATCTCTCTATTCCACTGAAAAATGAAAAGTTTAAACGGATTATCTAAAATCATCGGGGAAAGAGTTCCACAGCACTGGTGTAGCATAGCGAAACGAGTTCTCGCCCTGCCTTGTCGTCCTCACCTAGGTACCTGTAAAATAAATATTGCTGAAAAAACTCATATTAGGTTAATTTTTTGGCCGGTCTTTGGATCTGACCAGGTTTTCCCCCTCATCTTGGGCTTCCTTATCTACCTTCTCAAGACAAATGCCAGGTTTAGCTGTTGCCTTTAAGGCCAGTACCATGACCTTAGACAGGGGTCCCACAAACTTGGGTGGTCTAGTCTCCTCCTGAAGCTGTGCATCTTCTTCAATGGGTTACTCAGAGGTTTCGCTTGTATCGTGGCCAGATATCTGACCACAATCTCAGCACAACCGAGGCCTACTGGTAAAACACTCGAGGCCACTTCCACGTCTTCCCGGCTCACATACAAACTTCCTTGGGTAATTTAGATCCGCCATTTTGTTGCGCAATCAGCTCGCGTTGCCTCCCTTGACATTTTGCGGGTAGTGTATGCGCATTGCATCCTGAAAATCTTAGACATCATCTACATGTGCGCATTAGCCAAATACCTTTCGCGTACATAATATATTACATTTTTAACAAAGAAAAGATACATTTTCGGTAAACGTTTACCTTAAAATGGAACTTTATATCTGTCTGCTTCGTTATCCACAAAACAACACATACTTGGTTTAATGAAAAAATAAGACTTTTCCGAATTTTCCCCGGTTCACAAATATTTTTCCCTATTTCTCCGATGAATATACAATATAAAAATATATTGTTGCTATGGTAAACATACTAGTTTTTAAGGTAAACATTAGCCCTGAAGTCACAGCAGGGGCTAAACTGCCACGCGCTTCGACTGTGATGTTTAAATTTCAGCCTTGTGATAAAAGACATTTAAATTGTCTTATTTATTCTGACGTGAGAAAAGCATGTCATAAATAAATAAATGGTATTTAGCTGCTTTATCTGTCCTAGTTGTGATATTCATGAATCTATATCAAAGGACAAATGCACAAATGCCCGTAGGGAACTAGTTATCGATATGACGAATTAAACTTTATAAATGTCAAATCCAATCATGGATTTACCATCTCAAAGTTTGTTGATCATGCTGATAACATTTAAGTTAGCGGCGGCAGGTTTTCTCATTTAAATCGCTGTATCGTTTGGTTTACAGAAAACTTTTACATACATAACAAAGCGGAGTAATAAGGATCTGTCAGTAAGCATGACGCTTATAATATGTCATTTCACTGTACTTTTTCGTTGTTCATACCCCATTAAACTATGGTAACAAAGGGGAAACTGGATTAGTGTCATATCTGACTAGGAAATGGGTTTGGTTATCCTAGGCCAATGAACAAACACTCAAATTGCACAGACATTCAAATTAAAGTCAATACTCTCGGCCGAAATCGTTTGGGGCGAATGTAGCGTACATACGCTTCCTTAGCAACTCACGTGGCGAGATCGCTTACTGCGCATAATCGGGAACTGGTTACCGTCCTAGTTTGATTGGTTTCTGACATATTGACTATTTACCAAGGGGTAATAGGGAAAGTTTGTATGTGCGGCTGGCCGTCCAGGGACCGCTGTGGAAGTGGGAAGTGCGAAGTGCGGTACTTAGTGTGACCCATGCAGGCTTGGATAATCGAGTGCAGCTGTGCTTGGTGCGAATCACTCTTGCGGAAAAGAATAAATTAATGCATTTATTTGAAGACAAAGAACACATAATGCATTATATTAATGCAAATTTTAGTTGAGACTTTCAAGTAATTTATTATAAGCAGCTACTGAATAAACGGGCGACTGGGCAATGAAATTTGCTGGCCGAACAGTTCGTTCTTTATCGATTCGTCCTAAATGATTTTCGTCCATTTCTCATTTTCTTGATCTGGATAAGTTGTCTGGAATAGAACAGTTCTTTTTTTTTTTTAGATTGTGTTCGATACTCTATGACATACATTTATGTCTCAGAAATTGGTGGTTACTAAAACCCGGAACAGACGGAACGCCGGAACACATACTAATTGGCGGAACCCGTACTAAAATACGGAACAGTAATAACGTCAGCGTCAAATAACGTTAGTAGCCAAGTTACAAAATGGCACAGCGTATGCTAACCTTCGGGTTAGCTGAAATAAAACCGTGCATTACTAATAAACACAGCACTTTGCAAGAAAATGAAATAATTGAATTGTTCCACCGACAAGAAGGCGTGGTATCGGACATACCTTTTAAGCCGAAAGGAGGCGAAATATATATCTTCAAGGCAAAGGAACAGTTAAATCAGAACCACTGGCGAGCCGTATATATATTCAATGAAATACGCTGAAAATTCTGATATTTCAAATTAAACAGTACCTTGACTTTCAACGCGTCTGTTTGCTATTTTTCAGATGGTCAAACCAAGGTACTAAAGTGTTATCAAGGAAAAAAAAGCTATACAGAAAGTCATACTTCTATATCGATACAGAATCTGCACCTGACAGCAGATTTAGGACGGAGGTGTATCAGCCTTTAGATAAAAGCATTACTGTCATTCACTATATTGGAGATAAGGCCTTGTCTATTTCATCTGCACACGGAAACGCAAGAAAGCAGTCAAAACTATTCTTCAGGACAAAACCATCGGTCTTAAAGAACATTGAAACCAAAGTTGAACTTAAAGCACCACATAAGGTTTACAAAGAATTGGTCACCCAGACAACTGCATCTCACGAAGCTGTGTCCAAACCACGGAATGTGAAACAAATACAAAATATAAAGGCAAAAGTAGACAACATAAATAGACTGAGCCACGATGCCATATTGAACACTCATGATATTGCGTGTATAGAGATACCCCTTTGAATTTGGGGATATGGTTTGGGATCTGATTCAGTCAGTTACTGAAGTGTAGTTACTCTTTAAATTTGCAAGAAGCCAGATACGGGAACGCTTTATGTATTTTGCGACAGCTGCCAAAAGGAATTTCATCCAGAATGCTTGGGAATCAGCACCTCTGTAAATGAATCTACACTGGTCATTTGCAATACATGCAGAAAAATAAAATAAATAATTTGATACAATGCTATTCTCTTATCTTTTATTGCATAATACGGAACAGTCACACTGGTTGTTGTTGACGGAACAGGCGGAATGGCGGAACGATAAATTAACCTACTAAAATCCGGAACATACACTATGAGGCAAAACAGATAAATAATGGCAAAACACGGAACAGTCAGGCTGGCTATTATTGAAGTATTTTGTATGACGGTTCTCGTGTTGGTTAAAATCTTAAGGAATAAGCGAGACAGGCAAAAAAAGCGGAACGATACATTAACCAACTAAAATCCGGAACACATACTATAAGACAGAACAGATAAGTAACGTCATAATACGGAACAGTCATGCTGGTTGCTAACGACGTAACGTCAGTTATTCTGAAACGGGACGGAACACTCTGTAGATTAACGGAACAGCAATAACTTACTGGTATCCAGATACAACCTTAAATTTGAAATGAATTTATAATTCTATTTTATTTTCTTATTGTTTTATCTCATTTTTATGAAAAATGAATTATATTTACAATAGAAAATAAATGTTCCGCTGTTCCGGCTGTTCCGGGTTTTAGTAATCGGCTCAGAAATTAAAATAAATTAGATGTTATGTTCTTTTCTTCATAAAAAGTAAAATACCAAAAACGATGATAATTATACGGTGACGGTTAGTGACACTGCATGGTTGTCAGCAGCCTCACAGGCTAGAGACAACCGGTTGTCACCAGCCTGTGAGGCTGCTGACAGCCGGCTAATAAATAAATACACATTTTAAAGGACAGGAAGCATTGGCTCATTGTAAAACATCACAAGTAGTTCTCAATAAATCGAGCTACATATGAATCACAACAACAAAATGTCTGCAGATAAAAAGGCAAAAATATGGAGAAGAGATCTCTTCTAAAAATAGATTTTCCAAGGGAAGTAACTCAACTCACATACTTTGTAAGGGAACTAACTCAAAATACCACTTAGCTATTTTCTCTGAAGTTTTACGTGCTAATTCTTTTTGCACAGTTGCCTCCATGATTATAGTAGTTATACTTGCGTTGACTTCCAGTTTTTCTGACACATACCCTTTTGATGGCTGTAGGTTTAAAGAAAAGTACTGGAAAAGGGGTGGGGTCAATTATTTGACCCTTAATTTCGACCTTCTTACCCGGGATCAGGCTTCCAAGACAGATGTATATGGAAATGTGTGTGTGTTTTTTATGATTTTGCTACAGGTATTTCCCTCTTTTTTTTCTCTCCTTTCTTTTCTCTCTCTCTTAATTTTATTCTTATTTGCCATTTTATTGCCCATTTATCCCATATTTTTGTTTTGGCCCTGCTTATTCGGTAAGCTCGGCAAGGCGTTAAAAAAAAGACTGGGTCATAGCTGATTTTCGGATGTGAAATTTTCAAGACTTTTTTTGGCATTTGACAGTGCAGAATCAGAATTGTTTACTGGTGATACGTCCAAGGACAATCATTCACCAGGACCTGTGAATCAGGGAAGCTAGTCCCTAGCCCTTATAAGAGAAGTAAACTTAGTGACTGAATCCTCTGCACACTCAGCAGCTTCTAGCTAGTATCCTCCCAGTATATGTTTTATTACTGATACAAAGAGCATCCAAGGACATGGTTCTGGTACATGTATATACAGAGAAATCAAGACTAACCGAGTCCTTGATTATGTGAGGTCATGAGGGTTGTTCAAACAGTTATTGTCAGCAATTACAGAAAAATAAGGCTGTGGAAAGGATATATATGTTGTTTTCTCAACCGTCTTACTAGAACAGAGTTGATCATTTTAATTGCAGTCTTCAGCAAACCCTTAAAACGAGTCTATGAGAAGGCACAAATCTATGAGAAATGGGTATAATACCAGTAAAAATGCTGAGAGGACCAGTTATAACATACTTATTAAGGCTGAATCTGTGGATTGGTTGTGGTTCTGTCTTGAGCATTAACCCTGCTATTCACTTTATTATAGGGCCTTGCCTTCCTAACAGTAAGAGTTAAGATGGACTTCCATGAAGCATATACAGACACTTGCTCATCAGTTGGTATAACAGCTAGACTAGGCAAGCTTGATGCTTTGAAAAAGCTTATAAATGAAGGTATGGCATTCAGGACCCACTTGTTCAAAGCATCATTAGCTTAACGAAGTTGTTAGTCAAGGTTTCATTTAGTATAGTATCTATATATGAGCCGTGACATGACAAAACCAACAATGTGGTCGTGCGTCCAGCACGGACTCGGATCAGCCTGGGCATCCGCCCAGTCTGATCAGAGTCTTCGCTTTCCGCATGAAGGTAGCTTAGTCCCTCAGCTACCCTTTAAGCGCTTAGCAAAGAGTCTGATCAGACTGGGTGAATGCCCAGGCTGATCTGAGTCTGCGCTGGGCGCACAACCACATTGTTGATTTTCTCGCGTCGCGGCTCATATACAATCAGGTATGCTAATTTTTTTTGGTTGAAAAAAAAAATGAGAGGAACTTTTGCACTGCAAAGTGGCATTATTTTTCAGGCAATAACTAAAACCGTCATTAATTAAATTTGAACAACTTGGATCAGAGCTCTAGATAAGCAGGAGTATTTGATGATTATAAGGATGAAAAAAAAAAGGTAAAAGGTTTCCAGTAGATTTGTAGCTGCAGAGGCCTGCCATATCTCGACAGAGTATGTGTGTGAAAAATGGAGCCTATTCCTCTCCTTTTGCTGCCATTAACCTTCAGGTATTCCAAAAGTTGGAGGTACCATTTACTGCTTGGTAGACAAACTTTTTCTGTGGCTGGCTGCCATGTTCAGTAGGGCCTTGCTCCATAGCCAAGGGCCTCTAACCTCTTGACCAGGATGACTCTCTTATAAAGAAATTTCTGTTAATAACTCTGCATAAAACATACATTTTGACCCCTAATCTGAACTACTATTCAACTTCATCCGTGATGCAGTTCAGATGAGTTGTCATAACATAGGTTTTCAAAAGGAAATTTAAGAAGTAAATAAAATTATCTTGCTATGATCAAAATTTGGCCTAGAGAGTTATATGCGCAAACTTTGGGCTATATTAATATAAGAAATATTAAGAAATAAATAAAGACATCTTGCTATGATCAAAATTTGGCCTAGAGAGTTATATGCGTATACTTTGGGCTATATAATATAGCCCAAAGTATACGCATATAACTCTCTAGGCTATATTAATATAGCCCAAAGTATATGCATATAACTCTCTAGGCCAAATTTTGATCATAGCAAGCTGACTTCATTTATTTCTTAAATTTCCTTTTGAAAACCTATGTTATGACCACTCATCTGAACTGCATCACCAATGAAGTTGAATAGTAGTTTAGATGAGGGGTCAAAATGTATGCTTTATGCAGAATTTAATTTTTGTATAAAATCATGAAAAATCAGTATTAAATCAAGAGTTGAAAGAGATTTTCCTGAACTTATAACAAATAATCAGAGTAATAAAAGCTTCCCATGGCAATCAAAATTTTGCCTCTTCTGGTTATCTGCTCATGTTTAGGGGCTATATAAATAAGCCAGAGCTCTAGATAAGAGGGAGTATTTGGTGATAATTAGGGATAATTTTTGTTAATTCTGCATAAAAACATATGTTGTGACCCCTCATCTGAACCGTCTCGTCGAGACGGTTCAGATGAGGGGTCACAACATATGGTTTCAATGAGAAATGAGAAAAATTATCCTTAATTATCATCAAATACGCCCTCTTATCTAGAGCTCTGTATTCAGAGATAATTTTTCTTTTCTCTTAATGAAAACATATGTTGTGACCACTCATTTAGAACCGTCTCAGTGAGACAACGTATTTGTTGAAGAGCAGTTAAGGAAAATTATCCCTGTTACCCCTTTTCATCTGGAGCACTGTGAATAAATAAGGTAACTTTGGCTGCTGGCTGTAATAAATGTTAGATATTTCAAACCATCAAACCAGAGGTCGTCCTAGAGGGAGAAGTGGGACAAATTGTCTCCCTAAGCTGACTGACTTCTCCCTTTTTTGAGCTGAGGGAAAAGTCAAGTTGTAAAAGATATATAGAGATATATAGAAAATACAAAACTTGGGATAAAACTTAAAAAATGTCAGAAAACTTCACCCTGACTAAGAATCCCAGGCTGATCCCTGCTCAGACCCATGATTGAATCATAATTTATTTCAGGAAGACCAGTGGATGTAAAAGATAACAGAGGATGGACACCATTACATGAAGCAGCATATAATGGTCACACAGATTGTCTTGAAGTTCTACTAAAACAAGGTAAACATTTGACCCACAGTCTGCCGATGTTTATAGCTCTGCTTAGGTATTTCCAGTGGAACTTATCACATGGTGAGTCCAGAATGCCAGATACAGATAAGCTGTGTGTAGGTAAGGCGGAGGGGATGAGGGAAGGGGAGGGAGGTTGTGAATAATTCTTAGGTTGTTGTTGTGTTATTGTTTAACATCCACAGTAAACAGCTGTGGTCATGTCAGGATGGTCAGTTGACCTAATCACAGTATTCCTGGGCAGGCTTAGACCTCCTTAGGGGTTAACCAGTTTAAAGTGCACTTACTTTTACCGGTAATTGACAACTGACCTTCTTGAATCAGTGGAAAGAGAAATAAAAGTAAGTGGCCGGACTGGGTATCGAATCCCGGACCTCTGGCTTATAAGTTAGATGTGCTACCGACTGCGCTACGCGGCCAGGTAATTCTGAGGTAATGTTTCTTATTCTCCTTAACCAAAATATATGTTGTGGCCCCCTCATTAGAAACATCTGGGGGAGACAGTTCTAATGTAGGGTCAGAACGTTACATAATGTTTTAATGGGAAAATAGGAAAACTGATTCATAGATAATCCCTGTTACCCTTCTTATGGGCCATCAACCCGTGTATCTTACCCGTGAAGATACATGCATGTACTCCAATATTGAGACAGTAATGTAAATATTTTAGCAAGTATAGTATGTTGATTATGGAATTGGTGGGAAGAAAAGATGGGAATCTAAATATTCACACAAAATTTTTTAGGAGCCCCAGTAGGTTAAGTGCTGGCCTGCTGGTCAAGTGGTCTTGAGTGCGAGACCAGCTGGAGGTAACAATTTTTTCAATCATAAATAGTGTTCCATTGCACACAGCCATTCATTATCACCCATCCATCCTCCTGATATGACTGAAACACTGTTGAAAAGGATGTAAAATCACAAGGCATCCATGATGCATCATACAGTACATTATCTTTTGGATCTTTACAATCTGATGTAACATATAGTACAAAAACTAATTATTTTTTCTGTTGCTAAGATTACATTCAAACACTGTAATATATTTTGTACAATTCAGAGCTGTAGATAAGAGGGGTATTTGATGATAATTGTGGGATAATTTTCTTTATTTCTGATTGAAACCATATGTAGTGACCCCTCATCTGAACCGTCTCGGCGAGACGATTCAGATGAGGGGTCACAATATATGTTTTTATCCAGAATTAATAAAAATTATCCCTAATTATCACCAAATACATCCTCTTATCTAGAGCTCTGCAATTTCTGCAATACACTGTTTCAGCCTCTAGCTCAACATTTAAGGTGGTGATAATCACTGATTTGGGACAAAGACAAAAATCTGCATAAAATACTCAAAATAACACTGATCTTTCCAAAACTTAGCAGATGCCTTCTTTATGTTGTTTCTCATAATTTAGAATCCCAAAGTGCAGCATTTGTTAATGTTAAAAAGTGTTTTTATAAGAGAAGATCAAAGGGTAATTTTCTGCGAATAAATCTGAAAAAAAAATATCATTATTGAAAATATAATTAGTGCTTAGAGTACCTTGTTGCATAATGGAGAGCGTCCTAGCAATTATTTTTTCAAACTCTTTCACACATTATCAGGCTGAGCAGAGGAAAAAAGATGCAGTCTGTGTCCAAATTTTTTTGTCAAAACACACAGGTGAGACAGGTGATACTATTCTACCAAGGTTGAACAATTTCATCTACACACCACTGATCATGTCAGTAATGTATTATTTATATTGTAGGTGTTAACATAGGTATGCTTGCCTACCCTATATTTAATAAATGCGTCCAGTGTACATTTACTTTGTACATGGTTGAACATTTGAGAAAAAGCTACCGTTTTCATCTGGTCCACATTACAATTTGAGAAAGAGTTGGAATAAATAATTGCTAGGACGCTCTTCATTATGCAATAATGCACCTTCAGCACTACTTAAATTTTCAATAACAATATTATTTTTCCAGATTTATTCGCAGAAAATTACCCTTTGATCTTTCCTTATAAAAACACTTTTTTAAGCAGCATGTACGTCTATTTTGTATTCTAAACTGTAAAGAACAACAAAAATAAGAAGTCTGCTAACTTTCAGGGAGATACCTTACTTTTTTATGGTTTTATGCAGATTTTTACATTTACCATAAATCACCACCTTAAGGTGAATGGAAAGTATGTAATGCTTTTAGGGAAGGTAGTTCTTAGGGCTATTCCAGAAAAAATGAACTTGGGTGGGAAGACGGCACTTCTTTTTTTACCCCACCACCCATACAATTAATTTTCCCCTAAGACCCACCACCTAATACCAATCTGGTGAGAAAAAAAAACAAAAAAAAACAGGAGGTAATTGACCATCTAAGAATATCGGCTGCACTGTTGCATCACTGAAATAGTAAATATTCGCATGAAATACCATACCTCGTAGACTATAGATTATGATAGGTAAACATACAGCCATATATAAACCACAATATCTGAGGATTTTATACCTGGAATTCTGCCATTTCGGTAAGTCAATATACATTATTTTTAATGCTATCTTAAAGGGCTGCGTAGTCCAAACAATCAGTGTTCTACCATATTTCTTTGGTGATTTTTTCCCTTCCAGAACAATCCAAAAATTCTAGATCCATCTTTTACGGTGGATCTAGATTTTTGGGATTGTTTTGGAAAACCCATCTCCTAGCAGAAGTTCATATGACTGATTTAGTTTTATTGGGGTCATTCTAGGGCTGGAGAAAAAACAAACATTCTAATGGTTTTATGAATGTTTTGTGACACCTGATTGGATCAGGGCTACAGAAATCCGATTTTTTGTCGGTCTGGACCGATTTTGAGTTCGAAAAACCGATTCAGTTGGCATAAGGCACATTTTTTTCGGTCCGAAAAAAAACACGATTTGCGATGTATGATGACATAATTACCTGGATTTTAGCCATGTGTCATTTGTTTGTTTATTATTAATCCAATAATCACGCACTGCTGTCAAAAGTTATCACAGATAAACAAAGTGTCCATTGTCTTGCCAAGGTCTGAACTAGAAATCTCCGATAATTAGCACGTGTCACAACGAAGGTTTTACACACATACTCGTGCCGATGAACGGAAAAAGGCTGTGCAACGTAAGGTTACTGACTATTGTATACTTTCAATTTATTCAAAGATAGCATAAGGAAAGAATTTGACTTGCAAAGAGAAAATTTAAACCGGACTTGATTATGTGCAGTCTGGTCAGTTTTTTTTTTAGGCGACGTCATTTCTCGCGCAGAAAAAATATTATTTTTTCTTCGTCCGAAGGTACCTTTTTGCAAGTACATTGTATATTCATATTTCAAGGGAATTAACTCGAATACAGTAAATTACGTCAATCGTAATACTTCGGCCAATTCCGTAAATGAAGATCGGCGAGGATGTCCGATTGGTACAACGCGTACTTTCACTTTCGGTCTGACTGTCTCTGCGCTTTATTAAAAGCGCATTTTTCACGATAAGTAAGAACATGTGGACTAAATGGCCACTTCAGCGATGACATCTGCGTTATAACGGCGCTCCAGTGTAGTCATTAGTTTTCGTGACTTTTTTTGGATTTGGAATATACAGTGTAGTCATTAGTTTTCGTGTCTATTTTGGGTTCGTATGACGTCATGCCGCCGGACCGATTTGGATTTCAAAATTTCTGTAGCCCTGGATTGGATAATGTCAAAAAGTTGCGACAGTATATTCTGCAATATACTGTTCCATACCCAACTTCATGAAGAAACGTTTTTACTTTGCTAAAAGTGCCTACTTTTGGTGTAGAGTAGTATGCATTGAATGATGAAAACGTCAAAAAAAGTGCAATAGAATGGGGATAAGTGCATTGAAAGTTATCATTTGGGGAGGTAACTCATTGGGTTTTCTGGTTGCGGGTTGTGTTTTATGCTTTGCCGTAAAACAAAATTTCTGACCATAAATGTGTTTTATGCTTTGCCGTGAAACAAAATTTCTGACCATAAAACTGAAGGTTTACCTCCCCAAATGACAATTTTGAGTAGTTATCCCCTAATGTTGTAGCCATATAAATCTGTATTTTGATTGCAGATGAGACAGATGTGAACTGGAAGACATTTGAAGGTGAGACAGCGCTACTGCTGGCATGTCAAAACGGTAAAAGTGACGCAGTTCAAATATTGCTAGAAGCGGGGGCAGACAGTGACTTGCCCTCCAATGAGGAAGTAACACCTCTGTTTGAAGGTATGTACAGCCATTAGAAAGGTTCCATAGTGCATTTGCAAACTGCCAGCAGAGATGTAGATGAACCACATGAAACAAAATGGTGACTATGTCAGTGTTGCAGATGGGAAGTAACTTTGAAGATAATTCGGAGATAATTTTTCTTATTTCTCAACGAAAACATTTGTTGTGACCCCTCATTAGAACCGTCTCTATGAGGCAATTCTAATGAGTGGTCACAACATATGTTTTTATTGAGAAATATGGATAATTATCCCGAAATTAGCTTTGTTACTCCTCCTATTCTGGAGCTCTGCATTGTGTAACATTCTTGCATGACACACAGTTGATTTACCCTACCAGTGATGTCTAGTAATCCTACCTCAATAATGTCTGGTACTACGTTACCTTGTTCATGTCTCAAGTGCTGCTGTTCTTAAGCAGTAAACACCATGACTGTGTTGTTCAAAGCATTGTTAGCTTAACATAGTTCAAGTTAGTCGATTAGTCGTTAAGTTTTTCAGTACTCACAGTTGTTAGTCGATTATTCGTTAAGTTTTTCAGTACTCACAAAATCAATTGTGGTAATGTTTTTGGTTGAAAAATTGTAAGGAGCTTTTGCATTACAAAATTTAAACTCCTCATATTTTTTTTTTGCAAAAATGACAGTGTTGTTTTGTGTAATATACTTTTCAAAATTTAACTTCTTCTTAGCTATTAGTTATTTCAGTGTTTGAAAAGCCAAAACTGAGTCTGTGCAGTCTAGTCAGTGCTTTTGTTTTGTAATGGGTCTCATCAGTGCTCCAGGTAAGAAGGGGTAACACAGATAATTGGGATAATTTTCCTTATTTTTCCTTTAAAATGTAAATTGTGACCCCTCATTAGAACTGTCTCAGTGGCCAGCGATGACTGTTCAGACTGGGCAGTTGCCGTCTGATCTGAGTCTTCTCTGTGCCCCCATGCGAATTTGTTGGTTTTGTCACATCACAACTCATTTGGACTCGTATTTCTTTTCAGCTTGCAGTAGTAAAAGCTTGGGCTGTGTTAGGTTGTTATTAGGGGCAGGATGTAAAGTTAACCAACAAGTCTACACAGGTGAGTTTAATATGAATGGGACACTTTCAGGGGAAGCAACTTTTTATACGCCCGTTTTGAAAAAACGGACGTATTATGTCGTGGCGCTGTCCGTCCTTCCGTCTGTCCGTAAACATTCTTGTACACGCCATAACTCAGTAACCATTTGGGATATCTTCATGAAATTTGGTAGGCATATGTATCAGGGTGGGGGAACGTGTCGCGTACAAGAATGGTTGCTCCCCCTTTCTTACTTTTGAAGTTATGCCCCTTTTATTAATTTTTTCCCTGTAAGTCTTGCATGCGCCATAACTAGATAACCGTTTGGGATATCTTTATAAAACTTCATAGCTATGTGTATGAAGTCCTAAAGATGTGTCACATACAAAAATGGCTGCTCTCCCTTTCTTCTTTTTAGAGTTAATCTCTTTCATTAGTTCTTATAGGCTATTTTTGTGTTTTCTTGAACAATATATTGTCAAGGGAAAAAAGTAGTACTAAAAATGGTATATCTAGTGTATTTAGGTTACCTCCCTTGTTCCACTTACCTTGGAAGCTGATTTTTGGAATACTAACAGTATTTCATGTGTTAAATATTTAGATGATGTTGCAGTCATTATACCCCCACTTTGAAAAAGTAGGGGGTATACTGGTTTACATCTGGCCGTCCATCTGTCCGTCCTTCCGTCCCCATTTAATCAAATTTTTCATCAAAGATTTCTTGACAACCATACAAGCTAGACTGGTCATTTTTGGCATACAGGTTGATGACGACATGTTGTATTGTGGGATCGAGAACCAGCCTTCTCCTGCTTATTCTTCCCTGTATTTGTCCGATTTTCTTTCTTTCCATACTTTGAATAATGAAATTTTTCGTCAAAGATTTCTCCACAACCATGCAAGCTAGAGTAGTCATATTTGGTATGCAGGTTGATGACGACATGTTGTAATGTGGGATCGAGAACCAGCCTTCTCCTGCTTATTCTTCCCTGTATTTGTCCGATTTTCTTTCTCTCCCTATTTTGAATAATGAAATTTTTCGTCAAAGATTTCTCCACAACCATGCAAGCTAGAGTAGTCATATTTGGTATGCAGGTTGATGACGATATGTTGTATCATTGGATTGAGAACCAGCCTTTTTCTGCTTACTCTTCCCTGTATTTGTCCAATATTCTCTCTTTCCATGCTTTGAATAATAAAATTTTTCGTCAAAGACTTCTCCACTACCAAGCAAGCTAGAGTAGTCTTATATGGTATGCGGGTTGATGACGATATGTTGTATCGTGGGATTGAGAACCAGCCTTTTTCTGCTTGTTCTTCCCTGTATTTGTCCAATATTCTTTCTTTCCATACTTTGAATAATGAACTTTTTCATCAAAGATTTCTCCACAACCATGCAAGCTAGATTAGTCATATTTGGTATGCAGGTTAATGATGACTTACTGTATTGTGGGATTGAGACTTCTCCTCTTTTTATTCCCTGTATTTGTCCAATTTTCTTTCTCTCTTTACTTTGAATAATGCATTTTTTTCGCAAAAGATTTCTATGCATCTGTAAGTTAGAGTAGGGATTCTTGTATGCAGGTTGATGATAACTTATTGTATTGTGGGATTGATAACCAGTCTTCTCCTGCTTATTCTTCTCTATATTTTTCCAATTCACTTTCTCTCCTGACTTTGAATAATGTAATTTTTTGTAACAGATTTCACAGCAACCATTCATATTTGGTATACATGGTAACAATGATTTCTCTCCCTCTTTATGCTTTTTGTTACGAAAATAACACCATTTGATTTAAGCAGTTGAGTGGGGGTGTAGTCGGATTCGCTGACAGTTCTAGTTAATTATAGAGTGGTTGCCCCTGTTTGTCTGCCTGTCTATCCTTTTGTAAACAATCGTGTTTATTCTGTAACTCCTTTACGACATTGAAACGGGCATATTATGTGCCGCTTGCAAAGCCCTTGTTACCTTTTTTTTTCAAGCTTCTCAATATCGGTCATTTTCTATCTCCCCTGAAAGAAAGTTCAGAAAGAGCTATTGTTGTAATCTTGGCTTCAGCGTCCCCGTCAGCATCAGTGTTTGCGTCGGGATTGGGTGTTTTGGTTTAAGGTTTTAAAGACCCATATCTCCTTAACCCCTGGAGGGATTTGCTACTTGCACTGTAGTTAGATGTTGGTCCAAAGTTTTACAGGGTACCACCCTGACCTTGCCCAGTGATCTCGATATCAAGGTCATTGACTTAGAAAATTTAGATTTTCGGATTTGATGTTTTGGTTTAAGTTTTTTAAAAACCCATTTCTCCTTAACCCATGGCTGGATTCTTTTGATACTTGCACTGTAGTTAAATATTGATCCAAACTTTTATAGAACACCACCCCCCACCCTGCTCAGTGACCTTGACATCAAGGTCATAGACTTAGTCTGCATTGGATGTTTTGGTTAAAGTTTTTAGCTCACCTGGCCCAAAGGGCCATAGTGAGCTATTGTCATACCACTGCATCCGGCGTGCATCGTTCCGTGCGTCGTCCGTCAACACCTAAAAACGAAATTTCAAACATCTTCTTCTGTAAAACTACTGGTCCCATCGTTCTAAAATTTCAGATGGAGCATGACCTGACTCCAGGGTCTCAGAATTGTAAAATTGGGTCAGGTTGAAAATCGAAGATGGCCGCCATTACTAAAAATAGCAAAAATAACAAAATCAACTTCTTCTCCAGAACCACTGGGTATATTTGTCTGAATTTTGGCATGGGACATCAGTGAAACCTTGGTATTCAAAATTGTAAAAATGAAAAAAAAATCTGTAGCGGAGTTTTGTCACAGTGACCTACTTTCTGTTTACCAGTGTAATTTTGCTCAAATGCCAATGTCAAAAAAATGACTTATTCAAACAACTTCAAACAACTTCTCCTCTAAAACCACTGAACCCATGGGTCTCAAATTTCACATGGAGCAAGACCAGACTGCAGGGTTTCAAAATTGTAAAATTGGGTTGGGTCAAGAATCCAAGATGGCCGCAGTTACTAAAATAGCAAAAACAACAAAATCAACTTTTTCTCCAGAACCATTTAGTATATTTAGTTGAAAGTTTGCGTTGAACATTAATGGACCTTGGAATCAAAAATATAAAGATAAAAAAATCTGTGGTGGAATTAGATCACAGTGACCTACTTAGCGTTTGCAAGACCGATTTTGCTCAGATGTCAATATCTTACGAAAATACAATCAATTCTGGTCAGATTTGGTCAGAAATTGTCCTTGAATGGAATTACTTCAATTTTGTGCCAGTTGACTATCCAAGATGGCCACCATGGGGGCCGTTACCAAAAATAGCACAAACATAAAAATGACAATTACTCAAGAACCCTTGAATGGAGATGGACCAATTTTGTGTCAGAATGTTCCTTGCATGAAGCCGTTTCGATTAATTGCAATTTCGCATTCCAACTTGGCCGCCATCTGCCGTTATTAAAAATAGCACAAACATTAAAATGACAATTACTCAAGAACCCTTGAATGGAATTGAACCAATTTTGTGTCAGAATGTTCCTTGCATGAAGCCGTTTCGATAAATTGCAATTTGGCAGTCCAAGATGGCGGCTATCTGCCGTTACTAAAAATAGCACAAAACATGAAAATGACAATATCTCAGTAACCGCTGAATGTATTTTGACGAAATTTGTGTCAAAATGATTCTTGCATTGAGATGTTTCAAAAATTACTAACTACAGACCAGTTTTGGATAGGCTATTTTTTTAATTTTTGCAGACGTAAATTTTGTCATCTGCTTTTTGGTGCTTAAGGAGTTAAGAGTTTACATCATTTTGGGAGAGCTTTTTCCTCCAGGGAAGAACAGGAAGTCACAAGTTGTTTTCCTTTGTGGAACATTGCAGAAAACATGGGGTTGACCCATTCACTTTAAGCTTTGTGAAATCTCAGCTGAAACCTGTCAAATTTCAATTATTTGCTCTCTAGTCTTGAATTCTTATAATTGAGCCATGACACTAGAAAACCAACAAAGTGGTTGTGTGCACAGTGCAGACTCAGATCAGCCTGGCCATCCACTCAGTCTGACTAGTGTCCTCACTATGTGCTTGGAGGGTAGCTAAAGGTCTAGGCTAGCTCCATGTGGACAGTGAAGACTCTGATCAGACTTGGCGGATGCCCAGGCTGAACTGAGTCTGAGCTGGGCACACAACCACTTTGTTAGGTTTCTTGTGTCGCGGCTCATATGATAAAAGCTTGGATGAAACATTTTTGTCTCACCTGAAAGGCTGAGACCTAGCCATCCATTTTCCCTCCTCTTGCAATTTTGCTCTTGGCAGGTCAATAACTTTTATGGGCTTCAACAGATTTTTTGCAAAAGTCATTATATAGTTTCTTCTAGGATGAGCTCCAAGAATGGTGACAATCAACTCATTTTTGACAGAATTATGACGGTTGAAACTCCTCCGTTTGTGTCCACGTCCACGTCACACAAATGTTTAAGTTTTTGGTTAAAGTTTTTTTAGATGCTTATATTTCCAAAACCATTTAAGGCACCTGCCTCATATTTGGTATGGACCTTTCCTAGAGCATTGGCTTTTGTTGTATGCAACCATGCCCTTGCGTCTTGTTCAAGGATGTGGCCAGGGGGCAATATCTAGAATGATGCTGATGTTAACAAATGTTGAAGTTCTTTGTAAAATGTTTTTAGATGCTTATATTTCCAAAACCGATCAAGTTACCTAGCTCATATTTGGAATGGACCTTTCCTAGAGCATTGACTTTTGTTGTATGCAACAAAGCCCCTGGGTATGGTCCCAGGGTGGGGCCAAAGGTCATCTAGGGTGATGTTGATGATAAAGTTTTTGGTTAAAGTTTGTTCTGATTCTGTTAAGGCTTGTATCTCCAAACTCATTCTAGCTACATGCTTCATATTTGGTCAGGACCTTCCCTAGAGCATTAACTTTTGCTTTGTGCGGCATGCCCCTAGGTGGGGCCCCATGGTGAGACCAGAGGTCAATAGCCAGGTGGTACCATGACATAGGTAGGTCACATTTTGGAGTGACTTCCCCCATGGGGGTCACATCTTTAAATGGAACAGCCCTAATAGCGATGTATTATAATATGGCGCCATTTCAGGCGAGACTTAGTTCTCCATGGAATTTCTTGTTTTAAAATGTTCAGATGTAAATTTTTCGTCTTCTTTTTTGGTGCTTTCAGGGTTAATGACTCTATCATAGGGAAATACAGCTATTTTATATTAGCTCTGTGGGAAACCCCAGGTGATTCAAAACTTATGAAGAGTATACATTGGTTGAGGGAGCAACTTCAGTAACAGCTGCCAGTCTGTATCAGAGCTCTTTATAAGAGGGGTATTTGATGATAATTGAAGGATAATTTTTTTTATTGCTCATTGAAACCATATGTTGTGACCCCTCATCTGAACCGTCTCAACGAGACGGTTCAGATGAGGGGTCACAACATATGTTTTTATGCAGAAATAAAAATTATCCTTAATTATCACCAAGTACTCCCTCTTATCTAAAGCTCTTTTCTATATTGGTTAAGAAGTGCTTTATCTGCATCTCTGGGGATTTTCTAACTGTCTTATCCTTAAGATAAAGAAAGACAGAAAATCCCCATTTCTGGGGATTTTCTGTCTTATCCCTAAGCTAAAAATAAGACTGAAAATCTCCAGAAATTAGGCATTCCCTGCTGCTCACCCACAAGGGTAAAACATTGGAGTGGTAAATGCTTTTTCACAGGGGATACAGCTCTCCATATGGCAGTGGAGCGTGGTTGTACTGACATTGTGAAGCTACTTCTTCAGCATAAGGCAAATATATGTGCCGTTACTCCGCATAATCTGACACCTGTTTTCATCGCTTCACAGTACGGTTGCTCTGAATGTCTTAGGTTACTACTGGATGAGGCTACAATCCAAGGTGAGTTAACTTCTGCATAAAATCCAGTTACCGTATGAGCCATGACACAAAAACACTAACAAAGTAGCATGTGTGCTGAGCAAAGATGCAGATTAGCCCGGGCATCTGCCCAGTCTGATCAGAGTCTTTGCTGTTAGCATGGAGGCAGCTTAGACCCATAGCTACCTTTTAAATGCAAGAGAAGACTTTGATCAGACTGGGTTGATGACCCGGTTAATCTGAGTCTTCGCTGGGTGCCCATGCCACTTTGTTGGTTTTCTCGTGAATGGCTATACAGATATTCAAATATTTGTCTAGCCATTTTTGACAGACATTTTCCGGCCGCAGCGGGAGCAACGCAGCACCAGCGCAGCTGGATCGTGCCGACAGCTCCGTGAGATTCGTCTATGACCCAGCTACGCTTCTGCTACTCTCTTTGTGCATGCCTTACGCTCCATACGCTCTCGTGGCGCTCTTGCGGCTTCTGCTGTGACTCTATTATTTATGAGTAGCGCAACCACGACGCTTCCGCTGCGCTCTGGGCACTTTATCTGCGTTTCCTCTGCTCTTATGGCGATCGGGGCATGAAAACGCTGCGTTTCCACGACGTTTCAAAACTCAATTCTCACGTTTCATTCAAGATGCCCCCTTCTCCCAATCAGAAGCAGAAGGCGAAATCCACACCCAGGCCTGGTCAGGAGACTATTTTCACGCAGCCTGTACCGCAGGAGAGGGTATTCCAACTCCTGCTTCGAGCCAGACACGCACCCTTCAGAACGCTGAGCAGAGGCTCCAGTTGAGCCTGAACAGCAAGAAGAACAAGACCAGTTGTACGAAGTCACTAGTTCATGATTGCCAGCTGGATCATAGCCACTGGAATTTTTATATTATCAATATTGTTTGAAGGCTGGTGGTTAACTTCTGCTGAACTCTGATTCTCCGCTGATTTACATAGAAGCAGTTACAAAGCGCAACACAAGCGCAGCATGAGCGCAGCTCCGGCACTTAGGTCGTAGCACGATCGCAAATGCATCGTAATAAGTGTAGATCAAGCATAGCTTGAAATCCTTTGCCGTAGTGGCAGAGTATTAGAAGTGCCCTCGAAGTCTGTTAAGCATGGCAGAAGCGCAGCTAAATAGCGGCAGCATGGTGACTAGCATGGCGAGATCGTATTAGAAGCGTACTGGAAGCGCACAATTTCCAAGTTTTGGCAAATGCCTATGCTTCTGTGGCGATTTCGAAAATTTTAAAGAAGCGCCATGATTGCCATGAGCGCAGTCAAAGCGTCATCCTGTGGAATGGGGGTATTAAGTGTTCTAAACAAGGGAACAGTGGTTTTGTCCAGATCATTTTAGGTATCCCAATTTTTTATGGTAAACTAAATAATCTTTGCCTGTCCATCAGTGTAACAGTTTGTCCATCAGTCAGTCAGTCATTATAGGAATGAATGACCATTTTGGGTATTTTATTGATGTGTTAATGCAGGCAAATCACTCACAAACTTCATTTTAAGTTTGTGAGGGATTTGCTGGCATTTACCTATAGATAAAAAAACAAAAATGGTAATTCATCCCTTATAGGAAAAAAAACTCAAAAATAGTCAATACAGTCAAACCTGTCTTAAGGGGTCACCCAAGGGAACCCCAAAAATCGGCTGCTTAAGACAGGTGACCCCTTAATACAGGTTCATTTGCACTGTATTTTGGTTCAAGGGACCAAGAAAAGGTGGCTGCTAAAGGCAGGTGACCCCTTAATAGAGGTGACCACATAAGCAGGTTTGACTGTATTTCAAACAAAAATACTGCCGACGGCACCACCATTTTGAAGACTTAACCAACTGACATTTGACTTTGTGTCACAATTAACGTTATACACATGCTTGAAGACAAATTTTCCTTTCAATTTGAATTTCAGTGACTGAAATTCAAATTGAAAGGAAAATTTGTCTTCAACGTGTGACAGTTAGATATGTCACAATTGCAGATTCGTCAAGTCCCAGATTGGAAGTGAAAGTGGTGATAAATACATCAACAGGATTTATCCATGTATAAACTCCAGTCAGTGTACGCTGTTAGCCAATACTTTGTTTGGAAACTGAGCTGAGGATAGGCTGTCAGAATTACTGTATACGCGGTAATTTTCGTGGGTTCAAATTTACGCGGTTAAGGGTCAAAAACATAAATATTTATTTTCGCAAATTTAAATTTTCGCGGTTAGCAGCATGCTCGAAAAGCAAAACTATTTCTTTTTCACTTGAGTCAGTTCTTTCATTAACCTGCGGCAGGGCCGCCGCATGTTAATGAAAGAACTGGCTCAAGTGAAAAGTACCAGCAGCCACCGAAGCAAACACAAACAAAATATATGAACACTGTTTCTACTGAAGACACTTTGTAAGAAACAGGAAATAATTCGTGATTTTAAGATTCGCGGTTTCTAAGTGACCTCGAAATACTGCAAAAAATGAAACACCGTGAATATTACCATATATACGGTATTAGTGTGTAACTGTCAACTTTCAGGGAAAGATGTGGTCAATATAACAGCTTCAGACAATGCTTCTCCATTGTTGATAGCCTGTCATTATGGGCATGATGAATGTGTGAAGATTTTGCTTGCCAGTGGTGCTGACCCAACATTGAAAGTGAGCCTTGACGGGGAAGATCTGACTATGGATGCTTTGCAGTATGCTGTGAAGTTTGGTCATGACAGGTACACGCCTGGTTAACTATGTATATACAAGGGCTGTTAGTACGAAACGGAAAAGAGCTGTTACGAAACGAAAAAGTCACAGTTACCAAACGATCTGATGACCCGGTCATTTGGTAACTATGACTTTTTCTGTTTCATAACAGCTCTTTTTTTAACATAGTTAACCAGCTGTGAGGTAACAGTTGTATATACATGTATCATAGTATATTTAACATTTGCTTCATTCACTTATTTGAAAAGAAATGTGAACAAATCGCTAAGTATTCAAGTTTGTTTCTTGCATAAAATCATGGCTGGAAATTAAAATTTCAAGCTTTTTGCAAATGAATAAATAGAAATTTAAGAATAACTATTCAACTGATATTTTGTCAAGCATTTGTTACGAAAAAAAATCAGTTATGTAACATGTTGAAATTCTAACCAAACTCCTTCTGTTTGGCCAGTTTCAGGGGTTTTGTGATTACTTCACCAGGGCCCAGTTGTTCAAAGTATTGTTAGCCTAATGAGCTCGTTAAGAGGTCAACTCGTTAAGTGTTGTACGACTTTATAGCCAAATACACTGATATTTTTTGTTGAAAATATGTGAGAAGCTTTTGCATTGCAAAAGCTTCTCACATATTTTCAACAAAAAATTTTGGCATATTTGAGATATTAACGTTTGAAATTTTAACAAAACGTTAACTAACGATGTCGTTAGTTTCGAACAACGGGGCCCTGTTGTTTCACCTCAAAGGAAATACCGTAAAAATTCTTAAAATTTGGACACCCATGATAATTACCGTTACTGTCCTAATAATTGAATAGTTTGGGTTTTCAATCCAATAATATGTCTAAAAGATGCAGCTGGAATGGCAAACAGTGTAGACTCTGATCAGACTGCTCCTTTTGGAGCAGTCTTATCTGTGTCTGCAATGCTTGCTCAGACCTGTCTGTCCCAATATATGGAATTTTCACGGTATACAAAAATAGAATCTGTCTAGCCGAGTTTCCGACACACCCCTTGTGCCCGAGAGTTGGGATTTCCCTGTCCACATAGGAGACCAATGATTGATTATTTTTATGCCCCTGAAGGAACTTCGAGTGGCATATTAAAATCGCACCGTCCGTCCATCTTTCCGTCCGTCCATCCATCCGTCCGTTACAAATCGTGTCTCAGCTATAACTTTAAAACTACTGAAGCAAATTTGATGAAACTTTACTGATAGATAAAGCACAATGTGAAGGTGTGTCGCGCACAAGACTTGGGTCCCTACGCCCAAGGTCAAGGCCACAATTGGGTCAGAGGTCAAATTGTGTCTAAAATTCATGTCTCAGCTATAACTTTAAAACTACTGAAGCAAATTTGATGAAACTTCACAGATAGATTAAAGCATAATGAGAAGGTGTGTCAGGCACAAGACTTAGGTCTCTACACCCAAGGTCAAGGTCACAGTTGGGTCAGAGGTCAAATTGTGTCTCAAAATCGCGTTTTAGCAATAACTTATAAACTACTGAAGCAAATTGAATGAAACTTCACAGAAAGATGAAGCATAATGAGAAGGTGTGTCACACATAAGATTTAGGTTACCATGTTCAAGGTCAAGGTCACAATCAGGGGTCAAAGGTCAAATTTTGCCTCTGCGATAACTTGAAACCTGCTGAAGCGACTTTCATCAAACTTCACAGAAAGGTAAACCATAATGAGAAGGTGTGTTGTACACAATATTTATGCTACCAAATCTAAGGTCAAGGTCACAATCTTGGGTCAGAGGTCAAATCATGTCTTGGCAATTACTAAGAAGAGTACGAAAGCAAACATTACAGAAAGATAAAGCCTACTGAGAAGATTTGCCATTCACAAGACATACATTTCCACATCCAAGGTCAAGGTCATAGCCAGAGGTCAACTCATTTATCCTCAATTACTTTAAAACTACTGAATCAAACTTCATTAATTTTCATGAAAAGGTCAAAAATAATGAGATTATTCACAAACAAATTATGATTTTGTTGCCCAAGGTCAGGGTCACAGTCAGGGCTCAGAGGTTAAATCATGTCTCTGAAATGACTCAAAACTGCTGAGGCCAATTTTATCAGATTTCACTGAAAGGTAAAGCATGGTAAAATGTAACTTAAAGGAAAGTAAAGTATTATGATAAGTTATGTAAGGTGTGACATATAGGTTCCAGTACCCAATATCAAGGATGCAACACAGTTTGGTCAGTGGTTGAATTAAGTCCCCATGAATTCTCTTAAACCTCCAAAGTGCATTTAAACATCACAGAAAAGTAAAACAAATGAGAATGTATGTCATGTGCAAGACTCAGGCTCCACACTTAAGGCCACGGTCACAACAGGACTCAAAGGTCAGTTCAAGGGGCCTTCGGGGGCATTTGTTACACACTGTAACATTTCTTGTTCTTACCTACGATAAATTTGAACGGGGAACTATGGCCAAGCACCCGGAATTCGACCACACTCGGTTTTCGACAATGTGAGCAATTCCGAGATAAGCCCGGGAGTTGCTATGGCATAATGCTACTAAAATGTAAACCATCTAAAATCGAAATCGTCAGTAGGTGCATTCGACCAATACAAATAGAGTAATAAACTTAAGCCCCGTCCACTTGTGCAATGGCTCCTTTTGCAATGAACGAAATATATTTAGGAGTAGGTCACGTAAACTCAATGCACTGCATATTTTCGAAGGAGCAAAAAAGTATAAACCCATCTGCTAAAATCAGAAACACTGTGCAATAACATAACCACATTCTTTAACCGATCCTTTTCATTTCATGACGAATATTACGATATCCATTTTCTATCGTCGAAAACTGGAAGGTGTGGTTACCAAAAACTGACAGGTCATGTGATCAAATATGGCCTCCTCTGTCAACTCGCCACAAGTGTCAACAGAAAAGAATGCTCTGGTGTTGAAAAAGAAAAGACTGAATGGTCATTTAGAATTATAAGTTGGGCTCTGGATATTCAGTGTACTTTGAAATCACAACCGACACTATTTGATCGTCGAAAACCGGGAGTGGCGGCATATTATTTCATGCGAACGGAAGCAACTCTACTATTGTTTGCCTGCTTTCCTCAAAATGGGGTCAACTCTTAAAGGAAAGAATTTGCTCCTCTCCTTCAAGAGTAGACCCTATTTCAAAGAGCTACATCATCCAGAGAAGCAAACAGGAATTCATTCAAGTTAATATAACATTTTTAGCTCGCCTGAACAAAGTTCAGGAAGAGCTATTGTACTACTCCCGGCATTGGCATTGGCATCGGCGTTAGCAAAATGTTGAAGTTTTACGTTTAAGTTTTTTATATGATGGGCAAGGCGCTGTCAGGCGAGCTATCCTGTCCCGATGACAGGTCTTGTTTTTCTGAAAAGAGACAGGGGGCACTTATTAGAGCAGGGACGTTTATCAGGATTAATATAATAGTGTTGCACTAATTCACATGCAGCCTTACTTTATCAAATTGGGTAGGCGGCAGTTGAAAACACTCATGCAGTCAACGAATGTAGGTAAAAAAAAAATTAGAAACTTAGAACGCTGTTTATGCCCCCAACTTCGAAGAAGTTGAGGGGGCATATTGGTTTGGGCCTGACTGTCCGTCCGTCCGTCCGTCTGTACGTAACATTTTAGGGGTGGTCTATTATTCAAGAACCGTAACTCCTAGGCCCTCCATATTTTATGGGTGGGTAGACCATTAAAAATTAGCAGACCCGTATTTTTTTTTCTTGTCCGTCGGCCTTGTACTTACAGAGTTATGCCCCTTTTTCGAAAAATTAAATGAAAGTTTGTTCCCAAAATCCTGGGAGAACTGTTGGAGCTAGGATACTCATACTTGCCGTACAGCTAAGGGCTAAGGTATAGATCACCTGATTAACTTTTGGGCTGATTTCGTAAATATTTGACTGAATTGTGCCCCTTTGTTAACTTTGGCATTTTTCCAACTTTTGACCCGTTTGACCTAGAGACCTGATTTTTGGTATACAGATAGTATTTGATGTGTCAATCATTCTGATGATGGTAACGTTATGTTGTATTCATTATTGACAGAGTTATGCCCCTTTTCTTATTTGTACAAACATATTAGGGGTGGTCTTTTATTCAAGAACCATAAGTCCTAGGCCCTTGATATTTTATGGGTGGGTAGACCATTAAAAATCAGCAGACCCGTATTTTTTTTCTTGTCTGTTGGCCTTGTACTTACAGAGTTATGCCCCTTATTCGAAAAATTAAAGTTTCTTCCCAAAATCTTGGGAGAACCATTGGAGCTAGGATACTCATATTTGACATACAGCTAGGGGCTAAGGTGTAGATCATTTGATTTACTTTTGGGCAGATTTCATAAATATTTTACTGAATAGTGCCCCTTTGTTAACTTTGGCATTTTTCCAACTTTTGAACTGTTTGACCTAGAGACCTGATTTTTGGTTTACAGATAGTATTTGATGTGTAGATCATTCTGATGATGGTTACGTTATGTTGTATTCATTATTGACAGAGTTATGCCCCTTTTCTTATTTGTACAAAACATATTAGAGGTGGTCTATTATTCAAGAACCATTACTCCTAGGCCCTTGATATTTTATGGGTGTGTAGACTATTAAAAATAAGCGGACCCGTATTTTTTTTCTTGTCTGTCGGTCTTGTACTTACAGAGTTATGCCCTTTTTTCGAAAAATTAAATGAAAGTTTGTTCCCAAAATCCTGGGAGAACTGTTGGAGCTAGGATACTCATATTTGGCATGCAGCTAGGGGCTAAGGTGTAGATCACCTGATTAACTTTTGGGCTGATTTCATAAATATCTGACTGAATTATGCCCCTTTGTTAACTTTGGCATTTTCCCAACTTTTGAACCCTTTGAGCTAGAGACCTCATCTATGGTGTACTTAAAGTATTTTATGTGTTAATCATTCTGATGAAGGTAAGGTTATGTATACATTTTTATCTGACCTTGTTAGGGTCAGGCATATAGTTGGGGGCATAGTGTTTTACAAACACATTTTCTAGTTCTAAGGGTTTTTGATCCTCGTTAATTGATTGTTAAGAGCATTTTTGATTGCCACCTACCCGCTGTGTTTCTGATTTTAGGTGTTTGAGGCTGCTTCTTCACAGTTCCAGACTTACTGCTAATGAATACAGTCCACAGGAGTTTCACCCTTTGCGACTGGCTATCCAGCATGAAGACGTTAGTTGTCTTCAAATTCTTATAGACAATGGGTTTAGACTAGACCAGACATTTTACAACGATGTTGGAGAAGATTATGAGAGATACGGATCTTTGATGTGTTTTTCGCCAACATATAAAGCAGCTCAATTAGTTTTTCAGGCTGGTTTTGATTTATCAAGCTGGAAACCAGTCCATAATTGCCAGTCTGGCAACGAAAAAGAATATGACCCAGTTATTGAGTCATTGGGTAATACTAGACTTCTAAATTTACTTCTCATCCATGGTGCTAAAATTGGATGCACTGAGACATTTTGGTTAAAAGTCCTGCTGTTTGTAAAATATCATTCTACAAGTCCAACTGGAAATTACCCTACATTTGAGATGCTCAGACTCCTGTTTATATTTATAAAGAATGGCTGTAATGTGAGAAAATGTTTGCATCAAATTTTCAGTTTTCTGACTGATGAAAATGATTTAAATGGACAGGTTTGCAATTCTTTGTCAATTTATCCTATGTTGATGCTGTCTGCAAATTTTGAAGTGCCAGATAATCTTTGGAGCAGGGTGAAGCAAAACAAGGTGAAGGAAACCCAGGGAAGTGATGGATCTATTCATGAAGATTTCTTGAAAACTATCCAAGGTAGGCTTAATACTGTTACACTTGAACAGACCATGGTTTGAGGTTATAAAACTTGAGAATAATCTCAAACTGAAAATAAAGCACACTGATGGGCTGCTTCCGCAGCCCATCAGTGTGCTTTATTTTGAGTTTGAGAATGTACTCTAGTTTTACCTCTGGGCCATATTTATTCAACATGCCCCCTCCAGACTGACCCAAAATATCTAAATAAGTACAATAGAACTTAGTGGCTCAAACTTTGATGGCTCATTAAACTGTCTGGCTAGAGCTATGTACCTTTGGTGAGAACTAATTTTCATGGACCTGTGCCTGTTTGAGCCATCTAAGTTCTATTGTATTTTAGCACTGACCTGGCAAACCCAAGAAACTGACATGAGTGCCCTGGGAAGATTCTGAAGTACATACATTCATAAAACTTGGCCTAAAACATCATCTTCTGGGATTGTTTTGGAAGGGAAAATCCCAGCTTGCAGCATGATTACCAAATGAGCCATGACACGACAAAACCAACAAAGTAGCATATGTTCACAGTGAAGACTGGGGTCAGCCTGGGCATCCACCCAGTCTGATCATAGCTTTCCCTGTGCATTGAAAGGGAAGCTTAGGGTCTAAGCTACCTCCATACTGACAGAGAAAACTCTGATTAGACTGGGCGGATGCCCAGGCTGACCTGAGTCTTCGCTGAGCACACATGCCACTTTGTTGATACTTTATGCCAAGTTTTATAATTTATCCTATCCTATCCTATCCTATCCTATCCTATCCTATCCTATCCTATCCTATCCTATCCTATCTAAATAAATCTCTATCTCTAAATCTAAATCTATCTGTCTATCTATCTATCTGTCTGTCTGTCTGTCTGTCTGTCTGTCTGTCTATCTGCCCCCCAGGGGGACACAGACGGTGTACTTGTGTACACTCCGATGTTGCAGGATGAAAGCCTACATATAGCCATGTAGCTATAGTAGAGATCTTTAAGCTGCACAGGGGATGACTCGCCCTGCAAAGGGGATGACTCTCCCTGGAAAGGGGATGACTCTCCCTGGAAAGGGGATGACTCTCCCTGCACATGGGATGACTCTCCCAGCAAAGGGGATGACTCTCCCTGCAAAGGGGATGACTCTCCCTGCACAGGGGGCCTCCAGTTAACGTCCGGATCTGAAGGACGGCACACTTGTTAACAGTATCCCTGCAAATGGTGCTAGAAAAACGCATTTGGGCATAGCAAGACTTCACCGTGGGTGGGGATCGAACCCACAACCACTGGCTTCAGAGTCAAGTGCACTAACCACTGAGCCACCACGCTTCTCTCTCTCTATATATATAGATAGGGTATAAAATATACCAGGAATGACAGATAAATAAAAAAATAAGGTTTGACGTTACATATTTAGATTTATTAAAATAAAACTATGCAAAAAAAGTATCAACACGTGTCGCTCAGCTCGTCAGGGCTGTCCTGACAAGCTGAGTGAAAGGCATTGACACTTTTTTGCATAGTTTTATTTTAATAAATCTAAACATGTAACGTCAAACCTTATTTTATTTATTAGCTCACCTGAGCACGAAGTGCTCAGGGTGAGCTTTTGGGATACCCTGATGTCCGTCGTACGTCCGTCTGTCCGTCCGGACGTCCGTCAACTTTTGCTTGTGTACACTCTAGCGGGCACAGTTTCGATCCAATCTTTATGAAACTTTGTCAGAATGTTAGTCTTTATAAAATCTAGGCCAAGTTCGAAACTGGGTCATGTCGGGTCAAAAACTAGGTCACTAGGTCAAATCTTAGAAAAACCTTGTGTACGCTCTAGAGGGCACAGTTTTCATCCAAAGTTCATGAAACTTTGTCAGAATGTTTATCTTCATAATATCTAGGATAAGTTCGAAAGTGGGTCACGTCGGGTCTAAAACTAGGTCACTAGGTCAAATCATAGAAAAACCTTGTGTACGCTCTAGAGGACACAGTTTTGATCCAATCTTTATGAAACTTTGTCAGAATGTTTATCTCCATAAACTCTAGGCCAAGTTCAAAACTGGGTCATGTTGGATCAAAAACTAGGTCACTAGGTCAAATCTTAGAAAAACCTTGTGTACGCTCTAGAAGGCACAGTTTTGATCCAAAGTTCATGAAACTTAATCAGAAAGTTTATCCTTATAATATCTAGGATAAGTTTGAAACTGGGTCATGTCGGGTCAAAAACTAGGTCACTAGGTCAAATCATAGAAAAAACCTTGTGTATGCTCTAGAGGACACAGTTTTAATCCAATCTTAATGAAACATTGTCAGAATGTTTATCTCTGTAAACTCTAGGCCAAGTTCGAAACTGGGTCTTTTTGGGTCAAAAACTAGGTCACTAGGTCAAATCATAGAAAAACCTTGAAGGCACAGTTTTGATCCAAAGTTCATGAAACTTTGTCAGAATGTATATCCTCATAATATTTAGGACAAGTTTGAAACTGGGTCATGTTGGGTCGAAAACTAGGTCACTAGGTCAAATCATAGAAAAACCTTGTGTACGCTCTAGAGGTCACAGTTTTGATCTAATCTTTATGAAACTTTGTCAGAATGTTTACATCCATAAATTCTCGGCCAAGTTTGAAAGTAGGTCATGTCGGATCAAAAACTAGGTCACTAGGTCAAATCTTAGAAAAACTTTGTGTAAGCTCTAGAAGGCACAGTTGTGATCCAAAGTTCATGAAACTTTGTCAGAATGTTTATCCTCATAATATGTAGGATAAGTTTGAAACTGGGTCATGTCGGGTCAAAAACATGGTCACTTAGGTCAAATCTTAGAAAAACCTTGTGTACGTTCTAGAAGGCACAGTTTTGATCCAAAGTTCATGAAACTTTGTCAGAATGTTTATCCTCATACTATCTAGGACAAGTTCGAAACTGGGTCGCGTCGGGTCAAAACTAGGTCACTAGTTCAAATCATAGAAAAACCTTGTGTACGCTCTAGAGGACACAGTTTTGATCCAATCTTTATGAAACATTGTCAGAATGTTTATCTCCATAAACTCTAGGCCAAGTTCGAAACTGGGTCATGTCAAATCAAAAACTAGGTCACTAGGTCAAATCTTAGAAAAACCTTGTGTACGCTCTAGAGGGCACAGTTTTCATCCAAAGTTCATGAAACTTTGTCAGAATGTTTATCCTCATAATATGTAGGACAAGTTTGAAACTGGGTCATGTCAGGTTGAAAACTAGGTCACTACGTCAAATCATAGAAAAACCTTGTGTACGCTCTAGAGGACACAGTTTTGATCTAATCTTTATGAAACTTTGTCAGAATGTTTATCTTCATAAAGTCTCGGCCAAGTTTGAAAGTAGGTCATGTCGGGTAAAAAACTAGGTCACTAGGTCAAATCTTAGAAAAACGTTGTGTAAGCACTAGAAGGCATAGTTTTGATCCAATCTTCATGAAACTATGTCAAAATGTTTATTGTCCATATATCTAAGCCCCCTATGAAACTGAGTCACGTCGGCTCAAGGTCAAATCTTAGAAAAACTTTGTGTACACCCTAGAGGGCACAGTTTTGATCCAATCTTCATGAAACTCTGTCAGAATGTTTATCTTAATGAAATCTAGGTAAAGTTTGAAACTGGGTCGTGTCGGGTCAAAAACTTGGTCACTAGGTCAAATCATAGAAAAACCTTGTGTACGCTCCAGAGGGCACAGTTTTGATCCAATCCCAATGAAACTGTGTCAGAATGTTTATTCTTACAATATCCAGGCCAAGTTTGAAACTGGGTCATGTCGGGTCAAAAACGAGGTCAAATGTTAGTATGGTAAAAACTGTTATAAATCTTCACCAGAGCCAGTGAACTGATTAATGCTCAGGTGAGCGATTCAGGGCCACCATGGCCCTCTTGTATATAGATATATATACTACATACATTATAGTTTGAGAGAAATGACAGAAATGCACCTGTCAGTGCAGCAACTGGCAGTGTTAACATGTCAGTGTTAACAGAGCATGAACTAGAAAATGTGTTTGTGGAACACTATGCCCCCAACCATATGCTTGCCACTAACTAGTCAAATTTCACAATGTTTTAGCCTGAAAAGGGCCATAGCTCTCTTAATTTTCATGGCAATTTCTCAGAAGTTAATCAGCTTATATACATACTGATTCGAAGCTGTATGCCAAATATCAAAATCCTAGTTCAAATACTTCTATAGATATATTGTTAAAGTTTTAGCTCACCTGAGCCAGTGGCTCCGGGGGAGCTTATAGGATGGGAAGGCTTCGTCTTCCGTCCTTCGACAATTTCAAATGACTTCTCCTCTGAAACTACAGGGCCTAATGTGACCAAATTTCATATGTAGCCTCCAGGGCTCATGGGAACAAAAAGTTGTTCAAACGGTCTTGATCACATGAACACCACAACACGGCTGCCACGGTAAAAGCCTATAAAAAAAAAATCTTCTCCTCCAGAACCAATGGACCGATGGCCTTGAATCTTAGTATGTAGCATTGGGTATGCAAGTACTACCAAGATCGTTCAAATTATGACCTTTAGTGGGCCCTGACCTTTTTTATGGCAAGGTCAAATATGGGAAAATGCTAGAGCATAAGATTTCATGGGCATTGTTGAAGATTTTGGCCTAAAAACAGGTATATAGAGTCATCATAATGAGCTCATGAAGATTTATCAGTATGAGAGGTCAAGGTCATTCTTTGGCCTTTGACCCTGGTCTCTGATATTTTTACAATTTCAAATATCTCCTCAAAAGCCACTTAGCAAATTGTAACCAAATTTCATTTAGAGCCTCTGGGTGTTGACGGAATGAAGTTATGTTAAATTGGTCCAGGTCACATGGCCAACATGGCCGCCATGCTCATATATGGTAAAAAAACCTTTAAAGATCTTCTTCTCTAGAACCAATTGGTCAGTGGCCTTGAAACTTAGTATGTAGCATCAGGTAAACGAGAACTACCAAAATTGTTCAAATGATGACCTTGGGTTGACCTTGACCTGTTTTACAGCAAGGTCAAATATGGGAAAATTCTAGAATATCTGATTTCATGGAAAGTTTTGAAGATTTTGGCCAAAAATTCGTATGTATAGTCGTCTTAATGAGTACATGCAAAGATTGGTGAGAACAAGCAGTCAAGTTCATTCTTTGATGAGCAATTCGGGCCCTCATGGCCTTCTTGTTTTAGCTGTCAAAGTCCAAAAGTCTAAACAAGGGGGTATAATGTCCTCTAATTTACCGAAATACTTAACACATCAAGGACTACTAATGAACCCAAAATCAGCTTTCTAGGTTAAGCGGTTCAGAAGTTGGAAAAATGTCAGATTCAAACAAGGGACATAACTCGATCATTAGGGCCCTGCTAGACGAAGTCTTCAGAGGCCATATAGTAATCACCTTGTCCATCCATCTGTCTGTCCATCCGTATATCATGATTTCCTGTCCTCTCCATAATGCTGAAATTGTTTGAGATATTTTCAGGAAACTTGGTACAAATGTAAAGCAACATCAGACGATGTGCAGAGAACAAGAACCATAACTCTATCTGAATTTTTTTATGAATTATGCCCTTTTTAGTTTTTGGTATGGAAATCGTGTCTGCTCAATAACTCTGAAACTGTTGGAGATATTTTCATGAAACTTGGTACAAATGTAAAGTACCATCAGGCGATGTGAACAGAACAAAAACCACAACTCCATCTACATTTTTAACTGAATTATGCTCCTTTATAAATTTTACTATACAAATCGTGTCAGCTCAGTAACTCTTAAACCGTTTGAGACAATTTCACAAAACTTCGTACAAATGTAAAGCATCATCTGACAATGTGCAGAGAACAAAAATTGTAATGCCATCTACTTTTATCACTGAAAAACCTTGAAACTGTTCGAGTTATTTTCATGGAACTTGGTACAAATGTAAAACCTTATCAGACCATGTGCAGAGAGCAAGAACCGTAACTCCATCTGCCTATTTAACTGAATTATGCCCCTTTGTAATTTTCAGTACGGAAAACTTGTCCGCTATAACTTTATAACTCTCAGGTATTTTCATGAAACTTTGTACAAATACGTTGTCAGAGGATGTGCAGAGAATAAGAACCATAAGTCCATCTACATTTTTGTCAGACTTATGCCCCTTTGTAATTTTAAGTATAAAAATTTTGTCTGCTCTATAGCTTTAAAACTGTCAAAGATATTTTCATGAAAGTTTGGACAAATATGAAGCATTATCAGATGATGTGCAGAGAATAAAAACTGTTACTTCATCTACATTTTTTACAGAATTATGCCCCTTTGTAATATTTAGTACAGAAATCGTTCCGCTCTCAAACTTTAAAACTGTTGAAGATATTTTCTTGTAACTTGATAAAACTATAAAGCATCACCAGACAATATGCAGAGAAAAAGAACCATAATTGCACCTTCATTTTTACAAAATTATATCCCGTTTTAATTTTCCGTATTGAGAGCTTTTCTTGTCTATAACTTTAAAGCCTTTAAAGATATTTCCACGAAACTTGTTACAAATTTAAAGCATCATCAGATTATTTGAAGGTGTGCAGAGTGCAAGAATGGTAACTCCAGTTTCCTGCTTTACAGAGTGTTGTTGCTTTTGTTAGCTCACCTGAGCACGAAGTGCTCAAGGTGAGGTATTGTGATCGGTCTTTGTCCGTCGTCCGGCGTCCGGCGTCAACTTTTGCTTTAAACGACTTCTTCTCCAAAACTGCTGGACGGATTTTGAAATAACTTCACACAAATGTTCCTTGGGGTACCCTCTACCAAAATTGCTCAAATGGTTCCGCTCCGCTGAACAATATGGCCGCCAGAGCTAAAAATAGAAAAACCTTTAAACGACTTCTCCTCCAAAACTGCTCGGAAGATTTTGAAATAATTTCACAGAAATGTTCCTTAGGAGACCCTCTACCAAAATTGCTCAAACCGTTCCGCTCTGCTGAACAATATGGCCGCCAGAGCTAAAAATAGAAAAACCTTTAAACGACTTCTCCTCCAAAACTGCAGGGCCGATTTTAAAATAATTTCACAGAAATGTTTCTTAGAAGACCCTCTACCAAAATTGCTCAAAAGGTTCCGCTCCGCTGAACAATATGGCCGCCAGAGCTAAAGTTAAAAAAACTTTAAACAACTTCTTCTCCAAAACTACTGGGCCGATTTTGAAATAATTTCACAGAAATGTTCCTTAGGAGACCCTCTACCAAAATTGCTCAAACAGTTCCGCTCCGCTGAACAATATGGCCACCAGAGCTAAAAATAGAAAAACCTTTAAACGACTTCTCCTCCAAAACAGCTGGGCTGATTTTGAAATAATTTCACAGAAATGTTCCTTAGGAGACCCTCTACCAAAATTGCTCAAACGGTTCTGCTCCGCTGAACAATATGGCCACCAGAGCTAAAAATAGAAAAAAGCTTTAAACATCATCGTCTCTGAAGCCAATAACTCGATTTCAAAAAAATTTCACAGAAATGTTTTACTCATGCCCTGAACAAAAATTGCTAAAACGGTTCCACTCCGCTAAACAAAGTGGCCGCCAGAGCTAAAAATAGAAATAGATATTAGAATGACACTAGAGGGCACAGTTATGAACCAATCATCATGAAACTTTGTCAGAATATTTATCTATATGAAATCTAGACCATCTTTGAAACTGGGTCATGTGGGGTCAAAAACTAGATCACTGGGTCAAATCTTAGAAAAACCTTGTGCACACTCTACAGGGCACAGTTATGATCAAATCTTCATGAAACTTTGTCAGAGTGTTTATTTATATAAAATCTAGGCCAAATTTGAATCTGAGTCTTGTGGGGTCATAAACTAGGTCACTAGGTCAAATCTTAGAAAAACCTTGTGTACACTCTAGAGGGCACAGTTATCATCCAATCTACATGGAACATTGTCAGAATGTTTATTTTCATGAAATCTATACCAGATTTGAAACTGGGCCATGTCAGGTCAAAAACTAGGTCACTAGGTCAGCTCTTAGAAAAACAGTGTGAACGCTTTAGAGGACACAGTTTTGTTCTAATCTTCATGAGACTTTGTCAGAATGTTTGTCTCCAGTAAATCTGGACCAAGGATGCAACTTGGTCATGTTGGGTCAAAAAGTAGGTCTCTAGGTTAAACCTTAGAAAAACATTGTGCACACTCTAGCGGGTGAAGTTTTGATAACTTTGTCAGAATGTTCATATCCAAGAAATCTAGACCAGGGTTGAAACTGGGTCATGTGGGGTCAAAATCTAGGTCATTAGGTTAAATCTTATAAAAACCTTAGGTACACAATAAAGGGTTCATTTTCCATTTAATCTTTGTGAAACTCTGTCTGTCGGTCATATGGATGTCTCTGAGGTTAAAGTTCACAGGATACTCAGGTGAGCGATCCAGGGCCATCATGGCCCTCTTGTTTTAATCAGTGAGTTGTGATTTTTATTTTGCCCATATCTTAATGACTCTACCAGAGGCTTAGTTCAAAAAACATGAAAATAAATGAAGGAACAACATCATAATACTAGAACATTATCAGTGCTCAAGATAAGAGAGGGTAACAGAGATAATGTAGGGATAATTATCACTATTTTTCCATAAAAACATATTTTGTAACCCATCAATAGAACCGTCTCATCGAGACGGTTCAAATGAGGGGTCACAACATATGTTTTCGTTGAGAAATAAGAAAAATGATCTTTCAATTATCCCTGTTACCCCTTCTTATCTGGAGCTCTGATTATTTATGTTATTTCTGGTTGGGTATTTCTGGTTGGGGACATATGACTAAAATGATATCAACAGTCCCATAAAGGCGGGGTCCTGTTAGTTACCATGTTTCTAATTTTTTTATGGAATTTGCCCAAAAGTTAACCAGTTCTTGACTTCTTGTACATCTCACCCTAAGCTGTAAAACTGAATACCATCATCCTAGCTCAAATACTTCTCGAGATATTGTGGTAACAAAGTTTCATTTTAATTTTGATAAAGGGGCGGTAACTCTCAAGTTACAAGCTCGACAGGGGAAAAAATACGGATCCGCTCATTTTTAGCTCACCTGGCCCGAAGGTGCGTGGTGCGTGCGTGGTCACGGAATTTGTCCATCAACACCTAAAAACAAATATTCAAACATCTTCTTCTGTAAAACTACTGGTCCCATGGTTCTCAAATTTCACATGGAGCATGACCTGACTCCAGGGTCTCAGAATTGTAAAATTGGGTCAGGTTGAAAATCCAAGATGGACGCCGTTACTAAAAATAGCAAAAACAACAAAATAAACTTCTTCTCCAGAACCACTGGGTATATTTGTCTGAATTTTGGCATGGAACATCAGTGAAACCTTGGTATTCAAAATTGTAAAAATGAAAAAAAATCTGTAGCGGAGTTTTGTAACAGTGACCTACTTTCTGTTTATGTGTGTAATTTTGCTAAATGCCAATGTCAAAAAATGACCTATTTAAACAACTTCAAACAACTTCTGTAAGACCACTGAGCCCATGGATCTCAAATTTCACATGGAGTATGACCAGACTGCAGGGTTTCAAAATTGTTAATTTGGGTCAGGTCAAGAATCCAAAATGGCTGCTGTTACTAACAAGAGGCCCAAATGGGCCTGATATCGCTCACCTGGCTATTGTGCAACAGGACCATTCTGATACAAAATTAGTCCAATTCCACTGAGAATTTCTCATTTTCACATTTTGCTACTTTTAGTAACAGAGGCCAACTTGCCTGGTCTTTCTATATTTACTTTTGAAACACCTCAATGCAAGAATCATTTTGCCACAAATTTCATCAAAATCCATTCAGGGGTTACTGAGATATTGCCAGTTTCATGTTTTGTACTATTTTTAGTAATGGCAGATGGCGGCCATCTTGGATTGCTAAAATGTAAAAAAGCGAAAAGCCTTCATGCAAGGACCATTTTGACACAAATTTGGTCCAATTCCATTGAGATTTTCTAATTTTCACATTTTTCTATTTTTAGTAACAGAGGCCAACATGACTGGTCTACAGTTAGATATTTTTGAAACATCTCAGTGCAAGAATCATTTTGACACAAATTTCGTCAAAATCCATTCAGCGGTTACTGAGATATTGTCATTTTCATGTTTTGTGCTATTTTTAGTAACGGCAGATGGCGGCCATCTTGGAATGCCAAATTGCAATTAATTGAAACCACTTCATGCAAGGACCATTCTGACACAAAATTAACCCAATTCCATTGAGATTTTCTAATTTTCACATTTTTCTATTTTTAGTAACAGAGGCCAATATGACTGGTCTACAGTTAGATATTTTTGAAACATCTCAATGCAAGAATCATTTTGACACAAATTTCGTCAAAATCCATTCAGCGGTTACTGAGATATTGTCATTTTCATGTTTTGTGCTATTTTTAGTAACGGCAGATGGCGGCCATCTTGGAATGCCAAATTGCAATTAATCGAAACAACTTCATGCAAGGAACATTCTGACACAAAATTGGTCCAATTCCATTCAAGGGTTCTTGAGTAATTGTCATTTTAATGTTTGTGCTATTTTTAATAACGGCAGATGACGGCCAAGTTGGAATGCGAAATTGCAATTAATCGAAACGGCTTCATGCAAGGAACATTCTGACACAAAATTGGTCCAATTCCATTCAAGGGTTCTTGAGTAATTGTCATTTTTATCATACATGTGATGTCTCCCGGATCATCCGGGAGTCTCCCGGAAATGGGGCCCATCTCACCCGCTCCCGGAAAGTATTCAGAATCTCCCGGATGCTGAATTTTCCTGTCATAATTTTTTCTGAACCGTCCATTTTGCGGTAACTACTTACCCGGCGGCTGTCAAAAGGATTAACTGTCCGTGACCTAATTACCTGACAGGGTGCAATATAGGACGTGTCATTCCGAGGGGTATTCGCTGATCAGACGCAGCGAGGTGTTAAATTGGCTAGCGCACCAGTAAAGGTACCTGTGCTAACTATAATAGCAGGTAACTTTTACCGAGAGCATATGACTTTTACTGCGTCACGGCTTTATGCATCGGTCATTGTTTATGTCTTTGATTTGCACGAATGCAATAGATGAAGTGCCGCCAATCGACAATGATTCGATACGATTTTTTTCAGTAAACATGTCAGATACGTGATGTATAGTCATTATAAATATCGATCATGCAAAATTTGCTCAGGCTGATCAGATCATACTTTCATGAAATCATCCCGGGTGCCAGCATTTTTTGTTTTGTTTTATTTAAGTCGTTTATTTAAGTTCACTTTAAGAATAGTTTCCCGCGTTTTTCTATCCAGTTCCCGCCGATTCAGACCCATCGTATGTGAAATGAGAACCAGTGTGAATTTATAAATAAAATATGGGAAATCCGCAATCTTCAGCATCTGACTGAGACAGAAATATGCCATTCTACGAGTTTACTGACCCAAATATGCAGCTATATTTGTTCTTAATCTAATATTTAACGAAAATAGACAGCTCTAATGACAGGTATGTTCATTAAAGTGTAGAATATAACTCGGTTTTGAGATAAACATATTTTGAGTTTTTTAACAAGTATCAGCTTTGATCAAAATAACTGGCGCAAATCGGACCCATCATCCAAGATGCAATTTTGGATGTTTATATTGAGGGTAAAGGAAAAGTGGGGAGGGGTGATGGTTTGAGAATGCCAGATAATCAGATTGTTTATTTATTTATTTATTTTTTGCAATTTAGCAATGAAATGGTCAGCACTAACACTATGAACAGTACTGTTGAATTACACTGTAAATTAAACTTAGGATGGTAATGTTACTGCACTGAAATGGCATACTTTTGAGGTTATATTTGAAGTATTGGGTAACTCAAAAGTAAAGAAGTTAAACAAACTATACAACTGTACTTTAGTTCATGTTGTTCTATTTTAAAACAAGAACCCCCCACACATCCCCAACACCAAGAAAAAAAAAAAAAAACAGTGAAGTACTCGAAACAACGCGTCAAAGTTGCCGTCAAAAAGTCTCCCTGATGGGGAACTCAATCTCCCTGAAATGAAATCCAGATCTCCCACATGGTCCTCAAAAGTTCATCACATGTATGTTTTATGTTTGTGCTATTTTTAGAAACGGCCCCCATGACGGCCATCTTGGATAATCAACTGGCACAATATTGAAATAATTCCATTCAAGAACCATTTCTGACCAAATCTGGTCAGAATTGGTTGCATTTTCTTTAGATATTGACATTTGAGCAAAATCGGCCTTGTAAACGCTAAGTAGGTCACTGTGACCTAATTCCGCTATAGATTTTTTTTATTTTTATAATTTTCAATACCAAGGTCCCACTTATGTTCCATGCACTCTTTCAACCAAATATACCAAATGGTTCTGGAGAAGAAGTTGATTTTGTTGTTTTTATACGCCCGTTTTGAAAAAACGGACGTATTATGTCATGGCGCTGTCCGTCCGTCCGTCCGTCCGTCCGTAAACATTCTTGTGCGCGCCATAACTCAGTAACCATTTGGAATATCTTCATGAAATTTTGTAGGCATATGTATTAGGTAGGGGGAACGTGTCTCGTACAAGAATGGTTGCTCCCCCTTCCTTGGTTTCAAAGTTATGCCCCTTTGACTGTTTTTTACCCTACAGGTCTTGTGCGCGCCAGAACTAGATAACTATTTGGGATATCTTCATGAAACTTCATAGCAATATGTATGAGGTCCCAACGATGTGTCGCGTACAACAATGGTTGCTCTCCCTTTCTTCGTTTCTGAGTTACATCCCTTTTATTAGTTCTTTTCAGCTATTTTTGTGTATACTTACGTTGTGCATACATTAACTCGGTAACTGTTTGGAATATCATGATGAAACTTTATAACAATGTGCATGACCATAAGATGATATGTCCCATATAAGAATGGTTGCTCCCCCTTTCTGAATTTTGGAGTTAACTCCCTTTCTTCCATCGGTAAACATTCTTGTGTGCACCATAACTCAGTAACCATTTCGGATATCTTCATGTAAATTTGTAGGCATATGTAGTAGGTAGGGGGAATGTATCAAATACAAGAATGGTTGCTCCCCCTTCCTTAGTTTCCAAGTAATGCCCCTTTGATTGTTATTTTTTTCCTTGCAGGTCTTGTGCGTGCCTTAACTAGATAACTGTTTGGGATATCTTCATGAAACTTCATAGCAATGTGTATGAAGTCCCAAAGATGTGTCGTGTACAACAATGGTTGCTCTCCCTTCATTTCTGAGTTACATCCCTTTTATTAGTTCTTTTACATGTAGGCTATGTCTGTGTATACTTAAGTTGTGCATACATTAACTTGGTAACTGTTTGGACTATCATGATGAAACTGTATAGCAATGTGCATGATCACAAGATGATGTGTCACATATAAGAATGGTTGCTTCCCCTTTCATACTTTTGGATTAACCACTCTTTGATCATTATTTTTAGGCATTTCCATTCACTCCATATCTCCTTAACCCTTTGAAATATTAGAATGAAACTTTGTTGGAATGTGTGTAATAATGGGACAATGTATCCTGAGCAAGAACCACAACTCTGACATGCTTACTGGATTATCTGTCCATGCATATATTTCCTGTTTACTCTGTAACTCCTTAACCATTTAGAATATTTTAACACAACTTTATGGAGATGTGTATATTGTCAGAGGAATGTATTAGAACCAAGAATGGTATATCTAGTATATTTTGTTTATGACTTATCTCCTTTGTTTGACTTTGGCATTACTCAACTTAGGAGCCACTTCACCTTGGAAGCTGATTTTTGGTATACTAATAGTATTTGATGTGTTAATATTTAAATAATGTTGCCGTCATTAATTAAAGTGTGGTTTCCCCTGTTTGTCTGCCTGTCTGTCCTTTTGTAAACAACCTTGTTCATTCTATAATTCCTTTATGACATTTAAAAAACGGGCGTATTATGCGCCGCTTGCGAAGCCCTTGTTGCTATTTTTAGTAACAGCAGCCATCTTGGATTCTTGACCTGACCCAATTTTACAATTTTGAAACCCTGCAGTCTGGTCATGCTCCATGTGAAATTTGAGATCCATGGGTTCAGTGGTTTTAGAGAAGAAGTTGTTTGAAGTTGTTTAAATAGGTCATTTTTTGACATTGGCATTTGAGCAAAATTACACACGTAAACAGAAAGTAGGTCACTGTGACAAAACTCCGCTACAGATTTTTTTCATTTTTACAATTTTGAATACCAAGGTTTCACTGATGCTCCGTGCCAAAATTCAGACAAATATACCCAGTGGTTCTGGAGAAGAAGTTTATTTTGTTGTTTTTGCTATTTTTAGTAACGGCGGCCATCTTGGATTTTCAACCTGACCCAATTTTACAATTCTGAGACCCTGGAGTCAGGTCATGCTCCATGTGAAATTTGAGAACCATGGGACCAGTAGTTTTACAGAAGATGATGTTTGAATATTTGTTTTTAAGGTGTTGACGCACGGACGCACGACGCACGCATTGGTATGACAATAGCTCACTATGGCCCTTCGGGCCAGGTGAGCTAAAAATAGCAAAAACAACAAAATCAACTTCTTCTCCAGAACCATTTGGTATATTTGGTTGAAAGTTTGCATGGAACATAAGTTGGACCTTGGTATTAAAAATTGTAAAAATAAGAAAAATCTATAGCGGAATTAGGTCACAGTGACCTACTTAGCGTCTACATGGCAGATTTTGCTCAAATGTCAATATCTAAAGAAAATGCAACCAATTCTGACCAGATTTGGTCAGAAATGGTTCTTGAATGGAATTATTTCAATTTTGTGCCAGTTGACTATCCAAGATGGCCACCATGGGGGCCGTTACTAAAAATAGCACAAACATAAAAATGACAATTACTCAAGAACCCTTGAATGGAATTGGACCAATTTTGTGTCAGAATGTTCCTTGCATGAAGCCGTTTCGATTAATTGCAATTTGGCATTCCAAGATGGCCACCATCTGGTGTTACTAAAAATAGCAGAAACATAAAAATGACAATTACTCAAGAACCCTTGAATGGAATTGGACCAATTTTGTGTCAGAATGGTCCTTGCATGAAGTGGTTTCGATTAATTGCAATTTGGCATTCCAAGATGGCCTCCATCTGCCGTTACTAAAAATAGCACAAAACATGAAAATGACAATATCTCAGTAACTGCTGAATGGATTTTGACGAAATTTGTGTCAAAATGATTCTTGCATTGAGATGTTTCAAAAACGTCTAACTGTAGACCAGTCATATTGGCCTCTGTTACTGAAAATAGAAAAATGTGAAAATTAGAAAATGTCAATGGAATTGGATTAATTTTGTGTCAGAATGGTCCTTTCATTAAGCCTTTTCGATTTTTTGCATTTTGGCATTCCAAGATGGCCGCCATCTGCGGTTACTAAAAATAGCACAAAAAAAGAAACTGGCAATATCTCAGTAGCCCCTGAATGGATTTTGATGAAATTTGTGGCAAAATGATTCTTGCATTGAGATGTTTCAAAAGTAAATATAGAAAGACCAGGCAAGTTGCCCTCTGTTACCTAAAGCAGCAAAATGTGAAAATGAGAAATTCTCAGTGGAACTGGACCAATTTTGTATCAGAATGGTCCCGTTGCACAATAGCCAGGTGAGCGATATCAGGCCCATTTGGGCCTCTTGTTCATGAACTGTTCATATATGAAATTACAAAACCATAGGCCCAGTGGTTCTTGCTCGCAGTAGGTGCATAAGTGATGATTAACAGGGGGATTAACTCGGCCATTAATTAACATAGAGACACCTGACCATTACCAAAACATTTATCAAATCAAGGACTACTAATATACCAAAAATCATCTTCCTAGCTTAAGTGATTCAGAAATTGGAAAAATGCCAAATTCAAACAAGGGATATAAATGTCTTGTAAGATGGATCTAGATCTTTGGGATTGGGTTGGAAGAGAAATGAGCCGCGACACGACAAAACCAACGATGTGGTTGTGCGCCAAGCGCAGACTCAGATCAGTCTGGACATCCACCAAGTCTGACCAGATGCTTCGACAAGTGTTTAAAGAATAGCTAAGGGTCTCAGCTACCTCCATGCGGACAGTGAAGACTCTGATCAGACTGGGCGGATGCCCAGGCTGACCTGAGTCTGCGCTGGGCGCACAACCACATTGTTGGTTTTGTCGTGTCGCGGCTCAAATAGAGAATACCATGTTAGTGTCTTTTGATATCAAGTTTATCAGGAAAGACCAGAAACAGCGTAGGAATGGCGAGGCTTGCCGAGCCAGTCCGACGTGTTTCTGGTCGAGCCTGATAAACTTGATATCAAAAGACACTTACGTGAGTTTCTATTTATCATGCATCATTAGAAGACTTTGGGACGTAAAGAGAGGCAAACAAGTGATAAACAAACAGTTCTGTTCGAACTTGCTGACGTCGCGAATTCGTTATGATGTAAGTCAGTGACGTCAGTTGACCAATCGAACGTTAATATCACGACCAACGTCAGTGTGTAGCCAATCGTCTTCAGAGATCGCTTCTTAAGGCATGACCTGATAACATTCGCGCAAGCGCAGTTTTACAGTGACATGATATCACATCATGTTATCATACCCCTATTATCAGGTGAATTTTACAGCAGATGCATGATAAAACCCCATCTTATGTGTTTACTGACTGTTGCTAACTTGCTATTTTCTTATTTCTTTTCAGAGGAATGCAACACGTTGAGGCATGCTTGTCGCATTGCTGTTGCTCGTCACATGATCTCTCTTGACAGATGGGATAGGGACAGTGTAGAAAGACTCCAGTTACCAAGAATTTTGCTAAATTATTTACAGTATAAAGAATGTGGACGTTATGGAAAATGTTTAATGGATGGGTTTTCCCTTGTACACAGTTGGTGCTTAGATTCACCCTGGAAGTCAAGGGAAAGAATGAGTGCCGGGCTAATCACCATTAATAATCATCCTCATACACAAGAGTTATGATCGGAAGAACCATAGTGCTGAAGACAAACCATAAATAAATAATCAGGAAACATCACCCCATGTGTATGCTTAATGTCATATTAAAATGGTCTGTACAAGAAAGGTCTGAGAAAAATTTGGCCTGAAAACACTGTGACCCCTGATTAAAACTATCGGCAAGAGGGTTCTGATGAGGGGTCAGGACCTAACTTTTTTTGCAGAGAAAAATGGAAAATATTTCCTTAATTTTCTATGTTACCCCTTCTCATCTAGCATACTGGATCTGCTCTGTCTCCATTTTAAACAGAGAATTAAATTACAGTCAACTGTTGATATCTCTAAGTCGAACTTCAGCTCAGCTGGTACCAGAAAATTTACTTTGAGATATCAGTAGTTTGAGATAACAAGAGTCGAAATGTAAATGAAAATAGGAACAACATTCTTTGATATAAGAAGTTACTTTGAGATATCAGTATTTGAGATATCGGGAGTTGACTATACTCCTCGCCAAAAGTTTAGCATAATGTGAAAGCAAAAATAAGAGGATTAACAGAGATAATAACAAGTGAATTCTTACTTTCTGTGGAAGTTAATGTATTCTTTTATCAACACTAATGATTCATCAGTGTGGAATTAGCAAGTTGGATTTGAATTTGAGTAACAACTGCACATGGCCAGGCGCCAATGTATCTGTCCAAAAAACACATTTTTCGGAAGAAAAGTATTTTTTATAATGCACTGTGAGTGACTTTTCTTTTACACCAACTTACCGTTCAGTAATGCTAAATGTTTTTAGCAAAATGAAAATACTGGGGAGGGGGTGGAAGCATTCATTTCGGTGCTTCCTGTGCAGTGCTTCTGCAAATCAATTTAAAATGGGTGTTTTTGCAATGCTTAAGCATTGGTGTTGATGTAAAAATGCACTCATCTTAATACTGAAAAATGGAACTTAAGTATTATTATTCCTGATGTTCTTGGTACATTAATCTTAAAAATATGCTAAACTTTTGCAAGGAGTATATTTAAGAATGAATAATAGGTTTGAGAAATTTACACTTTTCCATTGTAAGAATTTCAGGTAGCATCTCACTTTTAATTCTTCAGGTAGCATCTCGCTTTTAATTCAAGATGAGGACGTCATACAATTTATGCCGAGCTCCTCTCAGTTATAAGTGAGATGATGCCATAGATCTGTTACCATAGCCACTGTGGAATTACCATCTGTTGTGCTTAGTATCTTTGCAGAATGATGTCTCGATGATGTCACTTAGACATTGTCACTTAGACATCAATATCAAATCTTAGTTGCTATGGTAACAGATGTATAACCTCATTGGCATACAGTGTAACTATGCCATGCTCTGCCATTTTTCAATGACATTACAAACTGAAATTCTTTCATCATAAACTCCAGATTTTCTCAAAGAATTATTCTCTCATCATTTAATTCTGTGCTTTTAATTGTTTGGTTGAAGGGACCAAGTCACAATAACGGGCTGTGTGAATGAGGTTACTAGCAGGGCTACAGAAATTTTGAAATGCAAATCGGTCTGCATGCCCGATGACGTCATACGAACATGTGCCACAATCCAAAATAGTCACTAAAACTAATGACTGCTGACTGTTCCTCCAAAACAGTATATGAAACGGAAGGTATGCATGCATAACAATTCAACACCTCACGCATGCAAAATAATGAAGATTTACTCAATTTGTTTGTTGCAGTTGCAGTTACAACAAATCTTCAAAGGACATAACTACCCCCTTTATCAATGTTTATTGTCAATAAATCGCTCACTGCTGTGTATCTCAATACTTTTGCCACTTTTTCAGATGGGAACAAATTTTGTAACTTTGTATTTGCTTTCAATTTCCCTGAAGACTTAGCCCTTTCAAGGTAGGGGCTACTGATAAGGTAGGGGCTACTGATAATGGGAAGAATATGCTCCTAGGATAAGCAAATTATTCCTTTTAAGAAAAGCTTTGACTATTCTTTTTCATCTCCCCTGCAAGGTGGACAATTACACCACAATTGCATGCTAAAAACAGCAAATAGTCTGTGTTTAAAAAGAAAATATATCTTGGACCAGTTAAGAAAATCAGCTGTATTGCAAGTCTTACTAGGCCATTTTTATCCCCCGATAGCGATGAGCCTGGCGTCCGTCCGTCCGTCTGTCTGCCGTCCGTCCGTCCATAAACATTTTCTTGTCCGCTCTATATCTTGAATACCCTTTGAAATATTTTCATGATACTTCACAGTTATGTAGAACAGGTCATGACGCTGTGTCGCGTACAAGAATGGTAACTCTTGCTATTGTACTTTTTGAGTTATTTCCCCTTTGGTGAGTTTTTTGGCAGATTCGTGTCCGCTCTGTAACTTGAATACCCTTTGGAATATTTTCATGATACTTCACAGATATGTAGAACAGGTCATGACGATGTGTCGCGAACAAGAATGACAACTCTTGCTTTCTTACTTTTTGAGTTATTTCCCCTTGATGGTTTGAGGTGTGATTTTTTGGCAGATTCGTGTCCGCTCTATAACTTGAATACCCTATAGAATTATTTCATGATACTTCACAGATATGTAGAACAGGCCATGACGATGTGTCGCGAACAAGAGTGACAACTCTTGCTTTCTTACTTTTTGAGTTATTTCCCCTTGATTCTTTTAGGTGTGATTTCGTGTCCGCTCTATAACTTGAATACCTTTTAGAATATTTTCATGATACTTCACAGATATGTAGAACAGACCATGACGATGTGTCGCGAACAAGAATGACAACTCTTGCTTTCTTACTTTTTGAGTTATATCCCCTTGATTCTTTTAGGTGTGATTTCGTGTACGCTCTATAACTTGAATACCTTTTAGAATATTTTCATGATACTTCACAGATATGTAGAACAGGTCATGACGATGTGTCGCAAACTAGAATGACAACTTTTGCTATCTTACTTTTTGAATTATTTCCCTTTAATCATTTTAGGTGTGGTTTCGTGTCCACTCTATAACTCGTATACCTTTTGAAATATTTTCATGATACTTCACAGATATGTAGAACAGGTCATGATGATGTGTTGCGAACAAGAATGACAACTCTTGCTTACTTACTTTTTCAGTTATTTCCCCTTGATGGTTTTAGGTATGATTTCGTGTCCGCTCTATAACTTGAATATCTTTTGGAATTTTTATATGATACTTCATAAATATGTAGAACAGGTCATGACGATGTGTCACGAACAAGAATGACAACTCTTGCTTTCTTACTTTTAGAGTTATTTCCCTTTGATGATTTTAGGTGTCCGCTCCATAGCTAGATATTTTCATGATACTTCACAGATATGAAGAACAGGTCATGATGATTTGTCTCATACATGAATGACAACTCTTACATTCATACTTTGTGAGTTATTTCCCTTTGGTATTTTGAGCTGCTGTTTGAGTCTCATCTCCATATCTGTATAACCGTGGCCTGCTCCATGATTTTAATAACCTTATACCTTTTAGAATATTGATGAACATGCTGTGATATCTTATCAGTGTTCCTGACTCTCTCTGACCCCTCCAAATTCCACACCCCCCACCAACCCACCAAAAAAAATTTTTTTTTTCTCCAGATTTGGATTCTTTGTCCAAATTCACTTACTAGAGAGCTCAAAATTAGGTTTGTAGGGCTTGTAGTTTAGAAGTTATTCACACATTTTGAAAGTTTAATGTATCATATGCTATAAATTTATGTATATGGCGGCTGTTTGAGATATTACTTCTTTTTAGCAGTCAAGCATACTATTTTAGTCTGAGTGTTAGATAATCATGCATCTGTTAAACAGATAATGTCAATCAGAAGCATATAAGAATGACAATATATTACTTATATGTGTTTTGAAGTGCACCCTTTTTACCAAGGCCCATGGGGGTCTTTGGTCGGGGGATTTGCCATCTCCTCTGATGGCTATTTTTAATGTCGTTAAAAGCAGTTACCTTATACTAATGTTAGTTATCTGAAGCAACTGTCATTGAATTATGAAATAAAGCCACTTACCTGGACACTTCAGAAAACTGAAGCGTCCTGGTAAATGGCTTCATTTCATAGACTGATAGCATTTAGTATAGACAAAGGACGTTAGTGTGTGCTGACTGTGTTTTACAATATGACAGTCAGACCTTAGATACAGCTGACTTCTTTCATCCCATTAACATGAAGGTTATAAGATGGGAGTTTACCCTTGTAAAAAAATAACTGCAAATGCAAGTGTAATTCAGCTATAGGTCGAGTTTCTGTCTTCCAAAATCAATCAGGAAACTCCATCAAACCACCTGATGTCCGGTAAAAATTCATTCGGTCTGATAAAAATAATCAGAATTTTGAAGTACATTTTAACCATTTTACCAGATTCTGTCCTGAAAACTCTTGCTGAATTTCATGAACTCTGCAAAATCCCAAAGATCTAGTCTTAGAAGTTACCCTAATGTGCTTAAATATTGGGACACCTAGAAACCATTAATTTTCTGTTTGGGACAAATGGAAAATTAATGGTTTCAGGTGTCCCAGTACTTGAGCACTTTAGGGTACAAGATGGATCTAAATCTTTTGCAATTGTTTAAGGAAGAGAAAACCATCCGTCGTAATTAAATGAACTGGGAACCGCTGTTTCACTTGTAAAATAACAATCCACATACTTCTTCAGTTTTAATATTTTTCTACAAATATCTCTGTATATCTATCATGAAACTGCCAATAAGATTATGAGCCACAACAAGACAAAACCAACAAAGTGGCATGTGCGCCCAGCAAAGACTCGCATCAGTCTGGGCATCCACCCAGTCTGATCAGAGTCTTTGCTGTTGGCATGGAAGTAGCAAAGACCTTAAGCTATCCTTTAAGCACACGGCAAGGACTCTGATCAGACTAGGCAGATGCCCAGATCAGCAACTGATCAGACTGGGCAGATGCTCAGGCTTATCTGAGTCGTCGCTGGGTGCACATGCCACTTTGTTGGTTTTGTCATACAGCAGCTCATCAATTTATGAGAAAATGAATCTTAATGAAAATAACAATAAATAATTAAGTTTTCACTGTTTCATATCCTCTGATTCAGTAACCGCCTCAGTCCCAGAATTTGTTCCTGTGCTCTTCCCTACTGCAGCAGCTGATGGAATCTGCTGCCCTGTTGCTATGGTTGTTGTTGGGGAAGCACCCGTTGGCATGGTAACAGCTGTTGGGGTACCTGGCGCTGACCCTGATAGTATTTTACTGACTGTCTGTAACATTGCTTCACTCTGAACAGTGATTGTCTGACCTGCTGGACCAACAGCGTGCAGCATGGCTCCTTGTGTTGGCATGGCGATACCTTAATCATAAAAGAAACTTTATTTAACTCATAAAGTTATAGACATATATAAATCTCCAGATATTTTAGACCTTAAATTTACACTTACATGCACAAATTTATCCTTTAAAATTAATCTAATTAAAAAATTAATATTCTCTTTTTTTGTCTTTCTGTTTTCGTCATACATGTATTATCAATATTTTGCAAAAGTTTTTTTTTTTATTTTTTTTTTGGCTAGTCATAGTTTTTTTTTCCCTTGACCACAAAATCAATGTATTAAAGGGAAATAATATTGCCATGTCAGACGTTATGTAAGGGCATACACAATTATGCCTCCAATTCCTATCACTGTTCAATTCTGAAAAGACGCTTACCAGTTCCAACAGTAGAGAATTTTACTCCAGATGGTGGTGTTATTATTCTTGCATACATCTGTGGCTGTTTTCCTTGTGGTCTAGCACCCTGAAATGAAGTACCGTATTAATCCTATTCAATGTCCTAGGGGTGTTGCAGTTTATGAAAGGAGGGATGGGGGTGGGGGGGTGTATTTAGAGGCTAAATTGTAGTAAATCAGCCACTGCCAAAATACCTCTAATGAACAGTATTAATGTGAATGGGTATACTTTCAGAGGAAGTAACTCTACTATTTTTTTCATCCTGTCTCAGTAGGGGTGGGGTCAACTCTTAAAGGATAGAATCTGCTCCTCTTTGAGTGAGTTCTTTCCTTTAAGCTGTAGACAAAGAGCTACCTCACCCAGAAAAGCAAACAGGAATCCATACAAGGTAATATTTTCAGAAAAGAAGCAGGGGGCATTTATTAGAGCAGGGGCATTTATTAGGAGTAATATGGTAAATGTATAATAGTTATGGTATGAAGCTGGGTAGGAATCTACAACTTAAATTCACCAGCCACCAGATTTGCAAATATTAGTGAAAATAGAATTCCTGCAGATATTCGGCAATCTACAAGAAATAGTTACACCATGGCTTGTCCGCCTGTACGAGTAGATAATCCACAAGCTTTAGCGAGTGGATTATATCCCATACAGGCAGACAAACAATGGTACATGTATAACTATTTTATACCACCCTTACCAGTGTAGACCTTGCTCATTGCGAAATATTTCGTGCTAAAGTTGGCATTTTCTGGTAAGGGTGGTATAATAAGTAAAAAATACACCATCTGCTTACATTATTAACCCATTCAAGCCTAGCGCCCCATAAATGGGACATAGGCAAACAGTGGAGGCCTAGATCAGACGCCACATAACACAGCGTCTGATCTAGGTCTCCACTGTTGGCTTAAAATTCAAGCATTTTTATATGAGAATTAAAAGTGAAAATTTATCAGACACCCCTAAAATGATGAATGGACTCATCCATTTCATAAGGGCAGAAGAATCCATTTGTCATTAATGGGTTAATTTACCTGAATGACTTGAGCTTGAGGTATGACTGTCCCAGCATTCTGAAGAGCTGGCTGAGATATAAGTATGGCTTGCCCAGGTTTAAGCCCCGCTGGCTGGGACAAGACCGTGCGCACCATCTGTAAGTTTGGAGCCGAGCCAGCACTTGTTGTTGTTACCAGTATTGGAGATGCACCTACACAAAAAAGAATTATAAGCCTTCCAGACCAGGGCCCAGTTGTTCAAAGCATCGTTAGCCTAACGAGCTCGTTAAGAGGCCAACTTGTACTTGTTATGTGACTTTTTAGCCAAAAACACCATTTTTTGTTGAAAATATGCACAGATTTTTTAAACAAATAATGTTGGCATATTTGAGATATTAACGTTTGAAATTTTAACGTGTCGTTAATTAACGTTGTTAGTTTTGAACAACCTGGCCCTGGAGTTGAAGGATAATAGAAAGTTCCAAAAACCATGCCTACTTTAAACATGTAAACATCCTTCCAATAGCTGTAAGGTAAAATCACGGACTAATGTATGACATTGAACCGCATGTGATTTTGTTTGTGAGACTATGTCACATGCTAAGTTGTCGTTGAATTGGCCAGTCATACACTATCAGATGACTTTGAGTGACATTCGGGGTGTGGCTCGAAACTGTGTATTGGGATAATTCTTGGATAATTGTCTTAATTCACCATCAAAATATAGGTTGTGCCCACTATATAGAACTGTCTCACTGAGACGGTTCTAATGAGTGATCACGGTCTTGGTTACCACTATCATCCTGACTTTTCCCTGATAAATTCCATACCCTTTTGCAGATTTGCAAGTTGACTAGACCCTTTAACAGGGCTACCCTTTAAAGGAAAGAGTTTTCTACCCTTGAGAGCACATTCTTATAGTCACCGATGAGGAGGGAAATATACTGTGCATGGATCTGAGTACATTTTCTAAAGACTGTCCCCCAGCACCTAATTCTAAAATTCCTTGATTGATTGTAAAAACAAACAAATCAATCACTTTTAAAGAGTTAAATAAGATTAGCGACGTTTCAAGGCAAACTGTGTTAAGCATGCCCCTAGGGAGTAGTCTGAACAGGATCTGCAATGTTTGACATTCTGCCATGAATATTTTGACTCCTTGCCATACTTTTTTGGTTATAAGACACGTTTTTTCTCCTTCCAAAACAATCCCAAATATCCAGATCCATCTTATAAGATGGGTCTAGATATGAAAGGGAAAAACCCATCTTATATCAGAATTTTGTAAGATTAAGTTAGATACCATATACAAGGTAATTTTCGTGGCATTCCATTTTTCGTGGTATTTCGTGGTCACTTAGAAACCGCAAATATTAAAATCGCAAATAATTTCCAGTTTCTTACAAAGTGTCTTCTATAGACACAGTGTTCATATATTTTGTTTCTGTTTGCTTCCGTAGTTGCTGGTATTTTTCACTTGAGCCAGTTCTTTCATCAACCTGCGGCGGCCCCGCCGCAGGTTAATGAACGAACTGACTCAAGTGAAAAAGAAATAGTTTTGCTCTTCGTGCATGTTGCTAACCGCAAAAATTAAAAATCGCGAAATTTTTTTATTTATGTCTCGACCCTTACATGTAACAGCGAAAATTTGAACCCACGAAAATTGCCGCATATACGGTACTTGGGGTCTTTCTAGAAAGGAGAAACTACCTTTTATGGCCGAACAACTATGGTATAAATTTAGTTTGTTCTAAACTTCAAATAATTACAGTAAATATGTAAAATGTCACAACATTTAAGGTAAACTGAAACACTATCATGGGAGATAATTATCCCCCGCCGAAGGCGGAGGGATATAGTTTTCTCCATGTCTGTCCGTCCGTCTGTCTGTCCGTCCTTCCATCCGTCCGTCATTCCGTGGAGGGATATAGTTTTCTCCATGTCTGTCCGTCCGTCTGTCTGTCCGTCCTTCCATCCGTCTGTCATTCCGTCCGTAGCCATAACTAAGTAACCACTGGACGGAATTTCATGAAACTTAAAATAAATATATATCACTATAACGCGCTGATGCACGTGAAGTTTCGTCAAACTCGCTTCAGTAGTGCATGAGTTATTGCCCTTTAATGGACTTAAAATTAATAAAATGAGTCATAACTAACTAACCAATTATCAAAACTTCATGAAACTTATACTGAATATGTATCACTATAACACGCTGATGCACGTGAAGTTTTGTCGGACTGGCTTTAGTAGTGCATGAGTTATTGCCCTTTAATTGACTTATAATTAATACAATAAGTCATAACTAAGTAACCAATTATCAAAACTTCATGAAACTTAAACTGAATATGTATCACCATAATCTGGCTATGCACATAAAGTTTCGTCAGAAGGGTGTCAGTAGTGCATGAGTTATTCCCCTTGAATCAATTTAAGGTTGACGTATGTATTCAGCAATAACTAAGTAATCAATGAATAGAATTCTATGAAACTTATACTAAATATGTATCACCATATCACATTGGTGTATCTTTTGTTTTGTCTGAATTGCTTCAGTAGACAATGAGTTAATGCCCTTGAATTGGTTTAAAATCAACAAATTGAGTCATAACTAAGTAATCAATGAATGGAAGTTTATGAAACTTAAAATAATTATGTATTGTCATGACACAGCAGAGCATATTAAGTTTTGTCATAATTGCTCCAGTAGTGCACAATTTTTAAAATGCCCTTGAATTGATTTAAAATCCACAAATTAGCCATAATTGAGGTATCGGTGAACAAAATTTCTTAAAACTGAATTAAAAATAAATCATCATAGTGCAGTGATGCTGAGACAAGTGTTTAAGAACAGCTTCAGCTTATGCCTCACTTATCCCAGAGTTATTGCCCTTGATTTTATTTACAATCCACAGGTTCAGCGATAACTAAGTAACCAGTGAACGAAATTTATGTAACTTAAAATAAACAATAAATAAATCAGGGCCATTCGGCGGGGGATATAAATTCACTGAATTTGCTTGTTATACAAAAATATGATCTGTGTCCCATTTCATTGGAAACTGCCCTTAAAGTAAGAATTTACACCCTAGCGACTTTTCCTTTAAGAGCCTAGGAAGAAACTTCTTTCTGAGGATACATATTCTCTCAAGGAATCTGTATTTATGGATGACTTGCGATTTTACAATCTTTTCAACAGTATTTCAATCATATCAGTATGATGGGAGGGTGATAATGAAAGGTTGTGTGCAATGCCAATGGAAACCCATTTACTGTTGAAAGGATTTCCACCACCAGAGGGAACTGAACACGGGACTGTTAGATCATCAGATCAGTGCTTAACCCACTGAGCAACTGAGGTTTCAAAGGACAGTCAAACGTTGTCCAGAGAAGCAAAGAGGAAGTCACAGACTTGCCTCTCTTTCTTAAACTGCTTATAAAAGAGTTTAAGTTGTATCCATACACTTTAATGGGTCCATTTTCAGGGGATGTAACTCTGCCATTTTCATTTTTGCTTCCCCTTTCAGCGGGAGTCAACTCATAAAGGAAAGAGTTTGCTCCCCTTGAAGTAATTTTTTTCCTTTAAACCTAGACCCATTTTTAAAGGGTTTCAAAACACACACAAGCAAACAGGAAGTCACAGGTTATCTCCCTTGTAAAAATAGTGGATAAACATGGATTTGTAGTCCCACACCTTAAACAGATAACAGTAAAAGGCCTTACCTCCAGGTCTAAGAGCAAGTCCACCAGGTGTCATATGAGTCATAACCACAGGACTTTGTGTTGCTGGTTTTGATTGGTTAATCACCTGTACTGTTTGACTTCCAGCTGCATGAGAACCAGTTTTTGATTGGCTGACTGCAGTTGTGGGTGGAGTAGCTGTTTTGCTTGTGTCTGTGGCATATAAGGAATTTTACAATCAATATCATTCATGCCACTCATAGCAATATGTAGACAGGAAAATTTTGTACCATTAAAAATTCTAAATACTTGGACAGATAGTTGTGAGCAAAAAGCACATATCCAGATCAGACTGCTCCTGCTTGCCTTTTCATCTGCATCTTTCATTACTGCATCACAAACTGTTGCATTCCTGCACACGAAAAATGTCATATTTACACAAGAACACAATAGAACATGCCTAATGGGTGCTTGACTCTCACAGTTACAGAGTATCAAAACATCTAACAGAGTAGGTAAAATATGATGTCACTGAGCCATTAAATATAGATCAATGTCATAGATGGATAGCTGAAGCATGCATGCAATCATACCTACTTGTGCAGATCCTGATCAGGATCCTCCAATAGTATAATCTGGGTCACACTGTTTGAGCAGACTTACCTCCAGGTTTGGAGGGTGGAATTGTCACTATGCCCCCTGATACTCCTGCCTGGGGTATGAGATTAATAGTCCCTTTAGGGGTCTGTATTAGCCCTAGCTGGGGCTGCCCTTTGCCACCAATCTGAACTAGCTGACCTTTAGCCTGTGTTAGTGGTTTCCCTGTCAGTGTGACCGGTTTTGTACCACTAGCTACTTGATGCACCACATTTCCACCTGTAAATAACAAATATTGTAATTAACCGGCCTTAAAATTAAAATAAAAGCATCGCAAACGACTGCGTGATACCCCGCCACTGCAAACCTCTGTATATCCCCAGGGCAGGGGCAGCCTAACCCCATTGAACATGGATAAAAAATCTTTGTCATAACAGGACACTTCATTACTCTGATCACTTACAATAGGCTTCCATTAAATCACTTACCACTCTAATCAAATACAATTTTTAAGTGATTTTAAACATGTGGCCACGGTGCAGGGGTCAAATTCTAATCACCACCAGAAGCTTTTAGTACTTCTATCAATGTGTAAATTTCTGAAAATCTGTTTCACATGAATTTATATAGATTTTATCATCATTTTATGCATGTATATGGCCAGGGGGCCGGGAGAGATAACTCCCATGGATAAAAATTGAGCATCACAGGATGCTTTCATCACTCTGATCATTTGCTGTAAGTTTCAGAAAAATTGCTTCAAACTCTGATTTTATATGGAATTTTTCATGATTTTATACATGTATATAGCCCTAGGGCAGGGGCAGATAACCCCCGATGATAAAATTTCTGAGCTCATACAAAGCTTTTGTTACTTCGATCATGTTTGTGAATTTTCATCATGATACTCCAAGTAGTAAAGGAACTAGAGGCCAGAAACCAATTTTTGTACATTGACAAGTGCCATAACTCTGTCAGAAATTATCGAAATTTGCCCATTAACAATCCCAAGCGAGATATTCTCGGTACAAATGCATATGCAAAATTTGAAGAAAATCCATTGATAAATACTTAAGATATCGAACGGAAACGAAGTGCGGATGGACGGACAGACGTACGTACTACAGACGGACGGACACACGGACGGCCAACGTGAAAACATAATACCCCGCCACTAACGTGTGGCGGGGTATAAAAATTGGGACACTTAGAATAATTAGAAGAATTAACAACACAGTTTACAATGCAAAGATGCCTCCAACAAAGATGGAATGACAAACGGTGGAGACTCTGATCAGAAAGGAGCAGTCTGATCTAGGCCTGTACTGTTTGCCCAGACCTATCTGTCCCAATAATTAGAATTTTTATGGTACATATTCCCTAACATACCAGTATACACCATCTATCATCACCACCTGGAATAGCTTTCCACCATATCGAAAGTGGAAGACATCGGTGAGTTGTAGCCTTTATTTACAACTTCTTCTTTGTTAGTGAGTGCACAATCAATTGCATGGATGCAGGTTTTTATTTGAAATAAGTGTTAAAACTTATCAAAAGGCACTGTTTATCATTTCGTTTCTCAAATATTGTTTACCTTGAATTTTAAAAGCTGTGGTAGTCCTTGGTTGTGCCCCTTGATGACCTTGTGCTGCCAACAGATCAGAAACAGAGAGCATCTGTCCACTATTCATCTGCTGAACAAGGCGGGCCATGAAGGGGTTGCTTCCAGGTTGCGGAGAGCTTGCAACTGTCACTGAACCTCCTCCTGCACTTGTTGCCACAGTAACAGTTTTCGTTACCATGGAAACTGTTGTCATGACCTGTGGAGATGGGGATCCATGACCTTGACCCTGGGCTTGGCTCAATGCTCCAGAAACTTGGCGATGGAGAAGAAGTTCTGGTTTTGTAATCACTATGTTGGGAGGAGCAGCTTGTGAAATTAATGACTTCACTTGACCTCTGCTTTTCTCCTGTGACATCGCCTCTGACCTTGCAGCTGTTTCTAACACTACAGAAAGATCAAAAGTTTGAAAAACACTGAATTAAATGACTTAACAATGATTATTTGTTTGAGAAAATTTAGAGTTTCTGTTGTGTAATGTCATTGAAAAACTGGTGGAGCATGGGATATATCTGATACCACAGCAACTAAGAGGTCATACTGATGTCAAAGTGACGCCACTGAGCCGTCATTCTGCCAAGGACCCAAGGTACTAAGCATAACAGGTGGTAATTCCATACTTGTATGCTAACAGATTTATGATGCTATTGGCATCGAAGCATGCCATGCTCCGCCAATTTTTCAAAGCCATTACAAACTGAAATTCTTTAAACTGAAACTTCAGATTTTCTAAAACAAACAATTATTCTCAAGTCATTTAACTTGGTTAAAGTGTTGCGAGCACTGCCAGAACACATTTTGTATGCAAAATTTACCTCAGTCATTTGGTAAAACTAGATATATGCTAGTTTATTTTTTATCTAATGCCCCCCCCTCCCACCACACACACACACACATGCCCCCCCCCCCCCCCCCCACACACACACAAACACACACAAAATCCTTTCAACTTGTAGGAAAGTGCAAAGTGCATAAGTTTAAAATTTTTACAGAATGACTTTTTGACAAAAGTAATTACTGTATAGGATAGAGTGTAATAAATTCTCCATATAATGCTGTCTTTCACAGCACTCATGTGATAAAACTCTGAATTTCTCCACCACATGATGACTGAGCCGCAACAAGAGAAAACCAACAAAGAGGCATGTGCACCATGCTAAGACTCAGATCAGCCCTGGCATCTGCCCAGCCTGATCAGAGTCTTCCTTGTCTGCATGGAATTAGCTTAGACCCTTGGCTACACTTCAAGTGCACAGCAAAGACTTTGATCGGACTGGGCAGATTCCCAGGCTGATCTGAGTCTTTAAATGGTGCACATACCATTTTGTTGGTTTTGTCGTGTTGTGGCTCACATCATTTTGTTGAGAAATTTAGGCTTTTTATGTTGTGAACCCTCATTAAGGTGGATGGGTTAACTGCCATGCTATTCTGCCAATCATTTGAGCCGCGACACGACAAAACCAACAAAGTGGTTGTGCGCCCAGCGCAGACTCAAATCAGTCTGGACATCCGCCCAGTTTGATCAGACTCTTTGTTAGCTGCTCAAAGGGTAGCAAATGGTCTAAACTACCTCTGTGTGGACAGCGAAGACTCTAATCAGACTAGGCGGATGCCCAGGCTGAGCTGAATCTGCGCTGGGCGCACAACCACATTGTTGGTTTTGTCGTGTTGCGGCTCATTTTTTTTTTAGAAAAAAAAACTTCAGTAACTTTGTGTTTGCTTCCCTGAGTGAAAAACCCTACAAAATGGGGTCTCCTTGGGGAGCAAATTATTTCCTTCAAGAGCTGACCCAGCTGAAAATGGAGGCACAATGAAAAAGGCAAAGTTGCTTCCCCTGAGTGTGTTTGCTGACTTTAAACCATCTCACAAAGGCAGTTCTAGGTCTGTGGAACATAGAGAGGTCCAGATAAGAAGGGGTAACAGGAATTTCAAACTTTTCCATAAAAACATATGTTATGACCCTCATTAGAACCGTTTCAGTGAGACGGTTCTAATGAGTTGTCACAACATACGTTTTCCTTGAGAAATAAGAAAAATTATCTTCAAATTATCCTGGAAACCTCACTTTATCTGGAGCTCTGCACAATGTAAGATTTTTAATTTGTTGCAGCTCGCATTAGAGCTGCCTAGCCAAAGTACTTATAATAAAACGTGCCACAATCTCCAGTGTAACAGAAAATACCATATTTCTTCAGTTATAATACAGACATTTTTCCCTCCTAAAATAATCCCAAAATCAAGATCCATCTTATAATATGGATTTAGATTTTTGGAATTGTTTTTTGCAGGGAAAAACTCATCTAAAACCCTTCCAAAACAATCCCCAAAAATCAAGATCCATCTTATAATATGGATTTAGATTTTTGGAATTGTTTTTTGCAGGGAAAAACTCATCTAAAACCCTTCCAAAACAATCCCAAAAATCAAGATCCATCTTATAAGATGGATCTAGATTTTCAAGATTGTTTTTGCAGGGAAAAACTCATCTACAACCTTTCCAAAACATTCCCAAAAATCAAGATCCATCTTATAAGATGGATCTAGATTTTCAGGATTGTTTTTGTAGGGAAAATCCCATCTTAAAGCAGGGTTTCTTAAGACAGGTTAAGATATTTTGGGGTCATTCTAGACAGGCAGAAACCCTGTTAAACAGCCAAATAAATACAGTAAAAGTACCTTGTTTCACAGTTTTCCCTGCAGTGCCCTGTGCAGTAGCATGAGCTAGGACCTTGGCTGCCTCTGCCTTGGCAGCCTGGGCTTGGGCGGCCTGAGCCTGGGCAGCTTGCTGTAGAAGTTGCAACTGGGCATTAGACAATGACTGGGTTGGCCCTACAAATGCAAATATAACAGAATTGAACTGTGACTTGACAAAACTGACAAAGTGGCATTTGCACCCAGCGAAGACTCAAATCAAACTGGGCATCCCCCGAGTCTGATCAGAGTCTTTGCTGTGCACTTAAAGTGTAGCTAAGGTCTAAGCTACCTCCATGCCCACAGCAAAGACTCTGATCAGACTGGGCGGATGCCCAGGCTGATTTGAGTCTTTGCTAGGTGCACATGCTACTTTGTTGGTTTTGTTGTGTCACGGCTTAATTAACAATACTCCAATACATATCTTTTTAATACTGAGAAGTATTCAATGATAAGTTCTATAAAATCTAAATTATTGAACTAATTCTGCAGAATCACTTAATATTAACAGGCCACCACCCACTAAAGCCCAAGAAATAGATGAGCTGTCAGGTGCCTTTGTAGCAGACCTGTTACATACAGGACTTAGTGTTTACTCATTCATCTCATGTAGGGTAAAAGTCCTACAAATCATACAAAACAACTGGGCTTGACTGGACTATGGCGGACTGGATATTTACACAAAACTCACTTCTCAACATTTCTGGCTCTCCAGTGACCCTTGCCTCCCATAGGAGCAAATTCTCTCCTTTAATTTGGTCCTTGACACAAAAAATTCTTTTTATAAAACATCTCCAACAAAATGAGAGAATAAGATCTTGATCAGGCTGGGTGGGTGTCCAAGTTGATTTGAGTCTTTGCTGGATGCAGATCTGTAGATATGAGGGAGTATTTGGTGTTAATTAGGAATAATTTTGTTAATTCTACATGAACACATATGTTGTGTCCTTTCATCTGAACTGTCTCATTGAGATGGTTCAGATGAGGGGTCACAACAAATGGTCTCAATGAACAAGGGCTTCGCAAGCGGCGCATAATACACCCGTTTTAATGTCATAAAGGAGTATGGAATGAACAAGATTGTTTACAAAAGGATGGATAGGCAGACAAACAGGGGCAACCACTTTATAACTAATGACGGCAACATTATTCAAATATTTAACACATCAAATACTATGAGTATACCAAAAATCAGCTTCAAAGTTATTGTGGCTCAAAAGTTGAATAATGCCATAGTTGAACAAGGGAGATAATTCATAAACTAAATATACTAGATTCTTGGCTCTACTACATTCCCCTGACAAAATCACATGTAGGGTTAAGGAATCACAGAGGAAACAGGAAATTTATGCAAGGGCAGATAATTCAGTAAGCCAGAGTTGTGGTTCTTGCTCGGGATACATTGCCCCATTATTATACATATTCCTACAAAGTTCCATTCTAATATTTCAAAAGGTTAAGGAGATATGGAGTGACTGAGAAATGCCTAAAATTACTTATCAAAGGGAAGTAACTCCAAAATGAAGAGAGGGGGAGCAACCATTCTTGTATGCCACGCATCGTCTTGTGATCATGCACATTGCTATAAAGTGTCATCATGATATTCCAAACGGTTACAAAGTTAAGGTATGCACAAGAAATGTATACACAAAAATAACCATAATCAACTAATGAAAGGGATGTAACTCTAAAATGAAGAAAGGGAGAGCAGCCATTTTTGTACGCGACACATTGTTGAGACTTCATACACATTGCTATGAAGTTTCATGAAGATATCCCAAACGGTTATCTAGTTATGGCACGCACAAGACTGGCAGGGAAAAAATTAATCAAAGGGACATAACTTGGAAACTAAGGAAGGGGGAGCAACCACTTCTGTACGCGACACGTTCCCCCAACCTAATACATATTCCTACCAAATATCATGAATATATCCCAAACGGTTAATGAGTTATGGAGCGCACAAGAATGTTTACGGACGGACGGACAGATGGACGGACGGACAGCGCCATGACATAATACGTCCGTTTTTTTCAAAACGGGCGTATAAAAATAAGAAAAATTATCCTTAATTGTCATCTAATACTCCCTCCTATCTAGACCTCCGCTGGGTGCACATGCCACTTTGTTGGTTTTGTCATGTCGCAGTTTATATGGTGGAAACCATTGAGGTGTGTGTACCCATATAAACAAAGTAATAGTAGTTTATTAATGCAATAAGCCATAAGGCCCATGAGCACATATACATATAACAATATACATGTTATGCAGGATATACAGTAATAACTGAACAAAACCTGAACCTACCACTAGCAGATGCTGCTGACACTTTACTGGCCTGAGCTGACACCATATTGCTGATCACCTGACGCAGACTGGTTTTTGTTCCTTCAGCTATCTTGGGACCAGTCTGTGCTACCGTTCTTGGACTGGACTGCCCCATCAGAGGGCTAGGATGAAGACCCTTGGGACTGGCTAATAACTGGGCCTGCGTGCCTTGCTGTAGAGGGCTGAGATCTTCCACATTGATGCTTTCTGAGCTGGCGGTTAATGATGATGGCAAGGAAAGGTTGCTCACTGAGGGTGGGGGTTGGTGACTACTGGGTTCTTTGGGCTTTGGCTGAAAAGGACATTTGTAAAATGATAATGTCCTGATGAGGTTAATGAGTGACTTTTATGCTTTAACAGTTTAAGCGCCAGAGATGAAAATAGCTGATTTTTCAAACAGCATAGATCCTGATGAGGTGGCTCATAATGAGCCACCTCTTCTAGATCTACACTGTTTGCCCTCTAGTTTTTGAAGTCTAAATATAATGATATATAGCTTGAATGAAACATTTTTTGAAATTTTGCAGACATAAAAATTGTCATTTTCTTTTTGGCGCTTAAAGGGATTAAATGTTACTAACCACCATCATCAGTTTTGACATCTTAGAGATATAAGCAACATAAACAGCACATGATACCTTGCCACTGCAAACTCATTTCACCTTTTTCTCCTTTTCCTTTTCGTTGTTTTTATTTATTTTTTTCTTCCCATTTTTTGCCATATGGCAGAAATTATAAACCCTAATTGTAACATAAAGCTAACCATACTAAGCTATGAGAGAGAATGGATTAACGTTTTTTTTCTGTAAGTTTAATGACTACTGTAGCTGACAGAGCTGCTTTAAGGGCTTGGTCTAACCTGTCTTTCTCAAGAGGTAGCCTAGTCTGGGGCTATAACTTTACATAAAAGAATAATAAACTTACAGTTTTCTGTACTTTAGGCTTGTGTAGAGATTTTCTCGCTTTAGCAGCAGCTGCCTGGGCTTGATGAATCTTTTCTGAAATATACAAACAAACCTTCATTTAACCCTTTTTTATCAGTGGACTTGTCCATCCTTATTATTTGGACAAGTCCATTTCTAGTATTAGGGTTTTCTGACAAACATTTTCATTTTCATTGTATTTTGCATAATAATCCCTGGAGGCAATCTGTGTTGATCCTAATCAGATGCCGCATTATGCAGATTAATACAGAAGTAGAGAATAAATGTCTTTATGGCATATGCCAATTCCAAGTCAAATGGAACAGAATGTTGTCAATTTTAAAAGGTGAACTGCACATTCCCTGACCACACCTGTAAGTCTGTTTACGGTTACATGCTAGCATGCACATTCTTCACAGCAGGATATATTCTATCATATATGGGGTTCAAAGAGTTATACGGTTTACCTACATGTACTCCTTTAGGAGCAGTCTGAAAGAGTCTGTGTAAGATCTGAATCATACAGTATTTGCCCTGGTAATCAAGTTCTAATACTGGCAACTCTTGATATCTCAAAATCCAAGTTCATCTCAAACTACTGATAGCTCTGAGTAAATTTTCTGGTCCCAGAAAATTTACTTAGAGATACCAGTAGTTTGAGAAAACGTGTTGAAATGTAAGGAAAATTAGGCACTGTGTCCAAATTATATTCTTTGCTATCAGGGAGAACTTTTAGATATCAGTGTTCCGAGATATCGAAAGTTGACCATACTTTGAATTTTTATGGCAAGATCCAGATTACTTACAGAGTCTGTGAGGTAAAATAGGCTTATTTTAATTCCAGATTCAGTCTAGGTAAAGGTAAAGGTTTCCCATAGCCTAATAGCCGTAGGGGCAGTGAGGGTTAGAGACCCACTGTATCTTGGGCACAGCTGATGAAAGGTGGAGTCCATCTCTCTCCTTTCGCTACCTTATCCTTCCCTAATTAAAAAAAGGTACCCATTTACTGCTGGGTCGACAGAGAGAGTTTTCCAGTCGTCGAATGGCGACGGTAAGCCGCGAACTCACGACCTTCCGGTGACTTTCTGCACAATAGCCGAGCCATTCAGTCTAAGTTCTTACCAAATTCTTCTTCTGTTCTACATCTATGTAAATAGATCCATATTTTTCTGTTCACATCATATTTCACACAGGGATCTTTCTCCGAGTGAAGTCTGTCTAGGGCTCCACTCACAACAACGTTGAGCTGCAAGAAGGTCAAGGTCAAAGTTAAAATTACTGACAAGAATAATAAATGGGCCCCGACATGACAAAACCAAAGAAGTGGCATGTGCTACCAGCAAACACTCAGATCAGCCTGGGCATCCGCCCAGTCTGATCAGAGTCATTGCTGAGTGCAGTGCTTTAAGGGTAGCTAAGGGTCTAAGCTAGCTCCATGTGGACAGCATAGACTCTGATCAGATTGGGCACACATGCCACTTTGTTGGTTTTGTCATGTTGCAACTCAAATTTCCTGGGGCTTGCAAAGACTGAGCAGTCTGGGCTATTTTCCAGTTGCTGTACCGTACTGTAACTTGCCTTATTTTGCCGTGTTTTTATTTCATAAATAACCTTCCCTACATTTATTAATGTGTTCAAGAACTCTAAACAAAATATCCCATTTATGCCACTTGGATAGTCAGACATTGCATCAACATTGATACATCACTGTTTCAAAGCTCTGTTTCCTGCTCACTTGCAGTCACTTATTCTGCTATAAGATATAACAGAAACTAGAGCAGAATTTCTCTTTAAAACAGATAGCAATTTCTTCTGCTCTCTTTTAAGACAGCAAACAGAGAGCAATATTTAATTCTTTCCTTTAAGACTTACATCAAAAATCAAAGTAATGGGGAAGACAGGTCTATGCAAACAGTGCAGACCCAGATTAGACTGCTCCTACAGGAGCAGTCTGATCAGGGCCTACACTGCTGGCTGTTCCATCCACATCTTTTAGATGCATTACTCCATTGAAAAAAAAAAAAACATTTCAAGTTTTAGGACAGTCACAGTAATCATCATAGGTGTCCCAATTTTTAGTTGTTTTTTTTAACTCTAGCCCCTATGAGAAGGGATGCAAATACTTTCAGGTGTCACCCATATATCCCATAATTTCCTCCTGGTGCCGCAATGTTCTTACCTGTGCATCAGTGACAGCTGGAGCCAGAAACTGGGAATCTTTCAACAGCTCACAAATATCACCTCTCGTACCTTCACCATTAGGTAGTCTGGCTGCTGAGTCCCGCACTGGAATACATGGAATGACTTATAAGTACTGTAAAACAGTTAATATCTGTTGTATCAAAATTTTGCAGTTTAATAGAAATAATATATATTGGTGTGTATTAATTTTGGTGGTCATGATACACCATGGCTCCACCTACTAAAGAAATTACAGTTTTCACACTCCTCCATCCAACTACACAGTGTGGCCTCCATTATAATCGCCTCATTGAGGCGATTCTAATAAGATGCCACAATGTGCGGGTCAATGGAAAGGGACAAAAATGTCTTCAATTCTTATCAAATACTCCTTTTTATCTGAGCCTCCGCTAGCAATGCGGGAGGATTTATATTGTAGCCCCCCTTTGCCCTAACCATCAATATCGCCAAAATTCAAGAACCACCAAAAATAAGTGTTTTTCAGTATGTCAGAGTGCATTAAGCTGTTTCAGTGTGATGGCTATATGCTATATTAAGGTATTGAGTTCATAACCTCTCAGCCCCAAAATAACATAGCACTGGTATTATACAAACTAATTTTTCTAACTGCAGAATGGGGTAATAACTGAATTTTTTGTTTTGTTTTAGTTTTGTATTACAATTTATTGTGCACTAGTTGTTATCTGCATTCACAAGTACCATATTAATCCTATATATTCCAACAATGCGCCACAGCAACAGTGCACATTCCAGTAAGACTTCTCTTTAAGAGCAGTCTAAGCAGAGTCTGCATTGCTTGCAACACATCATGGAGAGTCAAAGGAGTCCATTACAGAAAGAGCTGAAGCTGCGAGTCTGATTATTTATAAATAAATAAAAACTATGTTACTATGAAAGAGAAAACAGTTTACCTAGAGTCAGTATGGTGACAAATGCTGGTCTATTTGACACTAGCAATGCATGCTCCCTGGCCTTAGTCACAGAGCTTTCCTTGTTAAATATACCCTTGACGGGGCCCACTATTGACTCATAACCATGTAACACATAGCTAAAGGCTTTGTGAGGATTGTCAAATCTTATCTTTTCCTGAAATATAATATACATTAATAATAATATACCCTTGATAGGGCCAACTACTGACTCATAGCCATAAAATGTGTAGCTGGAAACTTTGTGATTGTCATTTGTGAGGATTATCAAATCTTATCTGCTCCTGAAATATACTAAAATGCTCACTAGCACTCATAGCCATGTCACATGGTGCTGAAGGCTTTTTTATATATATAACTTTTCATAACTGTCTCTCATTGAAGTTGGGTGTCTTATTTCCAAATATGGTAGATTGTACATGAGCCGAAACACGACAGAACCAACAAAGTGGCATGTGCGCCCAGAGAAGACTCAGTTCAGCCTGGGCATCAGTCCAGTCTTATCAGAGTCTTTGCTGTCAGCATGGAGGTAACTTAAGCCCTTAGCTACCCCTGAAGTGCACAGCAGACTCTGATCAGACAAGGCAGATGCCCAGGCTGATCTGAGTCTTTACGTGGCACACATGCTACTTTGTTTGTTTTGTCGATTTAAGTCACTACCTTATTACATCTTAAAGACAGGAGTGGCACTATATAAGGAGCATTAACTTCCACAGTGTCATTCTCTCGACGGATACACAGCGCCAAGTGTGTGCAACTATGGTTACATACTGCTGAGCCACTTGGGGAACGTCGTTAGGAGAATTGAACTGAACTGAGCTGTCATTCTGTCTCTTGATCACATAGTGTCAACACCTCCAGTCAGCCAATGAAATTATTATAACTGGTAATTCTGGTCCTTTACCTGTACAGGTGACATACACTATTGCTGGAAACCAGACCCCCCGGCAGAGAAGTCCTGTCTTTAATGGCCACTTAAATAAGTTCCATCATTTCACCACTATATATCTTTTAATATGCAAAGAGTCAAATATTCTGAATGTGGTCAAAAATATAGAAGAATGACAAAATGTGTATTCAGAAGCTACATGGTTTGCAAAGCTTCTGATTTTGCTTTTGTGTCTGATATGGTGGTGTGCCCCGAGGCCTTCACCAGCCAACACCAATGGGCAAAGGACAATTTTGATTTGACAGGTAGACTGGAATGATATACATGAATCTACATTACCTGTTCCCGAAATTCTAGCTTCTCTTCATCTGTAGTCTGTCTGACAACAAAGGCAGTTCTTCTGCAAAAAAAAAGGTAAAATTTAAGCTATGATATGCTCGAAATATAAAAGAAAGCTGTTTACAGCATGACAATAAGTCAAGATGGCAGTCTAGTATAATAATTCTTATTCTATTAGGTCCACAAACACTCCAATAACTTTCTATATAATCTGAGGTTCTATACATGCACTCTTCACTTCAAATATCTGCTGTCAAAATTATAATGCCCTTCGTGTTCGGGATAGTCGTACATGTCTTTATGAACTGCAATCAATGTATTACATCATCTGATAGCAAAAAAAGCATATACATATCCATTGTCAGAATCAAATCAAACTACCAATATGTTTAACTGGCCTTTAAAAGCTAAAAATAAGACTCTGTTATTTTCATCTGATTTCAGTGTTCTCACAGTTTCTTCATTCAAACAGTGATTTTCTAATACAGCACTGAACAGATATGTTGTCGGTGTAACAGATTATCTCCTTCAGTGTAACAGGATATTTCTCTGGATAACTTTCTGTTTGCTTCGCTGTGTGACAAAACCCTTCCAACGAAGATTTTACTCTACAGAATTAGCTCCTACAAGAGTAAATTTTTTCCTTTATAACCCAACCCAAGCCCCAGAGAGAACTTAGGCAAAATGGATATAGCAGAGATGCTATGCTTGAAAGTGTACCCATTCACCCATTGCATCGACAAAGGTGACGAAACAGGAATGCAATTTCATATAAGAAACTGTTATACCAAGAGCTTCCCAAGCAGCACATAATACGCCCTTTTCAGTGTCATGAAAAAGTTAAAGAACAAACAAGATTATTCATAGAAGGATGGACAGGCAGACAAACAGGAGAAACAACTCTGTAAGTAATGACTGCAATGTTATTAAAACAATTAACATATCATACATGTATACTATTAGTAATCCAAAAATCAGCTTCCAAGGTGAAGCAGCTCAGAAGTTGAGAAATGCCAAAGTCAAACAAGGGAGATAATTCATAAACTAAGTAAACTAGAGTTACCATTCTTGGTCCATATATATTCCCTTGACAATATACACATCACCATAAAGTTTTGTTAAAATATTTCCAACGGTTTAAGGAGTTAGAGAGTAAAACAGAACTGATGCAAGGGCAGATAATTCAGGAAGTAAGTAAGCCAGAGTTGTGGTTCATGCTCATAATACATTGCCCCATTATTATACATATTCCTACAAAGTTTCATTAAAATATTTCGAAGGGTTAAGGAGTTTTGGAGTGAATGGGAGTAGCCTAAGAAAATTAATCAAAGGGCGGTTACTCCAAAATTAAGTAAGAGGGAGCAACATTCTTATACGTGACACACTGTCTTGTGACCATACACAATGCTATCAAGTGTCAACAAGATATCCCAAACTGTTATCTAGTTATGGCACGCAGAAGATTAGTTGGGGAAAAAAAATTATCAAAGGGGCATAGCTTGGAAACTAAGAAAGAGGGAGCAACCATTAATGTACGGGACACATTGCCCCAACCTAATATATATTCCTACAACATTTCGTGAAGATATCCCAAATAGTTACTGCGTTATGGTGTGCACAAGCATGTTTACAGATGGACGGCGCCATGCCATAATAATGTCCATTTTTTTCGAAGCGGGCGTATAAAAATGTAAATGCAGTTAAATAGCATTGTAATTTTATAGAATGTAAAAAATAACAGTAATAGATACTCACGACCTAGACGGTGGAGGTGTACCCTGATTCATGTCTACAACCAACTCATCCACCTCGTTTTTATGCTTGAGCCAGTGCTGACACAACGGGGCCAGAGCCTCGTCAGAATCTCTCCCTATCCCAATCCAGCGCCACTGCTGGGCTCGTTCCTTGTAATCAAGGTAGGGAATAAAGTTTTCTATATTCATACCTATGAAAGAGCAAATAAAAGGCTTAATACAGAAATCGTCTAAACCCTTTTGAGACCGAATACCTGTTTTGGGAACATATGCAAACAGTGCAGACCCAGCTCAGACGCTGTGTTTTGCAGCATCTGAGCTGGGTCAACACTGTTTGCTTACAGGAATTTCTATGCGAAAGTGAAAGCATTCACCAGAAACCCCTAAAACTACAAAGTGACTCATCGAAATAACAAGGATGGACAAGTCCAATGGTCAAAACAGGGTATAACACATATTGCAAGTGGTTGGATCTAGCTGAAATTTTGTGATGGAGCATCAGTTTAAGAAAATGATTGCTGATCATGTAAACATCGTTTAATGAGACCGTTAGAAGCTCATTATAATAAACACAGTTTTTTTCAAAGAGCTATTCCTTTGCTATGTTGACTAAGAAGTCCATAGAAAATGCTAAAAGCATTTTCTGTGGACTTCTTAGTCAGATGCAATAACAGCTTATGCTGTCCTTGGGAAGTCAAAGTTTCGAAGGAACAGTAAATATGCAGGATAATGCATAATCTGGGTAGTTTTTGTGGAGAAATAAGAAAAATTATCCAACACTTTTACTCAAATACTTCCCTTATCTGGAGCACAGGTCATACCTATAGCTTCCCCAGCCAGGAACTTGAGGGCAGAAAACACAGCGTCAACCCAGTTGTCAAGCTGTATAACCCAGGGACTGAGATCACAGGCTGGGGAGTCCTGCCATAGTCGCACCTTCTCTTCAAGCTGTAAGAAACATTGCAAGGGCTCATGTGCAATATGTAATTCATTTGAACCTTTCTATATCTCTGATTAGGATAACATTAAAGATAAATGCCCTCAATGTTTCGATTAACTGTTAAATTTCTCAGGAAACAAGAGCTGTCGCCTGACAGCATAGCTCGCCTGAATAGGTGCTTGCCCATCACACAGTCGCTATGGTGGTGTGGACTGCTATGCATAAAACTTCAGGCAAGCATGTCCCATATTTATAAACAAAAGCTATCTCAGAAATCAAAATAAAAAAAAATCCACATGAAACTTCAAAGTCCATGAGCTTGAGCTCAAAGAACTAAAGGGGGGGGGGGAGGCAGCTAGGATGTATCAAAACTTTGAACCATTATCTATCATCAGACCAAATATTAGTATCAACTGAGTCCATCGGGGGCACTATGAAATTATTGTATTATGTCTCCATAAATATAAAACTTTAACCAAAATCTTTAAGACAAAATTCAAAGTCGATGACCTTGACTTCAAGGTCATCCAGTGGGGTAAGTATATAGGGTTTTGTAAAAGCTCAAAAAAGTGTCTAACATCAGTTCAAGTGTTAACTAAATCTCTGCCAAGCATTATGAATCAGTATGCAATTAGAAACTTTATTAAAGACCAAATTTCCTAAGTCCCTGACCTTGACATCAAGGTCAACAGAACGGGGTTGGGGTAGTACTCTGTAAAACTTTGGACTAATATCTAGGTACAGTGCAAATATAAAAAGAATTCATCTATGGGTTCAGGAGATATGTGTCTTTAAAAAACTTTAACCAAAACATCCAATCAATAAAAAGACAATTCTCTAAGTCCATGACCTTGACATCAAGGTCACTGAGGGGGGTGGGGGTAGTACCTTGGAAAACTTTGGACCAATATCTAACTACAATGCAAGTATCAACGGAATTCATCAATGGGTTAAGGAGATATTGGGCTTTATAAAACTTTAACCAAAACATCCAGTACAAAAAACTCCTAATTTTCTAAGTCCATGACCTTGACAGCAAGGTCACGGAGTGGGGTGGGGGTGGTACCCTGTTAAACCTTGGACCAATATCAAACTACAGTGCAAGTATCAAAAGAATCCATCAATGGGTAAAGGAGATATAGGTCTTTAAAAAACTTTAACCAAAACATCCAATCGGACGCCGACGCCGACGCCGACGCCGACGCCGACGCCAGGGTGACAACAATAGCTCTTCCTGAACTTTCGTTCAGGCGAGCTAAAAATGTATTCTAGGCAAGATAATGCTCGCCAGTAATAGTACTTTTATCTGCCAAATTTATGATTTGTGATGGTCACTGAAAGTAGGAGGAATTAAGAAACTGTGTGTTCTCATAAGTTGGACGGATGGAGGACTTGGACTTTTATGTCCAACTCAAAAGTATTTCAGTTATATCAGGAGGATGGAAGGATGGTGATTAAAAGATATGTGCAATGGAACCCAGTTTACAATTGAAAAGATTTCTGCCTCCGGGAATCGAACTATGGACCACTAGATCAGCTGGCCAGTTCTTAACCAACTGTTCTAATGAGGGGTCACAACAAGTTTTCATAGAGAAATAAGGAAAACTATCTCAGAATTATCCTCAAAACCCAACCTTATTTGGAGCACTGAAGAATTAAATTACTTTTACAACTGAGAAAACTGAAACAAATGTATGCAATCTTTGCAAGGAATATTTACAATGTAGCAGACATTCACACTTACCTTAGGAGAGGAAATTCTTTGATCAGGATTACTACAAATAAATTCTCGTAACATACTGAAGAAACTGGCATATTGTACAAACTCATCCTTCACTTTTTGAGATCTGAAAACAGAGATATGTAAATACTTATAGAGCAATGAAAAAAAAGAGCTGTTGCCTGACAGCATAGCTCGCCTGAATTGGTGCTTGCCCATCACACAGTCGCTATGGTAGTGTGGACTGCTATGCAAGCATGTCCATAATGACAACACATTTATAAACAAAAGCTATCTCAGAAATAAGTGTTAAAATAAAATTAAAAATAAAAAAAAAGGAGGATATATCAGAACCCTAAACATTATCTAACATCAGTCCAAGTATTAGTATCAACTGAGTCTATCGTGGCACTGTGAAATAATGTCTTCATAAATATAAAACTTTAACCAAAATCTTTAAGACAAAATTATAAGTCAATGACCTAAACTTCAGTGGGGTAAGTATATAGTGTTTTGTACAAACTCAAAAAAGTGTCTAACATCAGTTCAAGTGTAAACTAAATCTCTGCCAAGCATAATGAATCAGTATGCAATTAGAAAACTTTAATAAAGACTGAAATTTCCTAAGTTCCTGACCTTGACATCAAAGTCACTGAGCGAGGTTGGGGTAGTACTCTGTAAAACTTTGAACTAATATCTAACAACAGTGCAAATATCAAAAGAATTAATCCATGAGTTCAGGAGATATAGGTCTTTAAAAAACTTTAACCAAAACATCCAATCAATAAAAAGACAATTTTCTAAGTCCATGACCTTGACAACAAGGTCACTGAGTGGGATGGGGGTAGTACCTTGGAAAACTTTGGACTAATATCTAACTACAGTGCAAGTATCAAAGTAATCCATCAATGGGTTAAGGAGATACTGGGCTTTAAAAAACTTTAACCAAAACATCCAGTCAAAAAAGACTCCCAATTTTCTAAGTCCATGACCTTGACATCAAGGTCACTGAGTGGGGTGGGGGTGGTACCCTATTTAACTTTGGACCTGGGCTTTAAAAAACTTTAACCAAAACATCCAGTCAAAAAAAAATCCCAATTTTCTAAGTCCATGACCTTGATATCAAGGTCACTGAGTGGGATGGGGGTGGTACCCTGTTTAACTTTGGACCAATATCTAACTACAGTGCAAGTATCAAAAGAATCCATCCATGGGTTAAGAAGATATAGGTCTTTAAAAAAACTGCAACCAAAACATCCAATCCTGATGCCGACGCTGACTTTCGTTCAGGGGAGCTAAAAAGGAGACAGCAAAACTGACTTCTGCAAAATTTTAAAAGCTTTCATTAGTGAACTTACACGAATTTCTGCAACAATCTTAAATACACATGAAATATATATTAACCATATATATTTTCTTTCTTTAATCTTGAAAAGGTAAAACTATAGGCACTGTTTTGCAACTGATTTTGTAAGCCTAATCCCTGATCACTTCCACATGTTGAAACTGTCTGACTTATGAGTGCAAAAGCTCCTCACATTTTTTTCAGCAAAAAATGGCAGTACATGTTTCTGTATGTATAACACTTTTGAAAACATATCATTAACTGATGATGCTGTTAGTTTTGAACCACTGGGCCCTGGAAATGAAAATATCAAGCATTTACAAATGGATAGCCAACATATGGCTATTTTGAATTGTATGTTTGTATGATTATAGAATAGAATAGAAATTTATTTGTACAAAAACAACTGGTGGAGATCTCACAAAACTTCTGAAAGTGGCCAAACCATATTTTGGTTTGGCCAATGTCAGGCGTTTCGTGAGAACTCATCAGTTCTTCTTTTACTTTCAAGAAAGAATAGTGCAATTTATGCTTTTCTTACATATGAATTACACAACATTGTAAAACTTTTGCTAACTATATGCAGAAGCTAGCCTGTTTTAATTTCAAGGCAGATATGGAATATTGCATTTACGAAGATCATTTTAAGCAGCCGCTTGATAGGTTCAATTACATGAATAGACGTTATCTATATGGGTGCATTCCCTTCCACTTGAATTGGCTGTAATAAAAACATACATCTGGCTGTTACTTGAACTTTTTACTGACTTCGGTGTCTTTTTTTTCTTAAGTTTTTTCCATTTCCAGAATTTTGTAGACAAGACAGATGTGCACAGAGACTGCGTATAACTTACAGGTCTAGGATATTTGAGTCCTGTCTTTATCAGCTGATAAACACTCAACTGAAATAATCCTCATCAAAGAGACAAATTGTTTACAACAGTCACTTGAATTGTAGCATTTCCAAGTGCAAGTTCATGTGACCAAGTAAGCCAATGATAAAGCCTTCATGCAGCCCCAGAGGTAGCCAAGGTGTACTTAATAACTGAAATCTGAGGGGTGCTCATTGCTTAATGATCACAAAAGCATTGAAATACAAGCAATTTTTTTATCTAGCTCCATGGAGATAATGACAAACGAGGTGACAAGCTCAGTGTATAGTAGTGCATTCCACACAACGAGATTTTGCGTTGTCGGAATACACATATAAGGTCCGATAAACCAACAAATTGCATGACAGTTAAACTTACTCCACATTTGAGAATTCTTCCATTGCAATATCATCATCCCTGGTTACACTACTGTTTGTCTTCACGTCTAAATCATCTTCATCATCATCAAGATGGCTCACATCGATTTCCATCTCTGATATCTTTTTTGTTGCCGGCTTTTTCTTTATTTTTCTTTCACCCTTCTCTTTCTTTAGTTTCTTCTTTAGAACAGGACCTGGTGGGGGTGGGCTGTCAAAATCTGGATTAAAGAATTCATACACATTATTACAATAGTAAATTGATCTGGCATACTGTATCACGTCGAGTTGATAAGCTCATAACATCGGATCACCCGAGAGGGTGATCCGATGGTATAAGCTCATCAACTCGACGTGATACAGTACGCTAGGTCAAGTTACTATTATAATAATTTGTTTATTATATACCTTAGAGAACAGCCAACCATTCATACTTGCCAGCGCTAATGCACAGACCCGGATTCGAACCTGTGCGACAGAGGTATGTAGCTAGTCGTAAGAAAAACGCTACCGAGGCGCGCCATTTTTTTACCTGTTTGTTGATGTTACGTCACTTGTCACATTTATCTGGTTCTCGTTTCCATAATGCATTTTTAAAAAAATGACGCGCCTGATGCTGGAACTCAGACATAGCCTCGTTTTAAAGGATAGTGATACGGATTCAGAAAAGGTCAGTTTGATACAGCGTTCTGTATCAGATAGTAAAAAAACAGGCAGTTCAAAGGGTGTATCATCAATAGGTATATAATAAATGTAAGTATTATATGTAGTAATAAAGTGTTCCTATATGATTGTCAGAATGCCTGATTAAGTAAACAGAGGCCGTCTTGACATAGAAGTTAATGAACAGCAATTTTAGCAACAACACCAAACTGGGTGCAAAGCAGGCAATATGTCACTCAAGTGGCAAGGCGTAAATCTTTTATTCAAACAGAACAGGCCACACTTAAAATGCTTGGGTCAGGGTCTGCACTGTTATACATTCAACCAATTATCTTAAATAAATTTCCTTACAGACCAAGTGAAATAATCACTGATGACAAAGTCTACTTCATAAATCATCAGAGTATTACTTTTAGTAAACTGATACACCCATCCCCTCTCTCCCCATCCCCAGAAGTGTTCTCTTTCACCTTAACATGCTCCAACACATAGAGATAGCACAGCTGCACAGTGTAAGATACCTACCATCATCAAGTGATTGTCCCCCTTTCCTACTGGCCTGACATCTAGCCATGACATCCTGTAGGGTAATGTTCTGAGTGTTGTATTCCGGGTGGTCCTGCATAGAAAGAAAACATTTACTGCATATATGGAAATATCTGCAGGAGTTTTTTTTTTTTTTTTAAATTTACTTTGTAGATATAAAGTTTTGAGAAAAAGAATCTACACTGTTCGTTCTGAATTTTTGTCCAAATATCAAATGTACCAAGAGCCTCCGGCAGTATCATTTATGGAAAGCCTGCATGCTACATGGTAATTGCATAATACTGTAATAGGCTTAAGTACTGGGAGACCCAAAAATAATTATTTTCATGCCTTTCAATATTTAAGTGCATGATGCTACTCAGAAAACTTTGAGATTTTACAACTTTCCCCGACAAACCAAAACACATGTGGAATTTTGATTTAAGGTGACTGTATACACATTCAGGGGAAGCAACTCTGCCACTCTCATTTTTGCCTCCCTTCTCAATGGAGGGGTAACTCTTAATGGAAACAATATGTTCCCCAAAGAGCAAATTCTGTCCTTTAAGAGTAGACACTATTTTGGAAGGACCTCATAGCCCAGGAAAGCAAATGTGAAGTGACAAATCTTGTTTCTCTGTGAAAATTCATGGCAATGTATTCCTACACCTTTATGTATACTGTATTTCCTATGAATGTAAATAACATATGCAAATGTTCTGGTGATCAAACAAAAGAGAATACACCAATGGCACACTGGTGCAGTCTGAAATGAACATTACTTTCAATGTATCATTTTCACATGTTGTTCCAAGGCATAATTATAGAGCATGAGGTAAGGGGGTTCTGCTGATTAATCTGCAACCATTTTTCTTAGTTCTATACTATATATTTTGTTGCCCTCATGAGTACACCCTGACTGAGACAGTTCTTACACAGGAGTACAATATGTATTTTTGTTTTGAGAACAAAAATCTATTGGCACAGTAATTTAAAGTATTGTTACCTTTACTGAGCTTAATAAGTCGCCAGTCAAAGATTTGTTAAGGCTTAGTACATATAAAATCAAGAATTCTAAACAAAATGTGAGCCCCTTACATCTTACTGGCATTTTTTTTTTTTTTTTTTTTTTTGCATACAATATTGAAAATATAAAGTCTTGTTTACTTTCCATGTTATCAGTTTTGAACTTTTGAACAACTGCACAAAAAAGTGTCCTCACATTTTTTGGCAAAATATGGCAGTGCTTTTGCATACATTACATTTTAAAATATAAGGTCTCATTAACTAACATCATTAGTTTTGAACAATTAAAGCACTGTCTTAAACTGAGCAGCCATGACACATATTTTCTCGGAGACTGAACAGATGCCTTCTAATAAAGTGCTCAGAATTACCAGTAAAACCCACCTTATCCAGCCATTTTCATGTCTGGTTCCCTTCTTAATAGGAGTCAACTCTTGAATAAATATAAATATGCATGTAAATAATTTGCTCCTAAAGGAGCATATGCTTTCACTTAAGAGTAGATTCCTGTATGGAAAGGTCTCATCTTCCAGGTATGCAAACAGGAAGTCACAAAAGTTGTCTCCCTTTGTGAATCCCACAATGCCTCACAAACCTCATCATCATCGTCATCGTCAGCCATCAAAATTCTTCTGTGATGCTTTAACAACATTTTACGATAGTCTTCTTCTGAAATCTCTACTGGGCTGATAGGTCTTGGTCGTTTCAGCTGGGCAGATTCTGAATCTGTATCAAGAAGACAGTGATTATTCAAAGAATTTAATATGAACAGCTAGAATTTGAAAATCTGGCACCCATTTCACTAAGCATCTTAAGTTTAAGATTTTTCTAAGTTCCATACAGTTTGTATGGAACCTACAAAAACAATTCTAAGCTTAAGATGTTAAATGAAACGGACATCTGCTTTGTGGAGGCTGAGATATAGGGGTGTTAAAGAGAGTAGTTTGGGGATTATATTTCTTATTTCTTAAAGAAATTATCGATTCCAACCCCTCATTATTACTGCCTCAGCAAGGCAGTTCTAATTAGAGACCAGAACCTACTCCTGCAGATATTTCCATATATCAGAACCTCCTGGATTCTAACAAAACTTATTTCAAAATTATCGCTAAACATTTTCCTTACAGGTTTTGTCAAGTTGAGCTTGTTTAGTGAAGTCACAATCATCCCTGGGTATCAAACCATACATGCACATTATCTTAGTGTATGATAAGTGTTGCATGAACATGTCAGTGCCAGTCAGAAAAGGCAAATGTCACCCCCGATGTTCAGTAACACTGCTATAACCAAACATCACACTAATATCACTTTCTTCCAGCTCCGGACACACTAGAATCTGATGCAGATTATAAGGATCTGTCATGGGTGTGAGGCGTGGATAGAAAAATCTGTCACGAGGGTCACTGTTCGGCATCACGAGGCTTGCCAAGTGATGCTGAACAGTGATCCTGAGTGACAGATTTTTCTATCCGCACCTCACAACAATGATAGATACTTTTTCTTGTACACCACGTTTTGTTTTAACTTCAGAACTTCTTAAAATGCATAATTCTAGTGCTTGAGAAGTTTCAATTTTGGTTTGAAAGAAGGCGCCGCTTTCAACGACCACCATTTGGCTCTTTACGTCAACGACTGGCGTTCATAAACTAACGTCAGTTTTACCGTCTTCGTGACGTCGCAGGTACGTGAGCTCCTATACAACCAATGCATTGACAGCTCGTGAATTTTTTTCTGGTCCTGGGTCAGAACACCAGGGTAAGATAAGATTTTCTATCCCAGGTGAAAAGAATGGCATTTTCTATCCGGTGTGCAAGAATTCCTGGTCTACTGGATTGAAGAACAAGATCAGACACTCTGTTTGGTAATCTGACCATGAACCATCTCCATGAAATATGAACACTCAACTCTCCATTAACTCACCCTTATCTCCAAAAATCTGTTTGATTTGTATGTTCAGCATTGTAGACATTCTGTGCTTCACGATTTTTAGCATGCAGCACTTGTTTTATAGCAAAAGTGCTTCACGCTAAAAATCGTGCCGCACAAAATGCCTAGGCGAATACGACCAAAGTCTCAAGACAGGTGCAAAATGTACATGTCCATACAAGCTTAACATAAAAATTTCAAGACCTGACAACACACAGCTGACCTTTTCTAGATCTGGGCTGTTTGCTCAGACCTAGATCCGACTAAAGGAGCAGTCTGACCAGGGTTCACACTGTTTTTCAATCCATCTGCATCTTTCAGACACATTTCTGCATCGTAAAACCAAATTGTTCCATTTTTAGGAACATTATGGTAATTAATTACCATGTTTCATTTTTATTTCCACTGTAGAGTGGACTTACCATCTTCCCCATTTATAAGACAAGTAGGTTTAGCTGAAAAAGTAGCCTGTACACTAGGTACTGTGGGCTCTGGTGAAGGTATAGGACACAGGGATTTAAATAGCTGTTTCTTGCTTCTTTGAACAGGGCTAGTCTCTTCTTCTTCAGAGGATGTGTCCTCCACCCCACACTCTTGCCGTACCTCATCTAGTAATCTAAAAACAAAAAAATTCAGCATGACAACACGTCCATGTACAGGATAGCTTGCCTGTCAGTGCCTTACCCATCACATAAAAATCTTAAACCAAAACTTCAATGCAAAGTGGAATGCCAATATCAATGCCAAAGTAGATGCTGTAGTGACTCCAACAGCTCTTCTCCTGCTTTTGTGATTCATTAATACAATGGGGCTGATGCAAGATAACACACTGCTCTATTTATCTGGCTATAAAACCGAGTTTTTCCATCTCTAGAATGACCCCAGATATCTAAATCTATCTTATGAAATGCTGCTGTAAGATGGGGTTTTCCCTTCTAAAACAATCTTAAAAAATCTAGGTCAGTCTTATAAGATGGATCTAGATTATTTGGATTGAGTTAGAAGGGAAAAACAGAATAAGACAGATGCAGGTTTTTGACTTGTTTTAGAAAAGGTTTCTTTCCTTTATTTGCAAAATTCAGTCTTAAGAGGCCAAAGTATGGTATCCTAAATTAGTGTTTTCAGTGCAAATTGACTTGTATAAAGAAGCATGTGTCTTAAGCAAGCAGTTTCTGGCCTTCCCTTAGGTGCTTGTTTAACTCTATTGCACTCAGAACAGTCAAAACTCTATGGAATTTTCGCTGTTCTGAGTGGAATAGAGTCAAAGCAGGTCTGACTGTATTCTAGCATGAGAATTTTCCAGAGCAAAGCATAGTTCTACCTTTTATATTTTCTTTTCACTCTGTGCTGGATTGGGTTTTCTTTAGGCTTTGGTGGTACATATTCAAACTTGAGAGGCTCATCTGGGGGCAGTCTGGTTAACTGTTCAAATACCCGCTAGAAAACAGAGATGTTAATATTATGGCAAATACAGCCTTTTGAGAAAAAATGCACTGACTCTAAGTACTAAAACAGTCAGTTATCTGTTATTTCATTTCTGATTTTAATTCTGACAACTTCTCACCAACTCCATATCTGCAGTCTCCAGCGGAATTGAGGACCCTGAATGTACAGAAAATTCTTGCAAAAATACAATTGTGGGCTTAATTTTTTCTTAACATCTTAACAAGAATTCCATCGATGGCCATGTCTTGCCTGTTTGCCCATTACCACAAAACACAGGTAAATCAGAGAACTCGAACAAAGTTTATACTGCTGCTAACATTGATAGTAAAGTTACACCTATGTCACACTTCTGCTGGTTTTAAAAGTTTTGAGAGATTCCAAAATCACCAAAAGTTTAACACCAATCTTTATGTTGCAAATGAACTGTAACAGTTTTGGTTTCTGTATAACTGACTAAGAAACACTAATTTGTTTTGGCAATCTAAAGCCTCTTGCACAATGACACCAAGTATCGGGATAATATGTAAACCTGTTAGTTTAAACATATTTATTTCAACAAATCTCAAGTGTACATAGATCTAATACGCAGAATAAATAGGATTAGAACGGAAGCATGCGCTTATTTGGTTCTTCTCCTGCAAATGAATACAATTTTACAAATAATGGCGATCATATTGTATGTTACTGTAGTTGAAATAAGTTAACATATACATATATATATTACTAGAATAACATCAGTACATACTGAAATAAATACTTCCAGTAGCGAAGTTACATAGCATATAAAGTTGACGCAGACAGTATATATAAACAATAGGTTCAGTATGTAACAGTATCAAATCAATAACCAGTGAAATTTAGAGACAGCTATTGATAATAAATAGAAAAAAAAATTGGGTTTAGCTGTGAGTGAGTGTCGGAGACTCGGAGAGGGGATCAGTAGCATAACCAGTTGCTTGTACCCTACTAAAAAGCAATTATATTATATCAAGTTATGTCAAGTTAACTCCAGAACATTGTATAATACAAAGTATTACTAAATTGCATCATAGTTAAATGTTAGGGACCGACCATTTGATATTCTGGGGGGGGCCTGGTATATTTATCAAAAAAATTTCCTGTCTTTGGATATGCAAGAAAAAAATAACCTGGCTCATAAGGGGGTTCAAAAAAATAATCTGGCTTCAAAAGTAAGTGAAAAAAATAACCTGTCTCCACCCAAAATTTCAAAAAAAAAAATATAGTCTGCAGATAATTCCATTGGAATTGAGTTTTTATAATCTCTCTGGCTTCTGGGGGCTGCGCCCCCAGACCCCCATATTTATAGTTATAATTTAATATTATCTACAATTGGTTTACACCAGTGGGCCCGCATGTGCATACATTTAAAAAAAAATCCTATACAACATTCACATACATGTATCATTGATCTGCCACATTACTAAGTAAATGTTTCCACTAAAACTGAATTGCAAAAGAGTCACTAGCTTATGGGAAACAAAACCATTATGGCAAAATAAACACTCTAAAAGGCAAAAGTCCCAATATAAAACCCCTTATTTTTACCATCATTCCTAGTTTTTCTCTTGTTTCCAGTCTTAAAATTGCCATTGAAATTGGGAAATTGCTTTAGCTTCTGGGGGGCGTTGCCCCCCAGACCCCCCTTTCTTAACTTCTTAGCACATAACTTTCAGCCATTTTATTAATTGCCATTCATGTATAATGTGACTCTATCAGTAAGTATTTATCGAAACTTTCTAAAGGACAAATAAAGCATGTTTGGGCATATATTGGGATAGAAAAAAACTTAAATTCATTCACTTAACTTTGCCAAAACAGCCCTATATTTTTGGCCAAACCTGTTACTGTCTGCTTCCTAAACATTTCACAAGTTTAATTTACTCTCTTTGTCAAACAACAATATTACAGAACATATTGAGCTGCCTCATCTGGATCTACACTGTTTGCAAATTCAACTATTTTCGTTGTTGGCCCTTTAACAAGTTAAGCTTCTTAGAGTAGCTACTGACCTGTCTTGAGATTAAAATTTCCTTGAGAAGATCAGAGTAGTACTTTTGTTGTCTATATCTGTATTCTCTGTGCTTTACTGTCCGACACATACGACTGTACTTTGCTATGTCAGGGGTGTATGAACCATCTGAAATTAGCAAGTTACTATAATCTGGCCCTAGTCAGTGAAGATTTTCAGCTTATACATTTATGGAGTCTCAGACTCCAGATACGAAGAGGTAACAGGGATAATTATGAGATAATTTTCCTTATCTTTCCATAAAAAAATACATTGTGACTCCTCATTGTGAGGGTTCTAATGAGTGGTAACACTGCATGTTTTCAATAAGAAATAAGAAAAATTATCTCTGAAATATCCCTGTTACCCCTTCTTATCTGGACTCCTGGATTTGGTTGATTTGATGCTTAACGTCCACGGTAAACAACTAAGGTCATGTCCCGACGGTCAGTTAACCTAACCACACTATTCCTGGGCAGGCTTAGACCTCCTAAGCGGTTAACCAGTACTAAGTGCACATACTTTCGCCAGTAACTGACAACTGCCCTTCTTGAATCAGCGGAAGGAGAAACGAAAGTATGTGGCCAGACCGGGATTCGAACCCAGGACCTCTGACTTACGAGTCAGGTGCCCTACTGATTGTGCTACCCGGCCCGGCTGGACTCCTGGACTCAGTCTGTCTGTTACAATGTATACTGAACGCCAAAAGAAACGCATACAAGTTCAGGTTCAGTTTTCTTCTGTCAGCTGATTTATGGTTTTAAATCATATATAGCAGAAAAAACTACTGACGCCTGCCAACACTATAAACTTTTCTTCTTGCAAAATTAAACTTGGATTAAAGAGTTATCTCAATTTATCGTGAAACATTCAAAGTTGTTGTAAGAGTTGTCTTTCCTTGGGCGGCATAACAAATTGTTTCCAAAACACGACTCTGATGTGTGGTTATGAAAAAAAACGTCGGTTTTATTACCATGGTGTTCTTCTTAGGAACATGACAGCAGTTTGAAGCTGAACACTTGTCAAATTATCTCCCTTGCAATTAAACAAATAGCAAAATGGGAAGTCCAATAACACCAAAAGTTTTGCAGTGCTACGAAAAATTTCTTTGCAAACCTTTTTATTTTACTCTTGTTAATTCATTTAACCTCTTTGTATGAATGGTTTCTGTTCTTTTCAAGAAATACAGGGTGTTAAAAGGTCTATGGAAATCCAATGGTAAGCCAGTGTTACTGTTTCTACTGCCAACTTTCACCTGATTGTTTCTCTTAAACGCAAGGCTCGACTGCTTTGATTTTTTCGCTGTTTCTTACCCTTGCCGCGGACATTATGTCTGGAGAAAATAATCAGCTGAGCATTTTATGGAATTTAAACTCAGCTTCTGAAAGTATGGTGACTTTAAGTTTAACCCCATCAGAAAAGCAAGCGTTCTGGTCTCTAAAGTTTATGGAATATCGATGCGTTAAGGTGCTCATTCTGTCGGAATATCATAAACAAAGTAACTCGAAATGTCTAAATAAGACTATATACCTATACCTTCAAATAAATTGGGCGTATACATTGTATGCGTTTCTTTTGACGTTCAGTATAGATTCCTTGAGTAATACATTGCTTAAAGCACAGGGTCTGCCCACACTACACAGAAGTGTTAAATTGTCTGAGTCTAACTTTTTTCTCCCCCAATTCTCATATTATAATTATCCACAGAAGGCTGAATGGAATGAATTCATAAGATGCACCTCCTGGCACCAAGTCTGTTCATGTGTGACTCTACCAGGAGGAAACATATACCATTTAAAATTTAAGCATCTATGGCCAATGATCAAAAATGCTAACATTCTAATTTATTGCAGACAGTAAGATCAGAAAGTCCCTAACATTTTGAACATCGACAGTTTTACAGATGATTACAGAATTCTTTAAAATTTCAAGCATTACCCCTAAACTTATGCGACATTACTTGACGGGAAACCAGAAGAGGAAAATTGTACTTTGTGGAGCTACATGTATTTGTCATTTTCAAAAGCCTATTCCTTCTAATTTTTGCTAGGTGTATGACTCGATATATGCACCGCAAGCCACAGTTTATCACCAAACGTGTAGGTTAAACTGCTTTTCGTAACAATTTGTGTTCAGACATTTTACCTACGGTTTTAATTACGATTAGAATCATCTGATAGTGTCACAGGTAAGCCAGAGTGTGGACTTCTTCATACAAATGTTTTTTTTCCTCTTGATGTGCAGCTGAGAGTAAAACTGATATTTATCAATCTACTTACCCTTTAGTTGTGCTTGAAACTTCTTCAGTGGATTGCCAAACTTGAAATTGTCTCCAGCAAACAATTTCCTATTGAAACAAAAAGCAAGGCAATATTACATTAACTATCCTTATATTTCATCTCTCTCTAAAAAAAACACACAAAAAAACAATTTGTGAAGCTTTTTTTTTGCAAAAATATCACGTAGGGCATATGCTGTACTTTTAACTGCCATATGGGTATCTCTATGTATGTGTTTATGAATCATTGTAAGACAACGTTAGCCCCAATGAGAGTAGGAAATGGCACTGGGCAAAAATTTGTAATGTTGCTAACACCCCAGCGTGCAAATTTGCACCGTGATGACAATGGATGTAAAGATTTTCTTCTGCTGACATTCACCTCATAATAGTTCTTTGCAGAACATGTTGCAATTATCTAGCACTTTCATTCTATAATATAATCGTTAGAATAAAGATGATGTTTCCTTACTGGTAAATTGGTTTGTTGGGCAGATGTGAATTCTAATTCGCTCTAGTTTTGCTGTTGTGAATTTCAAGATGTGCCCTCATATTTAATCAGTGATAATTTACCAGTATGGAGAAATTATTTTTTCAATTACTTTATGGAATTTTAATACACAACCATCTAAGTCCAAAATATCAAAGCTGGTGAATTATTATACTCTGTATTAAGACATATTTATCATTATACATTTAACTGATACATGAACATGCTTTAATTGCAAAGACGTGTACCTTATTGACTCTTTCTTTTCGTTGTTGTCATTCTCTGGAAACTTGGGCAGAAACTTCTGTAAAGAGAGAAAATGGCGGATTATTTTTCTTTTATTGTGAGAAAACCTGTCTTGAGATTTATGCAAACTTGGCATGCTCAGACCAGCCTGCACAGATGCAATCTATTCAAGCCATGCCCAGTTTACACAGGCATTACAGGTATATGGACAAACAAGAATGCCATGAGGCCCTGAATCACTCACCTGAGTAAAAGGATCAAAGGTCAAAGTAGGGGTCACTATTTGAACAAGACTGACAATAGATGAATAACAAATGCTGTATACATGAGCCGTGACACGAGAAAACCAACAATGTGGTTGTGCGCCCAGCGCAGACTCAGATCAGCCTGGGCATCCGCCAAGTTTGGCCAGATTCTTCGTTAAGTGCTCAAATGGTAGCTAAGGGTCTAAGCTACCTCCATGCGGACAACGAAGACTCTGATAAGACTGGGCAGATGCCCAGGCTGATCTGAGTCTGCGCTGGGCGCACAACCACATTGTTGGTTTTCTCGTGTCGCGGCTCAATTATGTATCATTGTCATGGGCTACTTGGTTCTGGAGAAGAAGAATTTTAAAGGTTTTTAACATACATGGGCATGATGGCCGCCTTAGTCATGTGACCTTATGCATTCAAAGGTGTGCAGAAGCCCTTCATGAGAACCCCTTTCACAAAATCATAGTAGGAGCTTTAAATATAAACGTATCCATACCAATTTTAGTGTGGCAGACGTGTGTTTCTATATTTAACTTCTTCAATAAGATCATGAAATTTCAACCCATGTTTGATATTTAGATCTTTTTAACCAGCCAACTCAAATAAAGTTTGACTCACCATTAAATGTTGACGCTGTGTTTCTGTCAAAGTCTCATTCCAGGTAGACTGGCTCATCACCTGACTGAATATCTCATTCTTAGAAATAGAAAAAATTATATTGAATATATAACAAGACCTGTCACTGGACAGGAGAGCTTCCCTAACTTGCCCTTCCTTTTAATGTAAAAATTAATATTTCTGTACAGGGCTTGACAAATCAAAGTTTGATCCACTTGTCCGGTAAATAATTTTTACAATAAAAAGCTAAAATACATATGTTTTCCCTATTAACTTATACATTTTTCTGGGCAAGTAAGAAAATAATTTACTTGCCCAGCAAAAATTTTCACTTGTCCTAGACAACCGGACAATGGATTTGTCAGGCCCTGCAGTCTGTATGCCAACAACAATGAGGATGGTAGTGGATGTGTAATAGCTCTTCCTCTACACTGTACTTTTGTACATGTATAGGCAAGCTCAACATGGAAATATAAGCTGAAACGAAACATTCAATTAAGATGACTGGATACACTTTCAGCAGAAACAATTTTGCCAGTTTCAATTTTGACTCCCTTTTCTCAACAGGTGTCTAATCTTAAAGAAGGGGAGCAAATTCTTTCTTAAAACAGTGGCTCCCATTTTGGAAGGGCTATGTCATCAAATGAAGCAAAAAGAAAGTCACAGTAGTTGTCTCCCTTTCAAAAATTGGCAATGAACTGACACACCTTAACTAACACTCTTCTTGGAATTATCATAAATTCTTCCATAATTATATGGAGTTACAAATACCAGTGCTCTAAAAAGAAGGGGTAACAGGGACAATCTAGGGATAATTTTCCCTATTTCTCCATAAAAATGTATCTTGTGACCCCTCATTAGTACTATCCCGTGAAGATGGTTCTAATGAGGTCACAACATATATTTTCATTGAGAAATAAGAAAAATTATCTTTGAAGTATCCTCAATACCCCCTCTTATCTGGAGCTCTGAAATATTAAAAGCACAGTCAATGTCATATAATTTTGAAAAAGTTTGAACATACAGATTCTAAATATACATAAAGAAATCTAAAATAGCTATTTCATAATTAGGTTTCCTTCCTACATGTAAGTCTACTACCGCTTACACCCCCCCCCCCCCCAAAAAAAAAAAAAAAAAAACAGCCTGAAAATAAAGTGGTTACCATTATTGTTATGCTATAAGACAAGGCCTTCCCCTTCCAAAATTTCCCCAAATATGCAAATCTGTCTCATGCAATTCAGCTATAATATGTTTTTTCTCCTCCAAACAATCCCATGAAATCTGGATCCATCTTATAAGATGGATCTAGATTTTTTGGGATTGTTTTGGAAGGAGAAAAAAAACAGTCTTGCAACCAAATAAATACAGAATCATGAAAACAACTTATTTCTTTACATAAATAAACAAAAAGACACTGATTGTTTAACTTACATTCTCAACCAGTATTTCCGGAATCTGAATTTCTTTGTTTCCCAGAAGGCATCTTTCCAGCTTACCAACCCCTTCAACCCTTTTGGCAGCCCACTTTGAGGTCTCCATCTAGCTGCTCATAAAGCTATCAATTGCAAAATGTTAACTGCAAAATAAATTTATCATATTATACAATATATACTCTGGATATATATGGACTAGTGATGGGCAATTGGTTTAAAATCACAACTGATCATCAGTTTATAATTAGAATACCTAACCAACTAGCCATCGATTGTACAATTGGTTTAAATACAGTCCATTCTGTATGCTTTATTTTCAAATATGATGATTCGTCTCATGAAATGACAGATTTTTTTTTATATAGACCTATGTATTTCCTGACCCTCTTGTTTTTAAAGTAGTGTAACTTTTTATTTCATGATCCGATTTTAATGATGAGAACACTGTTTGCTTTGTCTTGGCTTCAAGATATGTATCAGATTAAAAAATTCTGGATATTTAAAAAAAACGTCTGTCATTGCTAAGAAAGTGTCAACTTTTGACACGTGACATCTTGTGTAGGCCCCTATTCCATACTCTCATAGTATGAGATATCAGGTATTTTACTTTTTATGCTGAAATTTCCATTTTTACTTTCACTGAATACCAGATAAATGAAGTTGAAGAAAAAAAAAAAATGTCAGAATAAAATTAGGAATTATAATAAAACGAAATGTTAAATAGGAGAGCGAAGTTCTTGTCAACTAGTGTATTCCACGGATATGGAAAATCCAATGTTTTCATTTCATTTGTGACAAAATTCTATCTGGCAAACATTTTCTATTCATCGTTTTATTCCACTACACGACAACTCACCGACAGACAACTGACCGAAAGTCAACTCACAGACAAAAAAATATTCACCGACACGACAACTGATCGACAAAGACAAGTCGCCGACACAACAACTCACAGACAAAACCCTATTATATTTCTTTACAAAAGTGAATACAACTTCAATAATCCCTAAAGCTCATGTATAACGGATATTTTTTTTCTTATATTTCGACTTTTGGTTAAGAATGGCGACCGGGTTTTCATACATCCGATTTCAAAGGGGAAAAAACAAATTGGTTTTCGATGGTTACATATATAAAAAGGATCAATTCACAGTCGTAGGTGTGGCTCACCCCTACATTTACAAGTTTATAAAGTCTTTGCAAAGGGAACAAGCTAGATGTGAAATGATCCGTCGCGCAGCATTGATCGGCGAAGATTTAATGGCGCCGCGAAAGAACGTGGTAAAGCTGAATCAGCGGATTTATAACGAATTACATACAACTCGCCCCACAAAAATCTCGCCCCAAGACAACTCGCCCCACCTTCAGGTGACAACTCGCCCCACATTCTGAGACAACTCGCCTCAAAGACAACTTGCCCTACCTCGTAAGTATGTTAAAACCCTGTCCCGTTAGGCGCTTAAGGGGACAACAAATACTAATAAGCATTAATGAATATTTGTAGCATGCCTCACAGCCACAGTTTGATAACAATTACGCTTCAAATAACAGTGTAATTATCAACATAAAAACGATCAAGTCATCTTCAAACAATGAACGGCTGGAGACATCTACTGTTCCCTATGACGGAACAACTTGAACTACTCAGCATAGCTCTCTGTATAGAAATAAGCCTATTCATAGGCTCAAGTGACAGGTCGACTTTCCAGTGTCCAAGTTTAATTTCAGGACGAAGTATACAAAATTGGGGCGACATCTGTTCTGGATCCGGGAGAAGAACTCAGATATTCAAGTAAGGTGCGGAGTGTCTGAGAATGTGGGGCGAGTTGTCTTCTGAAAGTGGGGCGAGTTGTCTTGGGGCGAGATTTTTGTGGGGCGAGTTGTCTTGGGGCGAGTTGTCTTTGGGGCGAGTTGTCCTGATTCCTTTATAACAGTCTCCAAATTTGCGGAGCGTACTGAAGGAGAACACTTCCTTGACTACCTTGAAGGTCTAGCACACAACTTCACTTATGAGATATGACAATAGATAAAGATACGCAGTGACATATTTACATATTTGTGTTCTGTTCGGGAAATAAATAAAACAAAAAAAAATTTCTTTTTCATCCTTCTAGGAAAGATTCTGTCGATGGGTGTCGGCGAGTGTCGGCCAACGTCGGTGAGTTTTTTAAAAAATTGTCTGTGCCTTGTCCTGTCGGCCAGTGGTCGTGTCTGTGAAAAAAGTATGTCTGTGACTTGTCGTGTCAGCCAGTTGTCTGTCGGTGAGTTGTCATAGATTCTTTTATTCGTCATAAGAAATATTTTAATTGGGATATCAGAGATTATTCCGAATTATAAATTCAGAAAAATATTGTAAAACTTAGCACAAATAGCGGTTGCTAAGATGTTTGCTTTCACCTCCAAAGATGGTAGATGCTTGTTGCTATGGGCTGTGACATCAACCCCTCCGAAGCTATAGGCCTTTTAGATAAATTATTGTTTGCTATTCAGTTTTTCATATTAAATTGAACACTGAAGAAAGTTCTTTCGTATTTTGGAGTCTACTTAATATTAGAACTTGAGCATTATCTCTGATGGCTATATAAAAGTTATCTATCTATCTCTTCATACAGCATACACCCTGCCTCAACTGAGTTATATGGTGCCTGATCAGATCGTACGAATTAATGGGTGTCCGAATTCAGGTGCTAACTGTGTATATAGTAATTAAATCTTTACATGATGATAATAAGATACATTGGGGCTAACGCTATCACCCATACTACGTATTAGTTTCATAGTTGTAAGCTGTTTTCGTTAATAGTGGTATCTTTACCGTAAAAACGTAAAAATCAAGGCTCAAACAAACAACGGCATCTTAACCGGAAGTAAATACGCTTGGCTAAGTGGTCTTGTTATCGGTACGACCGTCGTGCAAATTCAACAGCAGACTTCCAGCGTGCCATGACCATTTCATGTATTTTGTCAACTGCACGAGATTCTGTTGTTCCAGAATATGATGATTCAGTAAATTGGGCTCGTCAAAAATTTATCGATATAGATCCTTCTTTCGGTATCGGGACGTTTCGCGCCAGGGACGTTTCGTCCCAGGACGTTTCGTCCCAAACAGGCCTAAAATCCGGGACGATTCGTCCCAGGACGTTTCGTCCCAATATTATTTTATTAAAGATGTGAAAAATAATTTTACGATCAAAAAATTTTGGAAATATACAAAATTTTAATATATTTAAACCATCAATTATACGGAACATACAATTATTAAATTCTGGCAGTGGAGACTAGAGGTACAGTACCGTATCGATTCCTAGCCTTCCTAAATAGGAAAGAGTCATTTTGCCGTCTCTCTGTGTCTTTTTGCTGTCACAAAGAATAAAAAAGACTGATACTGGTAAATATTTGATTGAGTTATATCACTTTTTCCTCTTCAAAGAAAGCACAGTCTCCTAAAAATGCTGACGCATCTTGAATTACTTTTTAAACGCTCACAACACGGGGTCAAAGGAAACACACTCAACTGGATCAGAGCATTTCTTTTGGGACGAACCCAGGCAGTGGTGCTGGAGGGGGAGAGGTCATCAGAGGTCCCTGTGACATCAGGTGTGCCACAGGGATCTGTGCTTGGGCCACTTCTCTTCCTGCTCTACATCAACGACTTGCCACAAAATATACAATCACAGGTAAGGTTGTTTGCCGACGATACAGCTCTCTACTTAACAGTAACCTCATATGAAGATGCATACACTCTCCAAGCAGACCTAGACATCTTGCAGGAATGGGAACGAACCTGGGACATGGAGTTCAACGCAGGCAAGTGCCAGGTACTTCACATTACAAGATCTAGGCAACCACTCCAGCCTCAGTACACCCTCCACGGTCAGGTCTTGGAAACCGCAGACAGTGCTAAATATCTCGGCATCAACATATCTAAAGGCCTAAATTGGAATAGTCATATTGATGAAATCACAAGCAAAGCAAACAGAACACTTGGCTTTGTTAAAAGAAACGTGAAAACCCGAAATGAGTCAGTCAAAGAATTAGCATATAAAACCTTAGTGCGACCACAGTCTCGAATATGCCTCATCAGTTTGGAACCCCCATACAAAACAAAATATTTCTAAAATTGAAATGATACAAAGACGAGCTGCCAGATGGGTCAAAAACAACTATTCTCCATACGACAGCGTCTCAAATATGCTTGACAACTTAGGTTGGCGATCTCTTGAAAATCGGCGCATTGACTGTCGGCTAGTTATGTTTTATAAGATTATACATCGCTATGTGGCAATACAGATACCACCATATTTTGAGAAACCCCAGCGATACACTCGTCACATGCACCCTCTCTCTTTTAGGCAGATCCATACCTCTGCAACATACTATCAGCAGTCTTTTTACCCAGCAACAATTGTTCTTTGGAACAGGCTTCCATCAGAGATTGTTCTTAGGGCTGATCTTGACTCTTTCAAAGAAGGAGTCTCTCAGATCAATCATCAGTCCCCATAAATTTTAATACTGTTTTTAATCTGCTTTTAAACTTCACACTGCACTAACACTGTCATCTTTTTTATCATTCTCACTTTTTCACTATCACATCTGCTAGAATCTAGCCTTTATCTCTGCACTGACTGCGCAACTGCACATAATACTCGCGAGAGGGTGCTGCAGTATGAAAAGATAGATAGCGTCTCCGGGGCAGCATGACACAGCTTGCAAGATGAGTTTACAGCGTATTGAAGACAGCCCTATTTGCCTGAAGCATGTATGTGCCCGTCAGTAACTTACACTTAATTTGTACCCTTCTACTATCATGTTCAGTGACGAGCAACCAGGAGTAACTTAGCAACTGAATCCTCTGCACACGCAGCCTTATGTATGTATTTAATAATATGAAATCGGCGCTACCTATATTGCAACCAACCAACATTATGACTGAACACTGAACACTTTGCAATATTATACTTAAAATATGAAAGGACCATTAAACTCAACAACCCGATAGCGATGTTAAAATTTTGGTGTCTTTACCAATTCAGTAATTTATCAGGGTATAATGAATTCATCTACTCGTATCCGAGTAGATCTCGTCAGCTAGTAGTTCTCGTCATTCTGCTTAAAACGAGTTTTTCGCGTATTTTTTCTTCACTTCAACTGCCTTAATCCTAAGTTTATGATACATTTGGTCAAACTAGTGCAAAAAACTCATCAAGATATCGAGCTGTGTATATATATATGCCGTTTTTTTGGCTTGCCGCAAGTGGTTTAGTGATACCGAGTTATTTTCGGAAGAAACGATACGTCACACTTAGTCGGAAAATACCTGGAGAGTGTGTACTGCAGTGTTTATATATAGCAATAGCGCAAAGCATTAGCTTTTCCAAAAATCATGCAGGGGGCGTCGCGAAAAATAGGCCTTAGGGCATCGCATAATCTGACTGGTCAGAGCAGCCGGCACACTGTCCAGCGTCGGTGCCTTCATGGGATCTGATCAGTCTTTTTCGGCATAAATATTCTTCATGATGATCCATGATGCAGACATCTTTCATGCTGAGGATAGACTGATAAGACTGCGCTTATGCCGGAGTGGGCTGATATGTGTATCTGTAAAAACTGAAAGAGCAGAGTTCATTGATATACATTTCTTCTTTTGATGCCAAGTTCAGATGTGCCAAGATTCCATAGACATGGGTTTGAAACAGTCTTTCCTAAAATTTTGATTCAGACTAAATGAGACTCAACAGCCGTAAAGAAAGGACTTGAAATAGGTCCATATAGTTATTTAACTTGAGGCATGCCTAAAACGGCCGGCCAAACCGTTGGAAACCTGTGTTTTTTTTTGTTGTTGTTATTGTGTGTGTGTGTGTGTGTGTGTGTGTGTGTGTGTGTGTGTTTCCCCAATTTGTTTTTCAAATAAATTCTACACTTGTTTTTACCTTACACCCGTGGATAATGCCACTATTCAAGAAGTTAGAAATTAAATACTTTGCTAAATAAAAGTAAGCAACAGAAAGTGCACTAACAATCGGGTTCACTTCAATAACAACTCATGAAAATTTCACTGTTTTATCTGTGCAAGCCTTCCTTTTAAAAGGAAATTTTATCTCTTTTGGATTCGCAAAGTCGCGTGATTACGTCAGGGGCATTCGGGTGAGCACGTTCAAGCCACGTGCTGACCTCTCTTAATTGGGTAAGGTTTTCTAATATTGTGTCTACTTTGCAAACAAATTCCGAATGTAAGTCAACATTGCAGGAAAAACACAAAAATATTAAAATAGCAAACCTGACCCAGTCATCATTTATCGTTTTCAGCAGCCTCGTGAACAAGACAAACTCTACGTCTCAGTTTTATGTTTGTTTTCGTCTGCTGTGACCTCATTAAAAAAAATTGAGCGCATTCGGCATACGAACGGACTTTGTTACATGAATAAGATGTCATAAATCATTATAATATAGGAACAACAGCAAAATGGGTTTTATATTTATTTTAAAATTGAGCTCAAAAGCAACATGACGAGAACTGCTTCTGGACGTGACGTTGTCTGTGCGTGATAGCATATCAAATAATGATCGCTCCCTGAGGTTCGTTTCTATAAATAAACTCATGACGTGTGTGTCGAAACCAGAGTTATTAGGTACACAATGCACAACTACCGCAAACTGAAAGAAAACCTGCCTGTTTGGGAGAAAACAGGAAACTGTTAGAAAAAAATGACGAGAACTACTCGGATACGAGTACATTTCACATATGGTACACACTGCCATAACACTTGACTACTATATATAGCGCGAGGGGTTGCCGCTTTGAGACAAGGCACAGAAATGATAGGATAGTCAGAGGTGAAAACTAAAAATGAGATACGACAGGAAGGCTATAAAGAAAAAAAAATGACCAAATGCATTTCAATCCTCAAATCTGGCTACCTGGGAATTCTTCAAACCAGCACAGCCCAAAGAGACCATTAGAGTCTACTTACATTTGGCCGACTCTACTTAAATTTAGATTGTTAATCGAGACAGCTCCCGTCCGAAGGATACCAAACCGGAAGCCTCAGTCACAACTGTTGGAAGGAAATTCCAGTGACATACTACTATCTTTATGATAGTCACTGGAAGTTGGGATCTACCTAAACTTTAGGAGTGATGTAACCGTGTGCTAGTGGATGTCAGTGTTAGATATTTCTCTGGCGGTATGTCGACAAGTTCATGAACTATCTTGAAGAACATGGTCAACTGGCTTTTTACTCGTCTTGCTTCCTAAATCTCCCACTCAATGTGATCCAGCATTGACCCAGCATTGATGTCACACTGCTGGTGTTATGGTTAGGGTGACAAAGTTTATGTAAGTTCCATGTTGCATTTCTCTTGTGCACTCTTTACTTACACTGTCTTCTACGTCAGAAGTTTTAAACTGTAAAGATTCTAAATTTATTTATCTGGCAGCTGGACGTGTTAAAACTGAAAATCATTTCAGATTCAAGAACTCGTTGCATAGTTTCTAAGGGTTCAAAACCATAGGCATATCGATTAAAAAATGTGTGGAATAGCATCTGCATTAAATGAGTTCGGTGACTGATGGTGTAAACGAGAGAATGTTGAAAAGTAAGTATCTTAAGGTTCTGCAGTACACTTCGGCCGTTTTGGACCATATTTCTGCATAAAATCACATCTAATCACAGCCCAAATAAAGCAAATTTTTGAAATAAAAGTGGTTCTTTCCCCTAGATATAATGAAACTGTATCTCTAAATGTACAGAATGCTATTGTAAAAGGTACCTTTGAAGAGTTCTCAACTTTTTCGTTTTTCTCTCACATGGTCAAAATTTGTCTAAGTCCATTTTATACAAGAAAGTGTTTATATTATCCCCGTGATGTCACATGATATTATTCAAGCATTACTGAGTTTGTCCTCCTGAACACACTGTTCACCCAGATGCAACAAGTTGGTGCCCATGCCAAAACATGCTCATATAAGTTTATGGGAAAATGCACTTTTTGAAGTGCATGCTGCTATTATTTGTCTGTGTATTGTTACAGAAGTGCTAGGAATTTGCCATCAGTATTGAAGGCAGCAAGTTCCAGCAGCTAAGCCTGGGCAAGTTACTGAAACTGTGGGGGCTTCGAGCCTAATGTGAAGCCATATATATCAGTTATGAATCATTCTTTCTATTCTGTAATGTAATGATTAAAACGTCCATCTCTGTGATTTACTTGTCTTTTAAAAATCATGTTATAACAAGTGATAAACAGCCTAGACTTCTCATTTGCTCCTTACTTGGAGCCCTTTACTCCATTTGTTTGGCTGGGCACTCCTTTTTTCAGAGAATAGTCCACTCTTGATATCTGAAAGTCAAAGTTCATCTCAAACTACTGGTAGCTCAAAGTCAATTTTCTGATCCCGGAAAATTTATTTTGAGATACAAGTAGTTTATAATAACAGGAGATGAAATACATGTATTGTCAAACCATTTTCTTTGATTTAAGAGGGTACTTTGAAATATCAGTGTTTGAGATAACAAGAGTTAACTTAACTATATCGTAAAAACTGCATTATTGTAAAACCTGCATTATGGGACACCTACATTTTCTCAAGATATCTGTAAGCGACTCTTATTTCAACATCATACTGAAAACCCTGGAGGGATTTTCTTTCTGTTCACAGGGGCCGAAAATGCCGAGCCCTATTGTCGATGGAAATATCATAAAATCATGCAGAATTGACAATGTTTAAAAAACCCAAGGTTTGGGAAAAAGGCAACATTCTCAAAATACTTGGAAAAGCTCTGGCACATACATGTCCTACTTAAATCAATATAAAAGCTTAATCTTGTCATGCATTTGCAAATTTAAAGCCTATTGTATTTCTTCCAATAAATCTTTAACAAACACTCCTTCCCATATTTTTCTGTAAAGATTGACAAAATAACAAAGAGATTGGCTCCAGACCACCATTTTTAGCTCACCTGAGCCGAAGGCTCACCGGTGAGCTTATAGTATAGGCAGGCATCCGTCGTACGTCGTCCGTCCGTCCGTCAATATTTTCAAACGACATCTCCTCTGAAACTACAAGGCCCATTGTAACCAAATTTCATATTTAGCATCTATAGGCAAGGGGAACCAATAATACTGTTTTTTATCTAAATCGCTTCAAAACTTTGGTTGCTATGGCAACTTAAAGTTTCCATTGACTTGTATGGGAAAAATTGAAAATTTGCATTTATTGCTATGTCACTGCAGATATTTTGACAAAACTTTTACAGAAATGTTCCTTGAAAAGTCCTCTATCAACCACATGAAATTTATGTCAATTGCACAATTTGGCTGGTTGCCATGGCAACCGAATGATTAGAAATAGAAAAAAAATATTCAAAAATCATCTCCTCAGAAACTTTGCAACCAATAAAGCCCTTACTTCACAGAAAGGATCTTGGTACTGGCTTCTATAAAAGTACTGTTTTTCTTGGCAATTGCTCTAGCAGTTTGGTTGCTATGGGATCTTAAAGTTGCCATTGACTTATAATGGAAAAATAGAAAATTTGCATTTATTGCTTTGTCGGTGCAGATATTTTGACAAAACTTTAATAGAAATGTTTCTTGAGTAGTCCTCAAGCAGCCTTATCAAATTTAAGCAAATTGCAGAATTTGGCTGGTTGCCATGGCAACGGAAAAATTGAAAAACTGTTAAAAAATCATCTCAAAAACTATGCCACCGATACAGCTCAAACTTTACAGAAGGGATCTTAATACTAGCCTCTATAAAAATACTGTTTCTCATGGCAGTTGCTCCAGTAGTTTTGTTTCTGTTGGAACTTTAAGTTGCCATTGACTTATAGTAGGAAAGTTGAAAATTTTCATTCATAGTTATATCGCTGCAGATATTTGGACAAGACTTTTACAGAATTGTTCCTGGAGTAGTCCTCTAGCAACCGCATAAAATTTATGCAAACGGCACAATTTGGCTGGTTGCCATGGTAACCAAATGGTTAAAAACAGAAAACATACTCAAAAATCATCTTCTCAGAAACTAATTGGACGATAAACCTGAAACTTTACTGAAAGGATCTTAGTAATAGCCTCTATTGAATTACTATTTTTTATTATTGTTGCCCATGTTGTTTGTTGCGATGGCAACTTAAAGTTTCCAAAGACTTATAACGGGAAAACTGTAAATTAGCATTTATTTCTGTGTTACAGTAGATATTTTGACAAAAGTTTTACATAAATGTTCTCAAGAAGCAGACTTCAAAATTCTGTCATGTTGTACAATTTGCCTTAGAGTTACTTACCCTGAGTGCTGAGGATGAATGGACTCAGGTGAGCTACAGGACCAATGGTCCTCTGGTTTATTCACTGACATAGGTTTGTCTAAAGAGTTTCATATATAGACCCTAGGACTAGCACTGCCCCTGGCATTTATTAAGACACATACAGCACTTTCTCAGTAAGGTGCCATTATGGATAGCTAATTATGGAAGTTCTTTGCGCGTTTGTTTTTCGTATAAAATTGTATAGTCTCTCATACCTGCAGGGGAGTTTTTTATGGCCCTACCAAACATTTATCACCTAATGCAGCGAGAATAAAAAAAATGTGATGGATGAGCTTCTGGAATCAAAGAATGAAATTAGCTGACTCTGTTCATGTGCAGTTATTAAAATTTGCAACTTTACTGCCCATATACCCTTGCCCAGAAAGATTGGATAGAAAAAAAATGAATTGGATGAAAAAGTCAGCTACAAACAATCCCCATAAAGCACCTACTGCAAGAACAGCAGAGCCTTGACCCAACATTGGCCAGTACCAGCAGTACTCCCCAGTGCTAAAGGCTGTCTTGGCATCTTCGCCCTCACATTTATATCCAAGTGTTAGAATTAATACTATATTTGTGACATGAAATTAAAACTGCCCATAGAATGAATGTTTTCATATATTCTCCCCTATTTCAATTGTTCTGTGTACAACTGGATATCCAGAGTGTTTGACAGCTATGCTGTGATACATATATTTGCTTGTAGACATTTAAAGCCTTGCATTTGTGATATTGAGTCAGAAACTTGATTCATGAAAAATCTTATGCTATAATTTAGATACAGAGTTTAAAAAATAAATTTCACAAACATGTGGCTGAAACAGAATATGTTAGTATCATGCATCTAAATCCATTTGATAAGACAGTTATAGATTTTTTGATTGTTTTTGAAGAGAACCCTCCCCCCCCCCCCCCCCCCCACCTTTCCCTCCCCCATTCTTGAAGCTGAAAAAATAGTGATATCACTCATTCAATGTCACATCAACGTATAAATTTATACAGTCAGAGAAGGGCTGCAACAGGCAAAATTATGCAGCCATTAAAACGATGGTAATACCATTTTAGCTACCTATACAAAGTGGCTGTTGACCGAGAACACGGTAGCAAAAATTACCAGTTACGATGAACGATACTATTGTTAGTGGCTGTCGACCAAGCTGAAAGTGCTGTTGATTATCTCTGTCAACAGCCACTTTTGCATGTATGGCTAATGAATGTTTCAGTGGACAGCGCAGGTAGGAAAATTGGTATTACCCACTTTTAAATGTGGAATATTCAACCTGCATATCAAAGATATTTTTCAGGGTTATTCCACAACATATGTCTAAACAAACACACAACCAAATCCACATACCCACCCACACACCAAATTTTTGACAGACATGATGCATACTGACATATGTGGTCAGAAGAAACAATGTTGCTTGCTATAGGACTTTATAAGATTGTAAATATGGCAACAGTTTCACAGGTAACTTCCACAGGTGAAATAGGTATAAAATATAAGGCCAATAAAATGATACATGTGTTTTCATGCAGTAACATTTGATTTCCAATATAGATGGTATATCAGACTCGTTTTATATAAAAAAAAACTATATTGAGACAATAGGGAGCCAATATGGATGACTTTAGGGAATACCCAAGAAATCTTTCCTAACATGTCTGTGTTGCAGTGGAAAAACTCTAGACATCACTGACTTGCTTGAAACATGCAACTTTTTAATGTAAGCCTAAGCAGGGTATATGTCAACACTTTCTTGTATAAAATGGACTTAGACAAATTTTGACCATGTGAGAGAAAAACGAAAAAATGAGAACTCTTCAAAGGTACCTTTTACAATAGCATTCTGTACATTTAGAGATACAGTTTCATTATATCTAGGGGAAAGAACCACTTTTATTTAAAAAAACTTGCTTTATTTGGGCTGTGATTAGATGTGATTTTATGCAGAAATATGGTCCAAAACGGCCGAAGTGTACTGCGGAACCTTAAAATAGTAGATACTTACTTTTTTTTCTTTGCGTTCTTTAACAGTTACAGAAAACTTCAGGGTAAATGGCTGCAATGGCTGTAAACTACGAAACTCTCTTCTGCAGATACCTCTTTGTAGGCCCTAGTATCGCCCAGCTCCTGCTTAAAGGTGTTAATGTAGTTTAGCCGTCAATCTGTTTGCAGCCTCGTCTGCTGGTACAAAAACATACTTCCTATGAAATTCTAGGATATCCCGCTGTGTAGATGTCGAAAAGTATATCTAGGTTTAAAGGGTAAAAGGTTAGTATTAAAATGTGTGGCCTGTCAGCTACAGTTCCCTATCTCCACTAGGAACAGTTGCCTGCCTCTACTGTCAGTATGTGGCCCGTCAATGCCGGTTCCCTACCTTTGCTGTCAGTAAATGGCTTAATAGGGACAGTTCTCTACTTCTACAGTAGCCCGGGGAAGAAGCTGTGTTTGTATATATCGATGTTAGTAATGGGAGTCTGAGGTGATAGAACTGCATTGGGTCTAAGGTGACAGAATTATCTTTTGGTAATCTGACTTTATCTTTTAGACCTTTCTATAATAAATGAGTCCTTCCTTTTTCCGGCATTCCCAAACTTGACAGTGAGTTCGTACTGCCATGCTTGCAAACACACAACCTCAGGCCTTTCTTCTTATTATTTTTTTAATCTCTTTATTCCCTCCTGAAAGAACTAAAGTCACGCCTTAAGAGAATCAGCATGGGGTGGCCCTCCATAGTTATTCACACTCAGCCCCGGATCCAGGGGGTGGGCTTTGGGGCTGCAGCCCCGCCAGTTGGCCTCTGTGTTATGACAGTTTGAGAAAAAATATCAAATGTGGTTAGATCAAAATATACAAAATATATGTTGAGAAATCTCATTAGAATCGCCTCGGGAAGGCGATTCTAATGAGATATCACAGCATATATTTCAAGGTAAAAATATATTAAAAAAATTCTTTTGAAATTGAACCATTAATATGTCATATTTTCAAGCCCTCTCCCCCACGCAACTACATTTCGGCACCCCAAGCCCCACCAGTTATCCAGAGCCCCACCAGTACGTGATGGGCTGGATCCGGGCCTGACACTGAAGCTGACATGCACAATTGCAATGCAGTCAACTTACCACTGCCAGGAACCCCCCAGTAGCTCAGTATGTTAAGCCCTGGCCTGCTGATCTAGCGGTCCTGGGTTCGAGACCCGCTGGAGGCGAAAACCCTTCCAACCAAAAAACAGGGTTCCATTGCACACAGCCTTTCATCATTGCACACAGCCTGAATGCTGTTATACGGGCGTTAAACCACAGGTCATCCATCCATGACTGCTGGGACCCATTCACTCATTCACCCGGCTGCCGTGTCAATAGTCTCCGGCCTTTTTTCCAAAATGGCGTATAATTTGGTGTGCCGTGTTCATCCCGTTGTACTTTTTAGCATTGTTGACTCGTATGAGCGGAGGAACGACGACGCAAGGCGTGTAATTGGAACATTATTAGGTATGGGTATATGTTGTGAATCAATGGGATTTTATATAATGGTTTCCGCATTAAATTTAAGATACATATGTCTTGAAAGAATTGGTAACAGTTTGGCGTTCGGGACTTATATTCGGATATGAATCATATTATAATATACCGTGAGTCAGTACATCAAGTTTGACTTTCCTACTTGTTGATCAATATCAAGGATTTTATTAAATTTGAAGCATATAAATATCATCCCCATTTTACTCTGATATCCGCTGTTCCTGGCCTTCTCCAGTGTTAGACCTACAAAGTAGGGCCTTAGAATCCGCTACCGTTACACTACCGCTACTTCACAGCCCTATGTTCGCTAATGCAAAAAACGCGAGAAATATTCATTCTTGATTTTGTCGCCAAACCAGGCGTCTCCCAGGCAAACCATTGTGCCACAACAAAAATATATGTGTAAAACTGCGTGCTTACTTGAACAGAAGATGTTCTTTCGTCTCCTGAAGCATATAATCACGGTTTCAAAATTCAGCGACACCAAATGGGTTCGCTAGCGAGTTTGCCATTTTCTTTTAATTCTGGTACCCGGTCCTATTGCATAGAGTAGCCGAAGTTCGGGAATCCATCGAAAATCTATAAATAGTCGTGTCATCAGGTACACACGGTCAGCGAGACTGTACGTAGCATGGATTTAAAGGACACATGCACTACGTTGAAGTAACATCGTCGCATCGACGTTGATTCGCATCGACGTTGATTCCTATTAATACAGTCCTGCTGGCGAGGTGCCGTATATCTGTACCTCCTAGAGAGGCATCATGTGCGTGAAGAGATTCACCGCACCTTTGAAGACGAGATGCTTAATGGTACCGAGAAGTGTAGGTTTGGGCTGTTGGGATGATTCGGGTGTGAGTGTGTGTGTGTGTGGGGGGGGGGCAACTAGGGGGGATATGAAGGAGAGTCCCGGCGAGGAGGTAGTATGATTTAGGGCATGTTTGTTTGGGTCCGGGGTGTCGTACACTGATAGATGAACGTGATTGTTATGTGGGAGGGGGTAGACTAATAAAGAGGATATGTAAGGGACGAGTCATTTATTGTCAGCTGGGGGGGGGGGGGGTGGGGGGGGCCGGGTACATTTAGGGGGGGTCGGAATTTTTTTTGGTGATGTACTGGGGGGTCGGAAATAAAAAAGCCTTGACGCAGGGGGGGTCATATATTTTATTTGGCATATTGGGGGTGTCAGAATTCTTCCATCAGTCTTCATTTTTAAAAATGTCTAAGCTTCTGGGGGCTTCACCCCCCAGACCCCCCATTACTCATCAAATTTCAGACTCTTTTCTTTCAAACGCACAATTTAAAACTTAAAAGTCTTTATGGAAATGACTCAAAAGGGATGGGCAGCTTCATAGCAAAAGAAAACTTTTCATTGATTTGCTAGAACCAGTACGAAAGTGTCTATAAAATCATGTAAAGTAGATGATTTTGTGCTCAATTAAATTTAATGCCTGCATTTGTGATATCAGCTCTCCACGTGCCTTTCATCAGCAAAAACACAGCCCCCAGACCCCCACCACCCAGAGGCCAAATTAATATTATTTACAGTTATAATCATTATTAGCATTCGACAAAAAGATTTCTGGATGGCCATTAGCAGAAGAAAAAGTGCAACGAATGCAGACAAAATTTAAACAGACCATGATTACATGTAATTAACCTGTTAGAATAAAAAGATGTTCTTTGTGTTTCATACAGCTAGGTTTTGATTGAGGTCAGTCTGAAATAAAATAGGTAATATGGTATGTGTGTGAAGGGTAGCTGGCACCGGGGATAGGGGGGGTCATAAAAATTTTTGTCACCTATCTGGGGGGGGGGGGGGGGGGGGGTCGGAAAAATAATTCTGTTGAGACTGGGGGGGGGGTCGGAAAAATTTTTGTGAACCATATGAAAATGTACCCGGCCCCCCCCCACCTGATAATAAATGACTCGTCCCTAAAAAGTTTGAGAAGTGCACGGCTGTCCGGCACTGACGATGATATGATTCCGTTTAGACGTTGTTTGTCATCTGGGATGGTGTAAGACTAAGACTAAATACTGAAATCCTTTTGCAGTATATTTTGAAGCGTGTCAGAATTATTGTAATAAGGCCATCCTAAAAATATGTTTGGCAAATTGAAATTTGGCAGTTGTCTACTCGTATGTTTAAGAAGTGTGTATTTTTTTTTTAAATTTTGGAAGAGTGGATAGGTAAACCTGTCGTCTAGCATTTTTCTTGGACCCTACTCCTGACGTAGCAGATACCCCTCCCCCCCCCCCCCCCCCCCCCCCCCCCCCGCACATACACACACATAAAGCTGCCAAGTTTACATGTACTGCATGATAAGAAAAGGAAGAAAATCAGAAGTCTTGCCATCTCATCGGCAGCATCATACCCAGTCAAACTTCTTCGCACATGTGTTCCCATGAGAGCCGCCAAAGCGATGAACTTAAAAAAGGGGAGTTGGTTATCGCTGTATGAAACGAAAACAAAGAAAAGAATTCTAGAGCTCTAAAGTACATGTACATGTGAACATTTGAAGAAAAGAAAAAAATGTGGAAAATAATACAAAATGATGGGTTATCATATCATAAATCAACATATTTAATGATGGCATTGCCCATCTACTGTCTTTTTCTTATTTACACTTCCTTCTGTTCTAAAGAGGGTATCATATGTGATATTTCGTTATATAAAGCTGGAAAACATAATTAAAAAAAAAACTTCAGAGAAGTAAAGAGGCTGCTATTAAAGCCAGCATTGATTTTATATAAAGACCTCGAATAAAATGAAATACAATCAGTTTGATAAGGTAATACCTGAGCGGTTTTGTCCTGTTTTAGAGTATAAACTACAGAATAATCAGTTATCAACTATGCAAAACCTTGTAAATCCTTTTTGTTGACAGGATCTGGTATAGTTTTCACAGTGAAAACTGAAGAACAGAGAAGTAAACTTAAGTTTGAAGACTTCAGCCAAATACAGTTATGCATCAAAGCTAACATTTATATTTGCTGGCGGCGTATACTTACCTTTGTAAGACTGTTGTATAGTTTACGTTACTAAGGGAAACCATATTGCTCATTTACAGTCAAGAAACCAACCTAAGGTTAAAAATGTTAATTGGTAGCGTTTATATGATGCTTTGTTTAGTTCCGTTATATAGTTCCTAACAAGGGTGTGTCAATCAGGAGTATGGAGTATAGAATCAGAAACATTTAATACAGGAAAAGGGCACAGGCAGTTTACTCATGATATTGTAGCAATGTATAAATGCTATGTTCAGGATACTCTTAATTCTATGCTTTCGTTTCTTGCTCTTTTAAGTCTGACTACATTCAATCATCTCGTAATGAGTCGATTCACTAAAGAACATATAGATACATTTAGTCTGACCAAAAATTCCGGAGACAGTGTTCCAGTGAGCTCTACCTTTATAATGAAACGGCAAATAAAAAGAACAGAAAATGTTACGGTTGGTCATTTCTGTTCAGATATTTAAGGGGTAAATCTTAGTTTTTCTCCTTCAGAATTTATTCGCCTACACTGTAGTTGCAAGTTTGCAGCATAATACCGAGAAAAGAAGAAAAGAAAGACTGAACAAGTAACGTATACAACTATTCATTGAGAGTTTATAAAGTCTTCATTTCCAATATCCTTAACCAGTAATACAGTATTTCTGAACAGCAAATAATCAAATGATAGAAGTAGTGCATACCTATGGATGCCGATGAGAACACTGCATTTGATCTCCTTGGCTTTGTAAAACCATATTGTTAAGCAAGAACATGTATAGAGGTGCCTATTTAATTATAACCTAGAGCAGTTTTTACACAGATACCACACGACGTCAGAGCGACATCGTATAACCGTAGAAAAGCCATACCGATCACGCATCGACGCCAACACAAAGATTATCAGACGTAGCTTGTATAAGTTTCCAAAGAACCAGCAGTCTTTAATCAACCGAAATAACACATGTTCTCTTCTACCCTGCTCTGCTTGATGATTCCTGCAATTTTTACGGGCGCCCGTAAAAATTACAGGGAATGGACAGGCAGCTGGTTTCCAGTTATTCTACCGTAAAATCTACGGAAATTTTTTACAGTGTACTGATGAGCCTTACGGTCCATGTTTCATGTCAGACAGTACGTAAAGAGAGCTTTTGGGAAGGCAAAGTATACATAAAATAATTAGATACAGTTCAGAACAAAGCTTGATTGAGGTCCTTTTCCACGCACAGGATTCCACAAAAGATATCTGCACTGTAAAAAAATCTGTAGATTTTACGGTAGAATAACTGGAAACCATCTGCCAGTCCTTTTCCCGTTATTTTTACAGGCGTTTGTCTGTAAGACGTTGTTGGAAATCACGAAATGGAAGTTTTATGTTAACTTGGCGCACTCGAAAATAACTTTGTATTGTTGAAGGGCTATCAACCCAAAACGACACCTGCTTTATTCTGTCCCACTCCGCTTAATGATTCCTGCAATTTTTACGGGCACCCGTAAAAATAACGGTAAAAGGACTGGCAGCTGGTTGCCAGTTATTTTACCGTAAAATCTACCTTTTTTCTTTTTTTTTTTTTTTTTGCAGTGTGCTACATCAATCAATATTACTTAATATATTTTCCTCCATTTTATATCGTTTCAATGAATTTGATATTGACAAACATTCTTCTTCTTTTTTCATGTTTATTAGGGTTGGGGGAGGGGACGTTGGGTTGTCGCTTTGGCCGTTTTGGTGACCCTTCTGATGTTCCCAATTATCGACATATTTCATTGCTCAACTCGGAGGATAAAGCCTTGGAAAGGCTTGTATTTTAACATCTACCGTATACGCGGTAATTTTCGCGGGTTCAAAATTTCGCGGTTAAGGTTCGAAAACATTAACAAAAATGTTCGCGGTTTTTATTTTCTAGGGTAGCAACATGCGCGAAAAGCAAAATAATTTCTTTTTTACTTGAGTCAGTTCATTCATTAACCTGCGGCAGGGCCGCCGCAGGTTAATGAAAGAATTGACTCAAGTAAAAAATACCAGCTACTACCGAAGCAAACAGAAACAAAATATATGAACACCGTGTCTAATGAAGACACTTTGTAAGAAACTGGAAATTATTCGCGATTTTAATACCGCGAAATACCGCGAAAAATGTAACACCGCGAAAATTACCTTATATACGGTATTTAATCACCTACACTGTAAAACATTTCCGTAGATTTTACGGTATAATAACTGGCAACCAGCTGCCAGTCCTCTCTCCGTTATTTTTATGGGCGCCCGTAAAAATTGTAGGAATCATCCAGCAGAGTAGGACAGAATAGAACAGTGTCGTTTTGGTCATATAGCCCTTCAATAATATAAAGTTATTTTCGAGGGCGACCATTTAACATAACACTTCCATTTTGTGATTTCAAACAGTGGCTTACAGGCAAACGCCCGTAAAAATAACGGGAAAAGGACTGGCAGCTGGTTGCCAGTTATTCTTCTGTAAAATCTACGGAAATTTTTTACAGTGTACGTGAAAATAATTTGCTCTCTTCACTACAATCTGGCTGTCTGCCTGGAGACTCAACAGTTAATCAGTTGACATTTCTTTACAATACTTCCTGTTAAGCACTTGATTCAGGCAGGCAAAGAAGTACGGACTGTTTTCTGTGACATCAGCAACGCATTCGACCGTGTGTGGCGCGCTGGTCTCTTTGCTACTTCAAGCAGCTGGTGTCTCAGGAAACATCCATGCTTCGTTTGCAGATTATCTCCCTGATAGAAAACAACGAGTTGCTGTTCCTGGTGCTGTTTCTGACTGGACCTATCTTCGAGCCGGGGTTCCTCAGGGATCAATCGTAGGCCCTCTCCTTTTTCTGTTGTTTATAAATGATATTGTAACTGACAGCTCAAATAATTCTATTGCTCGCAGATGATACTAGTCTCTTTATTATTGTAGACGACCCTTTGACAGCAGCGGGTTGTATTAACACAGATCTTGGTAAAATATCAGCATTGGCGTCAACGTGGTTTGTTACTTTTAATCCTTCTAAAACTGATTCTCTACTAATCTCTCGCAAACTAAATAGGCCTTTTCATCTACTCATCTTTATGCAAAATCGTCGGATATCTTAGGTTGATTCTCATAAACATCTAAGCCTTTATTTTTCAAATGACGGCACTTGGCATCAACACATTAACTATATTACAGAAAAAGCATGGACTAGGATTGACATTATGAGGAAATTAAAATTCAAATTAGATAGAAAATCCCTTGAAACAATTTACACAGCATTCATTAGACCTTTACTAGAATATGGGGACGTCATATGGGATAATTGTTCACGAACTCGACATAATACAGAATGAAACAGCTAGAACAGCCACGGGAGCCAGTAAACTTGTTTCAATTGTTACTCTCCATAAAGAAATTCGATGGGACTCTTTTGAACTGAGACGGAATAATCACAAGTCATCATTGTTTTAGAAAATGACTCAGAATTTAACTCCGCTGTATCTGTCTTCCCTAGTATCTCAGTTTGTTGGCAATATCTCTCGCTATAATCTAAGAAATTCCAATGATCTTCAAACTATAGACTTTTTCTGCCTTCAACTATTAGGGCTTGGAATGATGTTCCTGATGAAGCAGACAATCTGAATCTGTGAATACTTTCAAAGGCTTCCTTAACAAAGATAAAATCCCCGTCCCGAAACACTTCTATGTTGGTAACAGAAAAGCTCAGATCCTAAACACTAGAATACGGACAAAGCAGCTCACTTGATATAGATCTCTTCCTGAATGACATTTCCGATTCCCCAATGTGCCAATGTGGCAGTGTAGAGAACGCCCACAGACACTTTTTCTTTCACTGCAGATATTACCAGGCGCAAAGAATTGAACTTTTAAATTCGGTGTCGCAGTATGAGAGTCATTCGCTCCCTCTCCTAGTGTATGCTTTCTCTCCCACTTGAAACTAATACAATTATTTTTGCTAAGGTGCACAAATTCATAAAGGTAAAGGTAAATGTTTCCCATAGCCTAATAACCGTAGGGGCAGTGGGGGTTAGAGACCCACAGTATCTTGGGCACAGCCGATGAAAGGCGGAACCCATTTCTCTCCTTTTGCCGCCTTATCCTTCCCTGATTCGAAAAAGTACTCATTTACTGCTGGGTTGACAGAGAGAGTTGACGACGGTGAGCCGCGAACTCACGACCTTCCGGTGACTTTCTGGACAATAACCGAGCCACTCTAACCACTCGACTACGGCGCATCTCCAAATTAAAAAAAAATGATGTTCCTGATGAAGCAAACAATCTGAATCTGTGAATATTTTCAAAGGCTTCCTTAACAAATTCATAATTGACTCAAAACGTTTCTAAGCATACCTTTTTGTACATTAGGTACATGTAAGCTGTTTGTATTGTCAGTAATGGTTGCTTGTGATTGAGTGCGACTGTCCCCGAAGGCTCTGCGCCCCATCTGCTTTCCCTAAATGCACTGATCTTAAAGTTCTGCGTTAAATTTTTTCTTCTTCTTCTTCTTTTTCCTGCCGATTTCTATTTTGTATTGTTTTTTTTTTTCTTTATCCAATCTCATTTTCTATCATTGGTTTTGAAATTAATATGACATATGTAATGCATACTTTAGCCTGATAAATATGCGCCTTGGCGTATGAATATTATATAAGGAGAGGAACTTTATAAGTACTTGTGCTTTCGTTCTAATCCTATTACATGTATTTGTATATGACAAATGATTGTGTTTTTATATGAATTTTTGAAAATATAATATGTTTAAACCAACAGAGCTTGTGGGCGGCAGCATAATCAGTGCTACTAAGGTCAACTTTACCTTTTGCACAACAATGGGACTGAGTCGGCTTCCTTTAGAAGCGAAGCACAAACGAGAAAAAAAAATCACCCTTTAGTAGCGGAGCGGAACAAGTGTTACTTCAGAAGACACCACCCCTCAGAAGCGTAGCGGAAGTAGCGCTACTACTTTACAATTCCGAATTGAGGAATTCCAACTGAGTTCTGTATTCCAAATTATGAACTCCCAAATTCGTAGAACAATTGAGAGCTTGAAAACTTTAAGTGAAATGATTTATGTTTGTTGAAATTAAAATAGAAAAAAAAGGATTATACAATATTAAAAATGTGAACCAACTGATTTTACTGGGAAGACAATGAATGATCAGTGTCGCGTGTAAGGGGATCCATTTGCGCACAACGAATACTAAAAAAACGTTCATGTGCTCTGACCCATCTGATTCTTCATTTGTTAGTTGTTAGGTCCCCAGTGTTATGCGAAAAGGGATGACCCTGAATAGGTTGCGCAGATGCGCCTTTTGTAGTAATTGATCATATGCTTTCCTATCAGGATTCATAGATCGTTTATGGGAAAAGAGAGAACACACGACCAGTTGCGAGGACGCTCATTTCTGCAAAAACGATTAGAGGCTTCACTTTATAATTCTAAGATTCCCATAAAATATTAGATCGTAAATCGTTCGTATGGCTATTGGTAAGCACCAGGGTCACGGGATGGCGCGTTTGAAACAGTATAGCTGAAAGCGAGATTCTTCAAAGCCTAAACGCTGCTTCGAGTCCTTCATATTCAAGCGTTTAGGGACTGACCATTTAATATTCTTGGTGGGGGTGGGGGAGGGGGGTCTTGATGGAGACGGGATTTTTTTTAATGGCCTCTGAAAACAATTTCTTTTTTTGACACCTTGAACGAGCTAATCTTTTTTTTAACAAACAAACTCGAACAATTCTTTTTCTTTATTTTATAAGCTAAACTATCAGATCCTAATTTATTTGACCTTTACGCATGTGAATGAATATCCTTTTATTTTTCCCACATCAGTAATTTAACACACTGTTTCTAACATAAAGAACATACAGGCAATGGGCATGGTTTAGCTTGCATTTGCAAACCAGTTCCTAGATTGATTGATTCAAAATGCTTAACGTCCACGGTAAACAGCTATGGTCATGTCGGGACGGTCAGTTAACCTAACCACACTATTCCTGGGCAGGCTTAGACCTCCTAAGCGGTTAACCAGTGCTATGTGCACATACTTTCGCCAGTAACTGACAACTGCCCTTCTTGAATCAGCGGAAGGAGAAACGAAAGTATGTGGCCAGACAGGGTTTGGAACCCAGGACCTCTGACTTATGAGTCAGGTTCCCTACCGATTGCGCTACGCGGCCCGGCACCAGTTCCTTAATCCATGGAACAGATTCAAACATCCTTGTATGAGTATTATACTGCTGTTAAAGTGGCCACTATTGCCATAATGTTGTCTCCCATAAGCCAGTGACTTTTTAGCAACTCATTTTCAATGAAAACATTCCTTAGTAATGCGACAGATCAATAATACATAATAAATGAGCCGCGACACGAGAAAACCAACAATGTGGTTGTGCGCCCAGCGCAGACTCAGATCAGCCTGGGCATCCGTCCAGTTTGATCAGACTCTTCGTTGAGTGTTCAAAGGGTACCTATGGGTCTAAGCGACCTCCATGCGGGCAGCGAAGACTCTGACCAGACTGGGAGGATGCCCAGGCTGATCTGAGTCTGCACTGGCTGCACAACCATTTTGGTTTTCTCGTGTCGCGGCTCATATATGTGAATGTTGTATAAGAAGTGTTTGTAAAATGTATGTGCGTGCGTTGTTGCTGGTGGTAAAACACCTGTAAATATTATCAAAACATTACTTTAAACATTGGGTGTGTGGGGGCTGTGCCCCCAGAAGCTAGCGACATTTTGAAAACTCAATTCGAATGGAATTATCTGCAGACTATATTTTTACTAAATTTGGGGTGGAGCCACCAGATTATTTTTCCACTTATTATTGAGGCAACATTATTTTTTAAATCCCTTATAAGCCAATTTATTTTTTTTTCTTGCATATCCAAGGACAGAAAGACAGAGGATTATTTTTTAAAATGTGGTACGCCCCCCCCCCCACCTTAAGAATATATCGTCGGTCCCTTAGCACTAGTATGTTCTACAAATTTCGAAATTCCGAATTCCGCTCCCCCCCCCCTACCCCATCCACGAATATATGGTCGATCCCTTAGCACTAGTATGTTCTACAAATTTCTAATTCCGAATTTTTGAATTCGAAATCCAGAATTCGGAATTAAGGATTCAGAATTCGGAATTGTGAAGTATGTGTAATAGGGACAAGTGGTAATAGCTTATCATGACCAGCTTGCGAAACCTGGCAGTCTTATGATAAACTACCCCATTTGAAAACACCGATGAGCCATCGGATATGCGCAGACTGATCGAGCTTCCGTCGTCTTTATTCCGTTAAAGAACACACAAAACTCACCATAACTCACCATACTTGAGACCCTTCTAAGCTGTCATACAGCTTCTGCTGGCCCATTTCGATATCTTTACCTACTCATTGGTACTGGCTCGCCCGGAATTTAGCATGATGGTTGGAACTTTAAGGGGTGCCCGTGCCAATGTTTGTTTAATTGCAAATTGAATATGTTCAGGAAAGGTGCCAAAACAAGAGGGATAGTCATCCGTTATCCAACTGGGAACACAATGTGGACATTGTTTCAACAATATGTGCCTGTTTGGGATCGGCACAATTACGAATTCTACCAATAAAAGAACAGCAGTTTTAACATGTAATCTGATAGTAATATCATCAGAGAAATTGGGCCCAGACTGATATGTACAAGGTCTGGGGTATGTTCAGTCAATGCCGGGTCACTCAGTCACTCAGTATGTTCAGTCAATGCCGGGTTACACGTAGGCCTATAACGCTCCTACTAGTATTTCAGTCATTTCGACTACATGGAGAAATATTTAATCTTTCAAAATGTATTCAGATTTATAATATGGAAGCCTCTCGTAGCCCCCCCCCCCCCCCCCCCCCACCCCCTCCAACACACACCCGCATATTTATTCTTTAGTACGAGACATTTCACATAAATGTTTTTGTTAAAACCCCAAGCGAGCGGCTACATTTGGAATCCTCATACCAACTGGAACTTACTCTTGTCAGAGAAGGTGCAGAGGACCGCAACACGACCGATGCCTTGCTGGCGTTGGAGAAACATACGCTATGCAAGAGACATGTTTGCCAACACTGGAAGTCCTTCCACGTTCATATCGATACCGCTAATGCGGCACGTCAGAAATCCACACGACGTTCATCTGTCTCACACAGTGATTTGCGCGTGAGCGCGAGCAACCGAGACAACCAAATTCGGAACGCTTCTGTCAGCCGGTACCGATGTAAACAAACCCCTGTCAAGACGAATCGGAAGAAGTTTTGCTTGAATATTATCATGATTTAGGCTTGGACGCACGGTTTTATGGGCTTAAAGGTAACACTTATGGCTCCTAATACCAAGTTGATGAGTGTAATTGAAGTATTCAGTGGAATGAAAAAATCACATGTTTTTACCGAAGTGGATGTCATGACGGTAGTGTAGCGGAGCGGAACGCAACGTCAGGAGTCGCATGACTACTCCAGTGTAGGCTGTCTGTCTTGTACTTCATAGTCTCGAGTGTAACTTTACTCAAATCTGATACTAAGGTGTCTGCGTACTGGTATGATTACCTTATTTCTCTGCAACAAATAGCATGACCTTAACAGCGTTATGCTGCACATTTTTTATGGGTTCCTTTTTTCTGTATTTAGCATAGTGTTTCCCCTAGCCCCTTTTAGCATGGCGCCGCGGCATGCCCCTTTTCCTCAGCGCCATGCCCTTTTTCCAGCACCATGCCCTTTTTGCTCTAAACTTCACCTACCAATAAGGAGAAACACGTGTATTCACAGTTCACTGCCTCAATTGTTTTGACACCGTAAGTAAACACAACTGTTGGTGTTAATCCTGTTATGGTCCACTCGCTAATAAACTAACTGATCCGTGTAAATACCTGACAGATCTGCAGAATATCGGTTACGGGAAAGATCAAAGTGAGGCTTGTTGAAAGAAAAGGCGCCAATAGCCATGTTTCACAATTACACAAATCAACACGCCCATTACTTTTAGAGACTTAATTTTGTTTTAATATTTTTCTAGAAGTCTTTTTTTAGATTCCTTTGGATTCATGGACTGTATTTGGGAAACTGATTTGACCCACAGATGTGCAGGCTGATCAATGTCTTCACTTGTTGCTCACCCCGTAAGGCTTTTTTTCCGATATGCGTATTATATATGGGTTACATTCGAGGTGTTTGATAAATTATGGTGTAAAAATAATTACGCATATTATGCAAGTTTGATATTTCTGTCTTGTATATGCCGATTTTTGTGTCTAAAATAGAATTTGAACATCGTTATATATATTTTTAATAGTATTCAACATCTGAGTACCCTTAAACAAAACTCACTTGAGTGAAGAAGATAAACAGAGCTAACTGAGACAGATATGAATAGAAATTAAAGGGAGGTTATTCTGTGCCAGTTTTTTTTTTTCAAATACAGACCTAATCCTGGTTAGTAAGAATTATAAATAAATAAAGATAAATAAAGGACAATAATGATAAATACATGTAATAAAATATAAATTGTAATAATAATTAGGATACCAAAATGTTTTAGGCTATATATGTTTCTTGATATTTAGAAGAAAAAAAAAAAAGAGTAGCTTGACACAAAAAAAAAAAAAAAAAATACAGAGCAGATGCAAATTTTTTTTATAAATGTATTATCATCATATACAGGCTCTATTTGCTTAGTTATATCCAGGCTCTATTTGCTTAATTATGTTTACTGCATTTCAAGATAAAGATGCTACTGCAGCTATAAATAAGAAAAGAATGATCAGAGCTCTAGCTAAGAGGGGGTATTTGGTGATAAATAGGGAAAATTTTTGTTAATTCTGCATAAAAACATATGTTGTGACCCCTCATCTGAACTGTCTCGACGAGACGGTTCAAATAAGGGGTCACAACATATGGTTTTAATGAAAAATAAAAAAAATTATCCCTCAATTATCATCAAATACCCCTCTTATCTAGAGCTCTGAATGATATGATTTAATGCTTTATTAGCAGTATTAATCTCTGTAAGCTAATGTCCATTAAAACAAGGGTCTTTGAATGAAAGCATCTACAGTGCCCTTTTTGTGAAAATTCACGCGCTAAAGTGCCCTTTTCTGAGAAAATTTACCATGCCCTTTTTCATTTCTGGGGGAAACACTATAGCATAAGAAGTTTCCTACATTTCTATGCCCATTTGATTGTCTGGAATGCATCAGAGTCTTTAATGTCAGGTACAGCACAGTATGTGTCTGCATACTGTTCGGGTCTGTCAACATATTTCGAAGGAGATAAATACCTCCAGGGATCTCCCCAGACCATTAACATGCCTTCCTCTTCAAATTACCTCTGCAACATGCCTTTATTTCCAATGAAAATTTATTAAAATGCTATTATTTTCATGTCTTAGCCAGTAAAGTTGTTTTAAATGTATTAAGGATCATCAATAGATTGTTTATAATGTAAATTTAGGTTTAATTATGCAAAACATTGCTACATTTAGGATTTTAAAAATTGATCAACATGTCAAAATCTGATTTTTGTGCGAAAAGCGACATGCCTTCTGAAATTTCTGGGGAGAACACTGAATACCTCCATCGAGGCATAAAAAGTTATGCAGAAAAATATGATTATTTTGATTTGTTGTGTTTACAGAGGAATTGCAAAATACTTTTATTCTAGTTAGTTGAAGACACTATATTTATGCACCCTGCACTAGTAAAATACACACTCCATCATTGCAAAATTTTGAAAAAATTTACATGGGTGAAACTCATTTTCAAGTTCACAGCTGAGCTTTTTTTAATTATAGAAACAAAGTGTGACACTAATTAGGACATAGGCAAACAGTGCAGAAATCAGATGCTGCAAAATGTCACCTCTGATCAGGGTCTACACAATTTATATTAGACAAACAGGTATTTCCCTAGGAAACAAAACACAAATGATCAAACTAAACCAGGGACCCTTTAATTGACAAATGGACTTATCCATTTGATAAGGATTGAATAGTCCATTGGGCCTGTTATAAATATAGGTTAAATCCCAGTGAAAACCCTGCTCATGGTCTTTTTTTTTTACTGTGATAGAATCTCATGATTTAGAGCTCAAGAAAAGAAAGCGTAACAGAGATAATCAAAGATAATTTTTCTTAGTTCTCAATGAAAACGTAAGTTGTTATGGTAAATTCTCATTTAGTTCGAACAGTTAAAAAATAAATACTGATCGTGGTGTATGAACTATTAGAAATTGCCGGTCATGAAAACATTTAGTGTTCGAACTATTTTAATTGCCGATTTCCGGGGGAAAACGATCTCATGGCATGTTGCATATCATGTCTCATACCTCTCAGTATTAAATAGGTCCTTATGCATGTATTTTATTCTCTTCATCCTTTTTCAATATTCCAATAAATGTTCCGAAGGAAAGACAAGTATTTCAACACATTTACGGTGACCTAAGCATAATATGTGATTGTTTAAACACGTCAGGTATGTTTGTCAGTGTCCTGGCTATTTATTCGCGGCCTGCTGTAAATTCACGGGCTTCTATTAATAACACACACAGTCTAATTCCGGAAGATGCGGTCCTTTTGATCTTCACCATTTCTGTCTGTCATATATTACGTCCAAGGGTGCAGAAATATTGGCTACGTGTCAAGAAAAAGGTGCCGTATTACATGTGCGAACAGGAAAGCCTATTCCAGTCTGCGCATCTGAAAATGATTATTGTGCAAACTATCGGTTGATCCTGGAGATTTGTAAGACTGGTCAGTGTTCCCAAATGCATGGTATGATGCGGGTGTTTGCTGATCGGATGTGTCCTGAGGCCCTTTTGAGACGCACAAGCCAGCTATGCCAGTGATAAACCTATCTTACGGCTACTGCGAACTTTGCCATGCATATGCGCAGGCTGGTCGCTGCTTTCAGTCTCCGAATGTAGACTGGTTTTGTCAGGAAAGAACAGTTTGTCCTTATGATAATTTTTTTTTCTTTTGCAACTCGGATTTCTCATCTGTCGTTCATGTATCTTTCCCAAACGCACTTTAGCGCACGTGCACATTTCTGCAACAGAAGAATTGCTGTGAGAAATGGCGCCTTATCGCATGTACGAAAAGCAAAGACTCAGTTGAGCCTGCACATCCCCCGCAACCTCATAACTTCGTAAGCTCGATCGTTCTCGGGTCAACATGTACATTCCCATTGTTGATGTAGATAGAGACGACACTAATCAGACGGCACAGATGTGTAGGCTGACCCGAGTCTTCGCTGTCACACTCGTAATACTTCAGCTAACTCCGTAATCTTAATCAATAGCGTAAAAATCGGCGAGGATGCCTGACTGACATTTAGACCGATAGAGCTGCTCTCTTTGCACATTGCGTAAATAAAACTGAAAACACCTGAAAAGTTTGGCGTGTTTTTTTTTTTTTTTTTTTGTGAAATTCACGATATTTGTTTGTGTTCGAAGTATTAAACAATCAAATGCATAGAAAAATCCACTGTTCGAACTAATTGAGAAAGTTTGAGGAGCCATTTGAAGATGAATTTAGGTGTTCGAACTGCTAGGGTGTTCAAACTAATAGAGAATTTACCGTACCTCTCGTTAGAACTATCTTGGCAAGACGTTTCTAATCAGGGGTCACAACATATGTTTTTATGGGAAAATCAGGCAAATTAATTGAAATTATCCCTAAATCATCCCTGTTACCCCTCCTGTAAAATCGATTTTCTTCTTTCAGGCTATTATGACAAAGGAGCTGTTGAGGTGACAAACTGTTTTGCAGTGCCACATAATGAATCCGAAGATGAAGTGGCCGCTGATTTGGAATATGCCAGAAACATGTTTGAACTTCACAAAAAGGTTAACCCGTCAGAAGTGATTGTTGGATGGTATGTTATGTATTGCTATGTAAGATATTCAAATACCATATGAGCCACGACACAAGAAAACCGATAAAGTGGTTATGCGCCCAGCACAGACTCAGATCAGCCTGGGCATCTGACCAGAGTCTTCGCTGTCTGCATGGAGGTAGCTTAGACCCTTAGCTACCCTTTAAGTTCTTAGCGAAGAGTCTGATCAGACTGGGCAGATGTCCAGGCTGATCTGAGTATGTGCTGGGTGGATAACTCTTTGTTGTTTTTTTCATGTCACAGCTCATATTTATTAGTCTGTAAGACTGGTTTTCTTGCCTCCAAAATAACTCCATATATCTAAATCACTCTTGTCTAAGTATTACGCTATGAGATGGAAGTCTTTACCCAAGTCCTTCCAGAACGTGGTTTCACCATATCTCCGGGCCTTCTGGTTTAGCTAGGACAATTCTACAGGGCACAGCTAAAGGAAAAAGAAGAAGAGGTAGACAAATGAAAAGGTGGGAATACAATATTAAAGAGTAGACAGGGGTGGACAGCTAAAACAGGACTACAATTGAAAGGAAAATAAGGCAAAAGATCAGTTAATGCTCAGTTGCTTTAAATTCCTGTCTAGAGCTCTGAGGTTCATTACAGTGCGTTATCATACGACGTTTCAGCTGAGAGTTAAATAAAGCCATGTATTAAAAACTATTAATCAGCTGGTGGATTAAATATGCAAATTAAGTCGTACCATTATGTGTTGACGTCCATAAAATTATCGCATTTTCTAATAGCGAAATCGTGACGTTTTAGTTCAAAATTTGCTAATACCGTATTCGCCCCATTTACCGCACGGTGCGCTTAACTTTTTCAAAATTGCAACAAAAAGGTGTGGTTAAAAACCTTTCTAATAACCGCACACTCAGAACGAAAAAACAACAAACGAACAGTCGAAATAGTCGGCAATACTGATCGGGGTGTTCGAAGTGTCATGAAAATATTTAGTGTTCGAACTATTTGAATTGCCAATTTCCGGGAGAAAAACGATCTCATGTCAAGTCGCAAATTATGTCTCATACCTCTCAGTATTAAATATGTCCTCATTATGCATGTATTTCATTCTCTTTGTCCTTCTTCATTATTCCAAATAAAATATTCCGAAAGAAAGGAAAGTATTTCAACACATTTACAATGACCTAATATGTGATTGTTTAAAGACGTCAGGTAAGTTTGTCAGTGCTCTGGCTATTCATTCATCGCAAGGGGTCTGCTTTAAATTCACGGGCTTCTATTAATAACACACTCAGTCTAATTCTGGAAGATGCGGTCCTTTTGATCTTCTTTGATTTTCGGTCTGTCCTATATTACGTCCAAGGGTACAGAAATATTGGCAATGTGTCATGAGAAAGGTACCGTATTACATGTGCAAACAGCAAAGCCTTAGACCAGTCTGCGCATCTTAAAACAATTATTTTGCAAACTATCGGCGAATCCTGGAGATTTGTTAGACTGGTCAGTGTTCGGAAATGCACTGTATGATGCGGGTGTTTGCTGATCGAATGTGTCCTGAGGCCCTTTTGAGGCCCACGGGCCAGGTATGCCATAAGCTATCCTATGGCTACCGCGAACTTTGTTTAAATGCACATACCATGCATATGCGCAGGCTGATCGCTTCGTTCAGTTTGCGCATGCATTCAGACTGATTTTGTCAGGGAACAAGAGTTTGTCGTTATGATAATTTATTTGTTTCTCATCTGTCGTTCATGTATCTTTCCAAACGCACTTTTACGCACGTGCACATTATCGCTATATATGACAAGAATTGCTCTTGAGAAATGGCGCCTTTTCGCATGTACGAAAGGCAAAGACTCAGTTCAGCCTGCGCACCCCCGCAACCTCATAACTTCGTAAGCTCGATCCTTCTGGGACCAACTTGTACATTCCCATTGTTGATGCAGACAGAGAATACGCTAATCAGACGGCGCAGATGTGTAAGCTGATCCGAGTCGCTGTTCGCACTCGTACACATCATAACACTTCAGCCAACTTAGTAAATATCGGCGAGGACCCCCGATTGACATTTAGACCGATAGAGTTGCTCTCTTCGCACATTGCGTCGGGAAAACAAAACTGAAAACACTGTCGCTGTTGAAACAGTAATGGTAAGTTGAACTTGATGCATTTGATTTTGTGAGTTTCAAAAGGAAAAAGCAGTGTGCGCTTATGCACTTTTATCCGGAAATGGCCTTGGTGTGCGGTTATAGGGGCATGTGCGGTAAATGGGGCGATTACGGTATAATATGATTTTTGTGTCATATGATAAATAGAATCTTGCAGTCATGCTCCTATATTATTGAATTTATTATACTTAGGGAAAACCGATAAGATGCTCTGCATAGCCTCACATCTTTTCTTTTACCCCAACTCGTTAAAAAAATCAATAATACATGAGCACTTATTTAAGATCCTGTATATTCACTTTTTCATGTAACACTAAGCCAAACCAGGATCGGAGGTTATAAAACTTGAGTATAATCTCAAACTCAAAATAAAGCACACTGGTTGGCTGCTCGAGCTCGGAAGATGCCAATCAGTGTGCTTTATTTTTAGTTTGAGATTGTACTCAAGTTTGGCTGCTTCCGAGCACATGCTCGGAAAATGCCAATCAGTGTGCTTTATTTTGAGTTCGAGATTATACTCAAGTTTTATAACCTTGGACACTGAGCTCCAGATATGGTGCAGTTTTTTGGATAATTCTTCAGTGTAAACCCAAATTATTCCATTTTTAGGACGGTATTTACATTAAGTATTTTAGGTTTGCCAAGTTTTAGAATTTTATGATACTATAACTAGTTTAATTTCAGGTACTCTACAGGTCCAGATATCTCGGAACATTCAGTGTTGATACATGAATATTATGCTAGAGAAACTAAGAATCCAGTCCATCTAACAGTCGACACATCATTAAGAGGTAGCAAAATGGGCATAAAAGCATATGTAAGGTGAGTACTAGGGGTGGGGTGGGATGGGATGTGAGGGAAAGGGAAGGTTTGTGGGGTGGTTAGCTGTACTCATAGGACAAATCTGTTAATTTAAAAAAAAAATCAGGTGCCTATAAAATATTGACTTTGAATTTGACTGTTGAATGTCTCGCCTGCCAGTAGCAGAAGCGAGACATAGGTGTAACTTTTCCAGCGTTGGGGTCGTCAGCAGCCTATAACTTTTGCCAGTGTTTCTGACAAAGCCCAGACAGGTGAGATACAATCTAGCACATTCCATAGAAATCTTTCAGTCATGTTATTGTGTTAAGAAAAAAAAACAAAACAAAAAAACAGTTTGTGTATTTCATGCATATTTAAAAAAATCACAAACAAAGATTGAAAGTTGACTTTGATGTGTTACCACAGTCCAAGAAATTCCTTTCTATTTTCAGCACAGCAATAGGTACACCAGGAAAGACACAGGGAACCATGTTTACTCCAGTGCAAGTTGAAATCACAAGCTATGAACCAGAAAAAGTTGGCGGTATGGTTATGTCTGCAGTATACAGGCTTGTTGCTTTAAAAATCTACGGTTTTAATCCTAATAAATGCCCCTGCTCTAATAAATGCTCCCTGTCGCTTTTCCAAAAATAATGTTCTATTAACTTGCATGAATTGCTGTTTGCTTCTCTTGATAAGGTAGCTCTTTGAAATATGGTCTACACTTAAAGGAAAGAATTTGCTCTTAGAGGAGGAAAGACTTTGGAGGCAAAAATAGTAGAGTTGCTTCCCCTGAGAGTATACCCATGACCTTTATACTGCTTATCATAGGTATTCTGACAGTAGCTGATTTACTAAACTTTAGGCTCTAAATAATACCCCCCCTTGCAAAATGCAACACCCGCATAACATTTAATAGGATTAATATGGTATCTTCTTTAAGTGAGCAAATACACCATATGTTACCGGTACCGGTACTACCTGTTTCAAAGTGATGTGGTTAGCACTGTTGAGTTAAAGAGTTAAATTTAACTTCTGGATATGGAAAACTGTAAAATATCAGGGAAATGTCAGGGAATTTTTAACTGGATGATAATTGAAAACCCTGGAACTACTGTATGAGGGGTCACATCATATGTTTTAAGGCAAAATTAGAAATTATTACAGAAGTACCATTCAGTAAAACCTCTTACATAAGCTTTGAGTTCTTTTGTTGTATGAGAGACAGAATTCCAAATATTTTATCTTTATGTAATGTTTATCAGGCAAGGAAATGACAAAGTTTTCTGAGCCATTTTGCATTTTCTGGTGGACACGGGATCAGAAAAGTTTTTGGTAGTGTCATGGCACTCGGTCATTGCCACCTCTGCATACCATATTTGAGCCGCAACACGAGAAAACCAACAATGTGGTTGTGATCCCAGTGCAAACTCAGATCAGCCTGGGCATCCGCCTAGTCTCACAAGCCTCTTTGCTAAGCTTTTAAAGGGTAGCTAAGGGTCTAAGCTACCTCCGAGCGGACAGCGAAGACTCTGATCAGACTGGGCAGATGCCCAGGCTGATCTGAGTCTGCGCTGGCGCACAACCACTTTGTTGATGTTCTCATGTTCCCGGCTCATTTATTGAAGGAATGAATTTCATTTTTCTGGTGTTTATTGAAGTATAAACTACATTGGGTCGCGTGCAAAGTAAGTGAACCCCAACTTTGCTAGCGACCCAGTGTAGTTTATACTTCGATAAATACAAGAAAAATTAAGTTCATTGCTTATATTTACATTCTTTTCTATCTATTAATTGAACACTAATTTGCATTAGGGCTACAGTTGAAGCAGAAAAACATGTATACACATTTCTTCTACAAACAGCGGAACAGCCTCAAGGACGTCATAACGTTGCCTACTTCCAATCAGATTAGAGAATATCGTGGTTTATTTTGACGTCACTTAACCTCATGTAACGTCGCGTGAACCGATGTAGTTATTAAAGTATAAGCTACATTATGTTCTAATGGTTTACCATATGGCTTTTCAATAAATGCACTGAGAATGTAAATATTTGTTTTTTTAGGCCGGAGTTCACCTTTTCAAAATCATGTCTTATAAGATGGATCTAGATTTTGGGATTGTTTTGGAAGGGAAACCCTATATTTTAACCAAAGGAATATGGTAGCATCAGCTTGTCAGTGTTTAGCAAACTTGGCAGTGACAAAATGCAACATTTGTTGATGATTGAAGACGTTTAATATTACTTTATAAGCGTGCCCTTCAGCTGTGAATTTCACTTTTCTGAGAGACTTCAATTTTGTGTTTCAGTTGATGTAATACAGGGAGGAAAGTTTACCAAGAACAGAGCAGTTAGTTTGGTGAATGATCTCAAACAAGTTGACAGAGCTTGTGGAATGCTACAAGACAAGCTGGGCCTAGTGCTAGAATATGTAGAAGATGTTTTGGTAAATATACCATATTTACTCTGGTATTAGGCGGGAGTTTATCCTTCCAAAATTACAGCAAATATGCAAATCTGTCTTGTGTAATTCAGGTATTTATCATGCATCTGCTGCAAAACTCACCTGATAACAGGGTTATGATAACATGATATGATATCATGTCAGTGTAGATCTGGGCATGCACAAATGTTATCAGGCGATGCCTTTAGAGGCGATCTCTGAAGACCATTGACTATATACCGAGTTTGCCCAGATACAGTACACGCAACGTGAAGACTTGATCTGACACGCTCTCGCGAGAAATTTTAATCTTTTCCACGAAAGTTTAGTGGGGTTTTTGCGTGTGAAATGCGTGGGAGATGCGAGAGACTCGCGAGATGCGTGACGTTAAACTCGCAAGAAAACAATTTCTTTTCACGCGAGACACGCAACTTTCGAGAGAAAGGATTAACTCCATGTATGCTCAGGTGAGTCATCGGCGCCAAACTTAATCACGCGTGACGCGTGTTTTCGAGTGGAAAGGATTAACGATTCCTGTCAATTTCACAGGTCATTATATGTTGTACAGGTAATTCATTTATAATTTTACATTGGGCCTAAAAAAAAGTTGTGTGATCCGACTGGTCTTTTTTGGCGCCGACTCAAAATTTTTTGCGGCAAAAATTACTATCGGCAATTTCCGCCATTCCGGAAATAACGGAAAGTGCCGAACAAATAGACAGCGTAAACCGCTCACGCTATGACGCGTAAAGCATACCAGTTTGTCGCATTGTATTTAATACTGCGCAGGCTGATCCTAATATTTACTATCAGCGTATGGAATAAGATTCCTTTCACCATTTTGTGCTCTGAGCGGCGTCCTTTGATGTCAAGGCACGAGACTGACCTATAAACGTGCTGTGATTACGTATTTCAACAAATGCTACCGTCTTCACATTTTATTATGGCGAAGGCCCTGAATGCGTTCAGTCACCTCTAAATGTGAATATAGATTTTATGTTTATTTGTCTGAATACTTTGAGAATTTTTCCGCGCAGCAGAATCAGTTTCGTTTTTCATATAGATAATGTGATTTTGCCACGCGGAGATCGGAATAAAAAAAACAAACTTCTCACCTCTTATTTTTCCTTCATTTGATGCATTTTTTAAATCCAAACACTTTGACTATTGATCCACGACGCAAAAATCATATTTTCCAGATTTCATGAATGAACTGATTAAGATGCAGCTGTGACGTATTTGTTTTTAGCCGTCAAACCAACAGGTTTACAAATTTGCATATTTCAGAGAGTGGATAAGTGGACGTCAATCACCGCTAGGACAGCCCATTTGCTAATCAAGTCATTGTTGTCGCGTGCGCTTTTAATGGAAACTTGACAGCTCTTACATCAGAAAGTTTATATTGGTTTCGGCACGTGCCACTAGCGGCTATATCTTTGAGTTCAAAAGCTGATCGAAACGCTTTGATCTTTGTGACTGTTTTGACATGGATTGGGCTATTATCGGCTGAGCGAAATTTTTTGTGTGTGTCATCATTCTAGAATTTGAAAGAACTCCGTTTGCTACTAACTAACCTATTAACAATATTCTTTCAAACATAGGCCTCTCTAATTAACTCGCCGCATAACTGCGACAAAATTACGCTGATCATGATTGTTTATCAACCCATCCTTAATTCGTAAATGTAAATACCGTATGGTCAAACAATACTTGCGTTGAGGATGCGATCAATTAGGTTTTTCACGCACGCTTACAATGTATTAATTGAACCGTTATCAGCGCCGAAAAAAAAAATGCATTGCGAATCGTAAAGGTATATGTACTTGTATAGAAACTTTGTACCTACCTGGACAAAATTCCACGCGTGATGCGAGAAAGTTTCTCGCTTACACCACTCTGAATTTCACGCGAGATGCGAGGAATTTTCTAGCGTGGAACGTGGCGATTTTCAAACACGCGAGGAAGTTTAGTGTGAAATGCGTGAGAGTTGAGAGAGAATCTCGTGGATTTTAATCCCTTCCTCGCGATTTTAAGTGTCACGCGAGTGCGTGTCAGATCAAGTCTTCACGTTGCGTGTACTGTAACAATGTTCGATTGGTTAAATGACTTCACCCACTTACATCATAACGCATATGCGACATCAGCAAGTGCAAACAAAACTGTGTTTGCTTTTCATTTGTTTGACTTTCTATATGCCTTAAAAATCTTCTTACGATGCAAGATAAGTAGAAAACCATGATAGTGTCTATTGATATCAAGTTTATCATGCTTGACCAGAAACATGTCGGTCTGGCTCGCTCGGCAAGCCTCGCCATTTCTACGCTGTTTCTGGTCTCGCCTGATAAACTTCATTGCAAAAGACACCAACATGGTATTCTCTATATATTGGGTGTTTATGAGAATATTTTGGACGGGGAAAACCTGTCTTATAACCGAAGAAATACGGTACACAAGGATAAAAATTCTAAATAGTAGATAAGTCTGAGCAAACTGCAGATCCAGATCAGACTGCTCCCCTCAGGAGCAGTCTGATCAGGGTCTACATTGTTTGCTATTCCATCTGCATCTTTTTGATGCATAAAGTGCATTGTAAAACCAATCTATTCTAGGATGATTATTTTAATAACTTCACTCAAGTGTCTGAATTTTTAGAGTTCTTTTGGATGGATCGCTTACCAGTTAACGTGCCAGCTTTCAAAAAGACAGGTTGTGGGTTCAGCCATATCATTACTGTTGCAGTGTAAACAGCAATATTTTGAAATACACCAATCTGTTAAAATTTTCAGGCTAATAAACATAAAAATTCAGAAAAAGGAGTCTCAGAGACATGTTTTTATCCCCCGCCGAAGGCGGAGGGATATAGTTTTCTCCATGTCCGTCCATCTGTCCTTCCTTCCATCCATTCGTCCATCCAGAGCCATAACTAAGTAACCACTGAACGGAATTTCATGAAACTTATAATAAATATGTACAGGGTGTTAAGAAAGTTCGAAGACATTACTGTATTGCTTATAACTTCAGAAGTTACATTCATTTTCCGGTTTCAAGAACTGTTCAATATTAAAGGATCCACAACAACTTTAACTACCGCACTTTACCATACTAAAATTAGCAGTTCATATCCAAGGTGTCAAACTGCCCGCTATTTATTATTGATTGTTTATGCATAAAGGTGTGGCATATTGAACTGTTATTCATTCTTATCCCTTAGTGAATCATCATTTTAAAACTACCTTAAATGATAGAGACTACGCCTAACAGTAGTTTATTAGTTACAGCTTGTAAGGTATCATAGACAACATGCACATTTTGACAGTCGATTCACTGATATGAAAAGGCAGACCAGGCATTTATATTTTTCAATGGGGGTGGGGGTAATATATTAACATCTGAAACAGAACTTGAAATCGGAAGTTGACATAAAACCATTTATATTATGGAGTGAGTCTTAGAGATAAGGGAGATAACATAAAATTTCAAAATATTTGTAGTGTATCTGTAAATTATTACATATTTGAAATTTTACCACCAAAAAGTCAAATTATGCAATGGTTTTGATAAAATAGCATTTCTATGGAAATAATGCATCTAAATGACAAAGAAATTTGTTAATTACAGGGAGTTTTACCCTAGTGTAGAATGTTACAAGCGTTTCCTAAACAGTTTCATATTCTTACCTTTTTGTTTCAAAACAGCAAGGTTTTAGTGCAAATTTCAATGACAAATGAAATTGAAGTTAAATTTAAAGGGTAATTCGTTAAGAGTGATTTTGCAACACAATATGAAAAGAAAAATGTTATCAAACGTTTCTGCTTGATGTGAGAACAAATCTAATAACAAGAGAATAATAGAAATCTGCAAAATGTCTCTGGTGTTGCAAAAACTGATATTGATTCTATCCCTTCCCCCTAAAATTTAAAGTTTCGATAGAGAATGGGGGTACACTTTCAATTAAGTCAAAAATTACGTAGTAAACCGTCGGAAAATAATTTAACTATAGGTTAAAGTCACGAAAATATTCCCTGCAATACATTTATTTTTACATCTTAAATATATCTTTAAATTTTGAAAAAACAAAGCTCTTAAGATGCCAAACTCTAATGCAAGTCAAAATTTTGCCTTCACCATTATCAGCCCTATAGAAGGTGGGTCCATAGCAATTCAGATTTTCTCGTCATTTTGAAATAAAACAAGAATCTATATGTTGCATATTTTTGGTAGTGCTTCATATATCACACTGACGAAGTTTTGCGAAAATCTTAACATTATTAAGCTTTCAGTGTATGTTTAAATAATGTCTACGAACTTTCTTAACACCCTGTATTACTATAACCAGCTGATGCATGTCAAGTTTCATCAGACTGGCTTGAGTAATGCATGAGTTATTGCCCTTGAATTGTTTTAAAATCAATAAAATGAGCCATAACTAAGTAACCACTGGACGGAATTTCATGAAACTTAAATTAAAATAAATATATATCACTATATCCCACTGATGCATGTCAAGTTTCATTAGACAAGCTTCAGGAATGCATGATTTATTGCCCTTGAATTGACTTAAAATCAATAAAATGAGCCATAACTAAGTAACCAATTTCCGAAACTTCATGAAACTAGTATGTATAACCATAAGGCGGTTATGCACATAAAGTTTCATCAGAATCGCATCAGAAGTGCATGAGTTATTGCCCTTGAACCAATTTAAAAATTGACAAATTTAGCCATAACTAAGTAATCCATGACTAGAATTCTATGAAACTTTTACTAAATACATGTCTCCATAGCACATTGGTGCATCTTACGTTTTGTCGAAATTTCTTCAGTTAGCAATGAGTTATTGCCCATGACTTGGTTTAAAATCAACAAAATGAGTCAAAACTATGTAACCAATGAATGTAATTTCATTAAACTTAAAATATTTATGTATTGTTTGTCTTGACATAGCAGTGCACATTAAGTTTGATCATAATCGCATCAGTAGTGCGTGATTTAATGCCCTTGAATTGATATAAAATCCACAAATTAGCCATAACTTAGATGCTGGACTGAACAAAATTTCTTGAAACTGAATTAAAAATGTATCATCATAGTGCAGTGATGCTGAGGCAAGTGTTTAAGAAAAGCTTCAGCCTATGCCTCACTTATGCCAGAGTAATAGTCCACTCAGCCCAGTGAACGAAATTATATAAAACTTAAAAAAATAACAAAATAATAAACAAATCAGGGCCACTTTGGCGGGGGATATAAATTCACCGAATTTGCTTGCTAGAAAGAGTATCACAATGCAATTTTGATAAAATTTGCAGACAAACAGCGGATCCGACTGTAAAAAATATTTTAGGGGCTTAAACCGGGAAATAAATAAGAAGGTTGATGTAAGTAACAATAAGAATGGTTATTAGGTTATTATGGCACTTATATGTGTAACAGTTATTAATCAAAGTGAGAGTGTTGCATAAGGTTCGAGTTATAATGTAATTTGCTTCCAGCATTTCTTGATATAAAGGTTTTTCAGTGATACTTCAGTACAAATAAAACCAAATATCTCTGTAGTACAAAAGGTTTATGAAAAGTACACCATACTAGTCGGAAACATTAAAAACGAAGAAAATCTTCCTGTTAAATATTCTGTACCATTCAGAAATATTTAAAAGGAAGATTGTTATGGGTATAGTTTCTCTTTAATACAGGCAGGTCGGCAGCCAGCAGATAATGTAATAGGACGATTCCTGATGGATTTAACAATGAAAGTACCTCAGATAGAACCTCAAGAATTTGAAGAAATGTTGAACTCTAATATGAAAGTAAGTGTTACAGGGCTGTGGACAGGGGTTGTAGATGATCATAATTTTTCATACATTTTGATAATATACAACTATTTCCTGCCTTTGAGGACAATAGTCAAATCTACCACTTGAGAATGCTGTGGATGCTCCGATGCATAGATTGACAGACTTCAGACAGATGGATAGCACGAGAGCTAGGCCAGGGAAGATAGTGCACTGGGTGTCCACAGCAACAAGGGGCGATAGATTTGACTAATGCCTGTAGAAGGCATAAAATAATTGTTTTTATATTATCTGACTAAGTCTCCAGGATGCAAAGAAGCTCAAGCTATGTCTGATGTTACAGAGCGTGTGACCGGAGGATGGTAAAAAATATTCACCCCTGCTTTTTCTTTATGTCTAAATGCGTGAAATTGCTTACCAGGCAATAGTCAAAAATACTGACCGCTCACGTGGACAAATGCAAATACCACAGTAGTCAGTTAAAACTGTAATTACTCTGAATACAGTATGTTGGGTAATAAAACTGTATGTTGTTACCCTTCAGTGTGACCTCAAAAATAAGCTCAAGAATGATTCTTCTAGCTCAAAAGCTCAACTGAAAGATTATAACACATGTTTGCCTCCTAAACAAAGTTCTTCTGCCGTAAAGATGAAGCCATCATCTACAGAGTTAAAGGGAGAATTTCCTGACAGTTCTGTTAGTGGTAATTCCTAGTAAGGTGTAATGGTACACCATGTTTTTCTGCCATTTTCACAAATGACTACAAAAGTTTTTGTGATTACTCACTGATTGCTTCCCCTGATGGCATGCCCCTTCCAAAAATGGTTCTTCTCTTTAAGACAAAAATTTGCTCCTTGTGGAGCAAAATTTTATCCTTTAAGAGTTGACACCCTTTGAGGACTATGGATGACTTACGATTTTACATCCTTTCTGACTGTATTTCAGTCATATCAGGACATTCTGATCATGACGATGAAAGGCTGTGTGCAGTGGAACCCCATTTACAATTGAAAAGATTTCCGCCTCTTGGAATCGAACTTTGGGACTGCTACAGTAGATCAGCAGGCAAGGGCATGGCCCACTTAGCTACCGTGGCTCCTGCTGGCTATTGCGGCTCCTGCCAGCAGGATGCAGTGTAGGTCAGTGTTGGTATTCACGGATTTGCCTATATACCCCATTATGGGTCTAAATCCTTGATTCTTAGTAGAAGCTTACCTTGTGACCCCTCAATAGAACTGCCTCATATTACATCCCCGTCTTAGAACTGTATAACTATGTTTCTCATATTTTGTTTTCTTTGCAGGATCTGTTAATGGTTATATATCTGGCCAACCTAACCAAGACACAGCTAGTCTTAAACGAGAAACTAAGTACCATCATGTGATTTAAGATGATAATAAACTAGGACTTTACATTAGTTATACAATACTGAATAACAAGACATCCTATGGATGGACTGGTGCAGAAACTTATAAAGAACTTATTTTTTAAGGTCAAAGTAGTGATATTATTAAAAATAGGCTCAAGGGAAATATGGGGTATGCATCTAACATCAATGATGGAACCATATACATAATTGAGCCGCAGCACGACAAAACCAAAAGTGGCATGTGCACCCAGTGAAGACTCTGATCAGACTGGGTGGATGCCCGGGCTGATCAGTCTTTGCTGTGCTCTTAAAGGGTAATTAAGGTTTTTAGCTAGCTTCATGCATACAGTGAAGACTTCAATCAGACTGGGCAGATGCCCAGGCTGATCTGAGTTTTTGCTGGGTGCACTTGCCACTTTGTTGGTTTTGTGGTGTCATGGCTCATATTATATGATGTGCAATTGACTGTAAGCCTATTTCTGGACCTTAAAGTTATCTTCAGATGTATGGGTTCTTCCTCCATGTTTTTCTGCCATTTTTACAAGAGGAAACAACTTTTTGGACTTCCAGTTTGCTTCCTTTGACAAACAAGCACTTCCAAAATGGGGTCTACTCTTGCAGTTGTATGACTGATTAAATGAAGAGAAAAACAGACATGGATAGTTTTGTTTTCCATATTTTTTCCGTACTGACCCAGAACAGGGAGGCATGGATGGATGGATGACTTGCCATTTTACGTCCTTTTCAACAGTATTTCAGTCATAACAGGACTATGGGAATGTGATAATGGACGGCTGTGTGCAATGGAACCCCGTTTACGGTAGGAAGATTCTCGCCTCAAGCCAGATTCGAACCCGGTCCACTAGATCAGTAGGCCAGCACTTAATCCACTGAGCTACCGGGGCTCCTACTAGCGAGGCAGGTGTGCTTGAATGGACAATATAAACCCATGTAAGGACCAGTTTGTTCAGGGTCTACATGTCAGAAATGTTTGAGAGAGTGAAGTCAGATTTAACGTCCCACCAACAACTAGGTCATACGAAGATGGGACCCCAGTTTAAAGTCTCATCTGAAAGACCAGAAGCAGGGGATTGATTTTGCGATCCCTGGATTGATAGTCCAGCCTGTTAACCACAACACTACTCCTGCTCCTCAGAAATGTTTGAAAATCAATGGTTTGTAAATCAGCTTATTCAGATTTTTGGAAAATTGAAGTGGTTTATTTCGTTCCCCAGATAAGAAGGTTGGTTGGTTGATTTGATGCTTAACGTCCACGGTAAACAACTAACCACACTATTCCTGGGCAGGCTTAGACCTCCAGGCTTAACCAGTACTAAGTGCACATACTTTCGCCAGTAACTGACAACTGCCCTTCTTGAATCAGCGGAAGGAGAAACGAAAGTATGTGGCCAGACCGGGATTCGAACCCAGGACCTCTGACTTACGAGTCAGGTGCCCTACCGATTGCGCTACCCGGCCCGGCCCAGATAAGAAGGGGTAACAGGGATAGTTTTGGGATAATTTTCCTATTTTTACCATAAAATATATGTTGTGACCCATCATTTGAACCGTCTTGCAAAGACAGTTCTAATGATGGGTCACAACATATGTTTTCATTGAGAAATAAGAAAAGTTATCTCCGAATTATCCATTTAATCTAGAGATTTGATTTCATAAGGTATCTCACTTGGTCCTGTATGATCCTTCTATAAACAATGTATGACAGGACTGGTAAAATACGCAATTCTATTAGCGCTTGGAAATCTAAACTTTAAGCATCTGCAAATTGTTTGTTGAAAGATAATCATCCTATTTCAAATGACTTGTATATATTTAAAGCATATTTGTGCACAGATTTTGTCTCAGTTGCGACTAGCAAAATTAAGACATAGGTATTAATTTTCCACCAGCAGTAGCGGCATTGGCCACACAGAATTTGCATCAAGTTTTCTGGTCAAGCTCCGTTTTCTGACAATGCACTGTCAGGTGAGACATAGCAAATTCCACATCTTGTTGAAGTAAAGAGCTAATACTGCAAAAAATCCTGAAAGTTGCCTAAGATTTCAGTTTGGCCATTTTCAGGAGTTTTGTGAAAACTCCACAGGTCGATCTTTCAGAAAGCTGAAAATTTGTGCTAATATGCTTTATGTGCAAATGACAGAGTTGCCACAGTCAGGGAAGACATAGATCTGCAAACTTTTTCCAGGTCTGGTAAAAAGTCTGGGAATTTTGTGTTTCGTCAGGGGACTTTGGAAAGGACTTGAAAAGTCTGGGAATTCGAAAATTAATGGCTCAGGCAGTTTTAGGAAAAATATTTATGCTGTTCAAGAGGAAAGAATATACTTTCTAGTCTAAGCAAATCTCTCTCCTCATTTGGGGCTACTCTTAAAGGAAAGAATTTGCTCCCTGGAGGGAGCAAATACTTTCTTAAGAATAGTTGGTTGGTTGATTTGATGCTTAACGTCCACGGTAAACAACTAAGGTCATGTCGGGACGGTCAGTTAACCTAACCACACTATTCCTGGGCAGGCTTAGACCTCCTAAGCGGTTAACCAGTACTAAGTGCACATACTTTCGCCAGTAACTGACAACTGCCCTTCTTGAATCAGCGGAAGGAGAAACGAAAGTATGTGGCCAGACCGGGATTCGAACCCAGGACCTCTGACATACGAGTCAGGTGCCCTACCGATTGCGCTACCCGGCCCGGCTTCTTAAGAATAGCCCCATTTTTCTAATGATACAGTTAGCACAAAATAAATTATAAATCAACTTTGGGATCAGTAAAAGGATATGGAAAACTGTATAATGTCAGAAAAAATCAGGGATAAGTCAGGTAATTTTGTAGTGGAGGATAAGTGGCAACCCTAGTATGAGCCCAATAGCACTGTTGTATTTTGCCAATCCATTTGCAGAAGTGTGAGGTGTTTGGTGTTACACCTCGATGTTTTTCTTCCATTTATGTAAAGGAAAACAACTTCTGTGACTGCCTTTTGCCTCCTTTGGCAACAAAAGCCTTCTAATAAAGGGTCTAGAATTTGCTCAAGAAATGAGGCAAAATACACACAGACTAGACTTGAAACTGCAGCTAAACAATTAAGGCGAAATATCTTAATGGAAGATACCGTCCCGACATGACCATAGCTGTTTACCGTGGACGTTAAGCAAAAAATCAATGAATCAATCTTAATGTAAGGTAAATCAGACTTGTCACGAAAACATTCAAAAAGGTATTCAAGTTACATGACCGTCCCTTCCATAGGACACTGATCCTATGCATGTACTGGCGTTTCTGAACATATTGGGTCAGTGGACAACCAAAGGGAGAGAAGAAAAACGGAAACTGATAAATCGTATACATTATATTGATTTTCCTGATAAAAGAAAAAAAGAATTTTAAGAGCCACATCATTTGATTTCAAGCAAAAGCTCAGACCAGACTGCACTTAAGTGCAGTCTGATCAGAGCCTTCACTTGTCATGTCAGCCATTTATAGAATTGGCCCACACCATACAGCAAGCAGTGAATCTGCTAAAGCCACCCTGTGTAAACGATAAGAATGATCTGTATATTACATGACAAAACTGCCACATTGGAAGTTACATGATGTGGCTCTTATAAATCACACTAATAGCATTTACTAGGCAGTGAAGCAATTTGAACAAATCATACTTTGCGTATTTTTAGCTCACCTGAGCACGAAGTGCTCAAGGTGAGGTATTGTAATCAGTCTTTGTCCGTCGTCCGGCGTCAACTTTTGCTTTAAACGACTTCTTCTCCAGAACTGCTTGATGGATTTCGAAATAATTTCACAGAAATGTTCCTTGGGGGACTCTCTACCAAAATTGCTCAAATGGTTCCGCTCCGCTGAACAATATTGCCGCCAGAGCTAAAAATAGAAAAACCTTTAAACGATTTCTCCTCCAAAACTGCTTGGCAGATTTTGAAATAATTTCACAGAAATGTTTCTGAGGAGACCCTCTACCAAAATTGCTCAAACAGTTCCGCTCCGCTGAACAATATGGCCGCCATAGCTAAAAATAGAAAAACCTTTAAACGATTTCTCCTCCAAAACTGCTTGGCAGATTTTGAAATAATTTCACAGAAATGTTTCTGAGGAGACCCTCTACCAAAATTGCTCAAACAGTTCCGCTCCGCTGAACAATATGGCCGCCATAGCTAAAAATAGAAAAACCTTTAAACGACTTCTCCTCCAGAACTGCTGGGCCGATTTTGAAATAATTTCACAGAAATGTTCCTTAGGAGACCCTCTACCAAAATTGCTCAAACGGTTCCGCTCCACTGAACAATATGGCTGCCAGAGCTAAAAATAGAAAAACCTTTAAACGACTTCTCCAAAACTGCTGGGCGGATTTTGAAATAATTTCACAGTATTGTTCCTTAGGAGACCCTCTACCAAAATTGCTAAAACGGTTCCGCTCCGCTGAACAATATGGCCGCCAGAGCTAAAAATAGAAAAACCTTTAAACCACTTCTCCTACAAAACTGCTTGGCCGATTTTGAAATAATTTCACAGAAATATTCCTTAGGAAACCCTCTACCAAAATTGCTCAAACGGTTCTGCTACGCTGAACAAAATGGCCACCAGAGCTTAAAATAGAAAAAAGCTTTAAACATCATCGTCTCTGAAGCCAATGGCTCGATTTAAAAAAAAATCCACAGAAATGTTTTACTCATGGCCCTAAACAAAAATTGCGAAAACGGTTCCACTCCGCTGAACAAAATGGCCGCCAGAGCTAAAAATAGAAATAAATCTTAGAATGACACAGAGGGCACAGTTATGATCCAATCATCATGAAACTTTGTCAGAATGTTTATCTAAATGAAATCTAGACCATCTTTGAAACTGGGTCATGTGGGGTCAAAAACTAGGTCACTGGGTTAAATCTTAGAAAAAGCTTGTGCACACTCTAGAGGGCACAGTTATGATCCAATCTTCATGAAACTTTGTCAGAATGTTTATTTGTATAAAATCTAGGCCAAATTTGAATCCGAGTCTTGTGGGGTCAAAAACTAGGTCACTAGGTCAAATCTTAGAAAACTCTTGTGTACACTCTAGAGGGCACAGTTATGATCCAGTGTATGTGAAACATTGTCAGAATGTTTATTTTCATGAAATCTATACCAGAACTGAAACTGGGCCATGTCAGGTCAAAAACTAGGTCACTAGGTCAGTTCTTAGAAAAACAGTGTGAATGCTTTAGAGGACACAGTTTTGTTCCAATCTTCATGAGACTTTGTCAGAATGTTTGTCTCCAACAAATCTGGACCAAGGGTGCAACTTGGTCATGTTGGGTCAAAAAGTAGGTCACTAGGTTAAACCTTAGAAAAACATTGTGTACACTCTAGAGGGCACAGTTTTGATAACTTTGTCAGAATGTTCATATCCAAGAAATCTAGACCAGGTTTGAAACTTGGTCATGTGGGGTCAAAATCTAGGTCATTAGGTTAAATCTTATGAAAACATTAGGTACACAATAAAGGGTTCTTTTTCCATTTAATCTTTGTGAAACTCTGTCTGTCGGTCATATGGATGCCTCTTAGGTTACGTTCACAGGATACTCAGGTGAGCGATCCAGGGCCATCATGGCCCTCTTGTTATGATATTAAGCTTAATAAGAAAAACTAAGTCTTGCAAGTCTATTTATTCTATATGGCACTGTTGGCATTTACTAGGCAGTGAAGCAATTTGAACAAATCCTACTCTGCATATTTTTATGATATTAAGCTTAATAAGAAAAACTAAGTCTTGCAAGTCTATTTATCCTACATGGCTCTGTTGGCATCCATTCCTAGTTATTCCAAGTTAACGGTGTCATTAGTTAGGGAGACTTTACATTTTCAAAATCACTGTATGCAAAACGACTATGTTTCCACCAAAAATTATCAGCACAATACAAATCCTTGAAATCAAGCATGACTGAATCCTGACCTTTCAATGGCTAAAGGTCCCTTCTGTCATGACTCACTTTTAGCTAGCCTGAATGAAGTTCAGGAACGGGGGCGGCATTAGCAAAATGTTAAAGTTTTACGTTAAAGTGTTTTAGGTGATGGGCAAGGCACTGTCAGGCGAGCTATCCTGTCCCACTGACAGGTCTTGTTTTTAAAACTTGTAAAGGCCATGTTACACTTGTCAAGAAATATTTGAGGAAAAATACGACCAGTTCTATCACCATCTTTTTTGAAATGCAATTAAGACTATTTGGTTGGGGTGTTACATTGTCAAATAATTTGAATAAACATAAATCAACCCGTATTTGATCAAACAAATTGAATAGTGTAACATGGGCTTTATGACTTTGTTTAGCTGTTAAACTAGAACAAATGGGCCTAGATCTTTAGGAGCAGTCTGGTCTGTCTATACTGTTTTCTTTCTTTCAACATGCTGTGCAAATTTAAGGAAATTAACTTATTACAAAGAAGAAAAGAACTATCAAAGTCCTGAATAAAGCCTGCTTCTGGTAATATTTCCCCCCAAAAAGGAAAAAAAGACATGGCATAAATGAGCCGCGACACGACAAAACCAACAATGTGGTTGTGCGCCCAGCGAAGACTCAGATCAACCTGGGCATCCACCTAGTCCAATCAGACCCTTCACTAAGCACTTAAAGGGTAGCTAAGGGTCTAAGCTACTTCCATGCGGACCGCGAAGACTCTGATCAGACTGGGCGGATGCCCAGGCTGATCTGAGTCTGCGCTGGGCGCACAACCACATTGTTGGTTTTGTCGTGTCACGGCTCAAATGATTTAAAGATTTTTGAGTTGTGTGCAATTCTCTTGTTCCAGATAAAGCTTTGGGCCAAGCTGTTCAAAAGCATTGTTAGCTTTATAAGGCTGGAGTCATTAAGTATTCTAGTACCCATAAAATCTTGTGTTATAATCTTTTTTGCTGAAAAAAGTGAGGAGCGTTTGCATTAAAAACACTTTTTTTTTGGGCAAGAAATGGTAATGTTTTTGCATTCAATGCAATTGAAAATTTGATGTCTCGCTAACTAATGACTTTGTTAGATTTGAACCACTGCGCCCTCTTTTCCATCCACTATCTATCAAAGATACATAATTGATTAATTATTTTATAAATCAACAAGAATTGTCAGAAGACAATACAGCATAACTTTGCGGGAGCTTGAGTTTAACAAGAGCAAGTTTGATATGGACAGTACAGACTGGGTGAATCGAAATCAACTGCAATGTCAAAACGCAACAGGTGTTGATTTTTTCCTGTGTTCAATCAACTGTGAAATACAGGTCATGGGCCATTATGCATCACTACTTTCAGTTGTATCTATGGAGCAAGTTTGAAGACTCTAGCCCATGGGGTTACTTTGAAACAGCTAAAAGCAACAGGTGAATTTTTTTTCTACGTTCAATCAAACGTGAAATATAGGTCATGGCCCAATATAAATTGCTGCTTACCGTAGATCTTCACCAGACGTATCTATGGAGCAAGTTTGCGGCTACTTAGAAACTGAGCTAAATGCAAAAGGCGAATATTTAACAAAGCCGCTTATGCACACGAAGGGTATTGCATAAGCACACCTTTGCTTCACAAAGTTGTGCTAAAAATTTAAACCACTAGTACAACCACAACCACACAGGTGGTTCTCTCATATATCTGTGCCCCCCAAATCAACTTCAGTGTGGGAAAAATTTGGACACTTTGCACAGTCAAGTCAGTAACAACCCCAGGCTCAAGGATCTGCCAGGAATAGTCACTGTCCCATCGTCCTGATGTGACTGAAATACAGTTGAAAAGGATATAAAATCTCAAGTCATCCATCCATACTACTATCAGTAGGAATAAGCTAGCTCCATTCCGACAGCGAAATAGCTCCATGCCTACAGCGAAAACTCTGATCAGATTGGGAGAATATTTAAAAACAACGTAAGTTTCTCATGTACATCTACAATATGAGAAGGCAGAGCTCCAGATAAGAGGGGGTATTGAGGATAATTCAAACATAATTTTTCTTATTTCTCAATGAAAACATACACTGTGACCCCTCATTAGAACCGTCTCGGCAAGACGGTTCTAATGAGGGGCCACAACATATGTTTTTATGGAGTAATAAGGAAATTTATCTACATTACCCCTTCTTATCTGGAGCTCTGAGAAGGTGTAGAAGACAATCTTCCAAATCCTTAGATGTTTCAGAATAGAATAATCTAATTCTCAGATGCTTTAGAAGACAAAAATCTGTTACGGAAAGAACTTTATTCTCAGATGTTTATGAAGCCAAAATCTAGTTTTCTGTTTCTGAGAATGTCTTGAAGACAAGGATCTAACTCTCTTTCATAGAAGTTTTAGACGGCAAAAATCTAGTTTTCAGACGTTTCAGAAGTCGAAATTCTAATTCTCAGAAACATCTAATTCTCAGTTTTTGAATAAGGCAAGAATCTGATTCTTTCCCAGAAGTTTTAGAAGACGTAGTCCTTTTATATCGACGTCAAGGTTATTTCTAATCTTGGCTGTCACTTCAACTAATACAGCCAACCGCAATAAATGAGAACTAGACAATCACTAAAGGTGATGAATGCCACCGCCATATGCCTCACTAGATGAGTAATATGTTAAGACATATTTGTGAATATTTGTGGAATGTTATATTAAAATCTGTCAATAAATAAGGGTCTAGATGAATGACAAGGTTTTCTTTCTAAAAAATAGCAGCTATGACCTTGACCTTGCCTCTTAGATGCTGGATCGCAAATTTGCCCACGATATTGTCACACTAAACATTTGTAGAAAGTTATATTAAAATCTGTCAATAAATAAAGGGGCTAGAGGAATTTTTTTTCTAAAAATAGCAAATGACCATGACCTTGGATCTAAAATGCTGAAATGCCAACTTGTCCAAGGTATCATCATACTTAACAGTTGTATGAAGTTAAATCAAAATCAGTTCACAAATAAAGGCATTAGAACCATGACAAAGTTTTACCTAAAACAGCATCTGTGACCTTGACCTTGGACCATGAACTTGTCCCAGATAATGTCATACTTAACATTTGTATGAAGTTATATCAAAATTGGTCCAAAATTAAAAGCTATAGAGCAATGACAAAGTTTTTCTAAAAATAGCAACTGTGACCGTGACCTTTCCAACCTGAAAGGCAAAATTGTTTGAGGTAAAAGCTGTGATGTTATATCAAAATCGTTTATTGAAGGAAGACTCACTAGAAGGATGACAAAAAGTGGGCTTGTACATAAAGCACAAAAATATGGTCAAAATATGTATGTCATTTAAGGGGACATAATTCTGCAATTATGACCTGGATCAAAGCTCTGTTTCCTTTATGTACATGTTCAATGCATGTCTAAACTGTGTTGCAAGTTTCAAATCCCTGAATAAAATACTGTAGAAGGAGTTGTGGAGACACGAACAGTACTAAAAAGTGTGGAATATGATCAAAATATGTGTCATTTAAGGGGACATAATTCTGCAATACTGACCTAGATCAAAGTTACTTTTCTTTAAGCACATGTGCAATGCATGTCTGAACTGTACGAAGTGTGAAATATGGTCAAAATATGTATGTTATGTCAGGGGACATAATTCTGCAATTACGCCCTGGATCAAAATTCCATTTCCTTTATGCACATGTTCAATGCATGTTTGAACTGTGTTGCAAGTTTCAAATCCCTGCATCAAATACTGTAGGAGGAGTTGCGGAGACAAGAACAGTACTAAAAAGTGACAGACGTACGCATGTACAGACAAGGGTAAAACTAAATGCTAGCAGGGACAAAACATTTTTGAAACTTTGCATATGTGAATTTTGCTTCAGCTTTTCTTTGGCGCGTTTCTTATTTAAGTTTCTCCAGTTTGGTACAAGACCAATATGAGCCGCGACACGACAAAACCAACAATGTGGTTGTGCGCCAAATGCAGACTCAGATCAGCCTGGGCATCCGCCCAGTCTGATCAGAGTCTTCGCTGTCCGCATGGTGGTAGCTTAGACCCTAGCTACCCTTTGAACACTTAACAAAGAATCTGATCAAAGTTGACGGATGCCCAGGCTGATCTGAGTCTGCACTGGGCGCACAACCACATTGTTGGTTTTCTCGTGTCGCGGCTCAATTATATAGTCAGCATAATAAAATGCAATCATGACAGTATATCTTGAAACATAAGGAAACTCTTTAAAGACTCTGGTAGTGGTAACTTCCTGATTTTATCACTTACTTTCGGCGCCAAACACTTCCGCACTTTTGCTCTACATAGATCTCGCAGTTTTACTGGGTTATGTGCATTGTCCTTTATTGCTTCCAGAAATTCAAATATCTGTTGTTCAGTCTGCATGCCACGTAATGTCACTGGAACTGCCGTGTGGAATATCTCCAGATCACAGTTGGTCACGCAAGTACCTGCTGCAGTCAGTAGTTTAAATATCTTAAAGAAGTCAAAAAGATGAAAGGTCACGAGGTCATCAAATGCATCAAAGTATCTTGACGCCGTCAGAAGCACAGAAAGAGGCGTTGACAGACTGGCGTTACGTTTGTTTACGTCTGGGTTATACTCAAACAAGGAAAGCACTTTCTTAAGGTTACACTGTTGGCAGGCCACGTGTAAAGGGGTGTCGAAAGTGATCGATTCTGCGTTGATATCTATACCCCATTCAATTAAGAGCTCCACCATTTTATGACTTGCTCGGGGTGAATCACAGGCATGATGCAGTGCTGAGAACTCAAGAATCCCTGAGTGTGCTTTTATATCTACTCCGCGATCTTTAAGAAGTTTCAGCATATCGAAATTATTGTAACGTGCAGCCGTAGCATGGTAGGGTTGTTTCTTTATATCTGCCCCATTGGTGATCAGTAATTCTAAGCAATCTATTAAGCCCGGGTAGCGTATTAAATGTTCCAATGGGTCACCATTAGGATAATTGACGTCACAACCTGCTGCCACCAGACGTTTTATCATATACTTATTCTGTGATATAATGGCCCTAATCAATGGAGTTTGCTGTTGTGTGTTTATAAGATTTGTGTTTGCTCCATTATCCATCAGAAAATTAAACAGGAGAACATTGTCTATCATAATAGCAAGATGCAGCGCGGTATTTTTCTCGCCATCTTGAGCGTTCAGGTCGGCGCCATGTTGATACAGAAGCTCCGTACATTTTACACCTCTATTCTCATTCATAGCTGCACAGTGAATGGGGTACTGCTGCAAACGCCCTACCCGATAGTTCACGTCCGCTCCCCTGATTAACATCGCATGGACAAACTCCCATCTATCGAAGGCGCAGGCGAGCGCCATGGGTGAGTAGTCCGGAAGTAGAACATTTAATTCTTCAGGATCCTTCACCTCTTCTAGACAGGGAAAGAACTGCACATCGTCTTCTGAAGAGATGAAGTCCATCAACTTCTCTGCAACAGTTTTTTCCTCAGACATATTGCCTAGGTTTTGGAAAAGAACGTAACCAGCCATATATCAGTGGCGTTCGCCTCGCCTGGGACTGACTGATGATTAGGTTGGCAGCATACCTACAAAAAAAAAGAAAAACAAGAAATGTTACAGTATGTAACAAATGCCCCCGAAGGCCCCTTAGACTGATCTTTGACCCCGATTGGGACCTTGAACTTGAGCAAGGAATCCAAAAACTTGCAAGTGAGATGCCTTTTTATCATGCTTTACCTTTCTATGAAGTTTGATGAAATCTACTTCAGCAAACACCTCTAACACCCGACAGTGACCTTGACCTTGGGTTTGGGAATAAAAATATCATATGTGGTTGGTTGGTTGATTTGATGCTTAACGTCCACGGTAAACAACTAAGGTCATGTCGGTACGGTCAGTTAACCTAACCACACTATTCCTGGGCAGGCCTAGACCTCCTAAGCGGTTACTGGTTAACGTTAACCAGTATTAAGTACACATACTTTCGCCAGTAACTGACAACTGCCCTTCTTGAATCAGCGGAAGGAGAAACGAAAGTATGTGGCCAGACCGGGATTCGAACCCAGGACCTCTGACTTACGAGTCCGGTGCCCTACCGATTGCGCTACCCGGCCCGGCTATCATATGTGACAAACCTTCTCATTATGCTTTATATTTCTGTGAAATTTGATAAAATTCAGCTGTGTAGTTTTAAAGTAATCACAGAGACAATATTTGACATCTAACCCCAGACAGTGATCTTGACCTTGGACGTGGGAACCTAAATTTTGTATGCGACACACCTTCTCATTATGCTCTATCTTTCTGTGAAGTTTCATCAAATTTGCTTCAGTAGTTTAAAAGTTATTGCTGAGATACGATTTAAGATATGATTTGACCTTTGACCCAATTGTGACCTTGACCTTGGGCGTGGGAACCTAAATCTTGTGCGTGACACACCTTCTCATTATGCTCTATCTTTCTGTGAAGTTTCATCAAATTTGCTTCAGTAGTTTTTAAGTTATCGCTGGGACACGATTTGTTAGGGACGGACGGTGCAATTTCAATATGTCACCCGAAGTCCCTTCGGGGGCATAAAAAAGAAGTGTGATTGTTTTGGGTTTAACAAAGTGATGGATGACTTGCGATTTTGTCTTTTTCAATAGTATTTCAGTCATAATATCAGAGCTCTAGATAAGAGGGAGTATTTGGTGATAATTAGGGATAATTTTTGTTGATTCTGCATAAAACATATGTTGTGACCCCTCATCTGAACCGTCTCGTAGAGACGGTTCAGATGAGGGTCACAACATATGGTTTCGATGAGAAATAAAAAAAAATATCCTTAGTTATCATCAAATACTCCCTTTTATCTAGAGCTCTGTAATATGTCGACTGGAGGGTGATAACAAAAGGCAGTGTGCAATGGAACCCCGATTATGGTTGAAAAATTCTCCACGAGAACTGAACCCAGGACAGCTAGCTCAGAACCCACCGAGCTACGGCAGGGTTGCTTGGGTTTAACAACCCTTAGATAGTATTTCACAATGCACAGTCGTCTTCCAGAGAGCAGGCATGGTAACATTATCGCTAGCAAAGTGTACTCAGTCCACTTTGTTCTTCAAGTACTTTAGGAACAAAAAGGATTTAGTACCCTTGGCTTGCGACGATGGCATGTTAATGGCGCATTTCCATTTCCACCTGGAAATTGAACTTTTAAGCTAGGGTCAGGTCGGGTAAATTCGGACAGCAGGTAAATTCGGACAGTGACATTGTTCCCTGTCAGTTGTTTGGAATTAAAACAAAATTAACTGGACAGTGAAAATCCTGATGAGACGGCTCATTGAGCCGTCTCATCTGGATTTTCTCTGTTTGCAAAGGTATGTCCGAATTTACCCAATGGCCGAAGTTACCCGACTCGACCCTACCGCAAATGAGTCGCAAATAGCAGATCAAAGCTCCAGATAAAAAAAAGGGCCACAGAGATAATTCAGGTATATTTTCAATATTTCTCCAGAAGACCACATACTGTGACGGTTCTAATGGGAGGGTGGGGGGGGGGGGGAGTGTCCAAAAGTATGTTTAGAAATAAGAAAAAATACAGTATCTTAGACTTATCCTATCTGAAGCTCTGGTTCTTCACGTTATACTGTAGCCTGGCTTCCAGACTAAATGGTTATATGTATTCAAATAGTAGTAGTCTTAACATGGCTTTTTTATTCTGATGGTCAAAACCAAAGAATAAAAGGGACTGGGAGCCAGTCTATTTATACTGAGGCAGTTCGGCTTACAATGTACGTCTATTTTAAGTGTATGTGTGCATATCATTTTTGCTTTGAAGGAAAAGAACTGGTGGTGTTATAACAAACTGAAACGAACTTTTCGATCTGGCCACTTTCATGAAATTTTGTACTGGACAGGTGAGAATGAAAACTGAAAACAGCTCTTATCCCTTGCCATATGCAAGGATAGTAGACCAGCCTTTTAAGCCTGGAGCGCGTCCCATAAGTTTAGACCAAGGCCAGGACGCTGCAAAACGTGGCATCTAATCTGGATAAACGCTGAACATTGGCATTTTACCAAACACCCCTTATCACAGGGTATAAACCAGTCCGCCAATTTTCGCTTCCTGCAGAGACTGTCCGTTATATTTGGCTTCCGCCGAGACTGTCCGCGATCTTTTGCTTCCTGCTGAGACTTCTGTACATGATAGATGGCTTCCTGCAGAGACTGTCCGCGTGATTCTGCTTCCTGCCGAGGCTCTCGGCAGGAAGCAGTCACGCGGACAGTCTCGGCAGGAAGCAGAGTCACGCGGACAGTCTCGGCAGGAAGCCATTTTTCGAGAACGGTAGTCCCTGCAGGAACTTGCGGCAAGAGATCGCGGACAGTCTCGGTGGAAGCCAAATATGACGGACAGTCTCTGCAGGAAGCGAACATTGGCAGACTGGTTTATACCCTGTGCTTATGGGTAAATAGCCAGAACGCTACAAAACGCGGCAGCTGATCTGGATGACTTAAAAGTGCTGGATTTCTGTGATAGAATACAGGATTCGAATCCCGCCGGCAGCTGACTTCTTCACACCGTGATCCCATTGTGCACAGCACACACAACCTTTCGGAATGCTTGTACAATCGTCTCGATAGGACTGAAATGTCAGTGGAAGGAACAATTCATTTGTAAGTCCTGCTAGCCCCTAGTACCCGAATTCAGGTTCGTGCACCATGTATATGCGGCCAGGGTGACAACAGTAGTCAGGACGCTGAAATTCAAAAAGGGCCTATTTTTCGAGTTTAATGCCCCGACAATTCGAAAGGACAAATTTGGTATATTATGAAAGCTTATCATCCCAACTTTAACTTAGGGTATGATGTGGTCCTGAAAAGTGGATCCAGGATGTAAAAAAAGGGGAGATAACTGGGTACCAAAGAAATGCTAAAAATGATCGCCTGCGTTTCTCCTTATCTTTATGTCATTTGAAGCGGAGTTTCAACCAAACAACATACGTTATGGAAGAAGCCTATTACTCTGCTAACGACTGATACTTATTAGCTTTCTATCCATTTTGGTTTAAGCCCGTAACATTCGGCTATAGACGTTACTTATGAGAATATTCCCAAAATGTAAATAAATTGAAGGCAGAATCGTTTTGTTTTCTTTTCTTAGTATATCCTCCTTTAAAATCATCTTTAAATATTAGAAGCTTTACCGCCTGCTTGATTCCTTGTCATTCGCCTGTGTTACTACTTGAATTAACGTAGATAACATTTATACAAAATGTATTCCATTACATCACAGCTAATCAGCAACCTTCACCAACTCCCAGGAAACTATCATAAATACGGTATTCAGACATTTTTTAAGAAACACTATTGACAGAAGTTTGTCGTTATTTTCACCGAGCAGTTTAAGGCCCTCGCAAGCTGCGTTTTATACGTGAAACAGAAAAGAGAGTTGTTATGTGTTAAAAGACTTGACAAATACTGAACAAACAGTCTTCTTTGCTACTTCTTTCTTCTTGTAGCAACGCTCAACACTTTTGCTGACATGATTTTAAAACGGTTCAGTTTTCCTGCTACGCTTCTCATGACCCTACGTGACATACGTGACTTCTAGTCAAAGCAATAAATCAGACAAATAGATAAACTGAGAGATAGAGAAGATATTACCCCAAAGGGAAATAAAACTACTGGTGCTCTGAGCATTGTTATAGAAGTGTCCGTCAAGTGACAATCAGACATCATCGTTCTTTTTAATATAAATAAAGATAAAATTGGGGAATTACTAGTAATTTACACTACAAAAATTTGCTGTTACATTTAATATTAAAAAATCGGTTCATAGAGCATAGAAATTTAAAAAGACTACAGAAAGGTAAGAAAAGTAAAATACACACTGGAATTTAATTGCATGAGCCACAGAAAAGTATCTGCCAAATCGATAAAAAGCATCTGCTTACAAAGTACGCATTCTTTTATGAGACTTGCATGGAGGTAGTTTTCGTTACCAATAAAAACGGCAATGCTCAAGTGAAAATTTCAGTTAAAATGAAGAAACAGCCAATTATATAAATAAATTACGCTATTTCATTGCATGGTCCCTAAAGACGGTGATACATCATGCGCTTGGTATTGCAACATTGGAAACATTTAAACTTCTTATTAGTTAATGTTACTGCTAATCAAAATTTTCACTGCCGAAATGCTATACATTGAGATAATGTATTTTCACAGCCTCCAGCCTCCGGTCAACTACTCATCGTCCGACTGTAAGTAAAATGTATCATTTTGTAACATTTTGAGTGCAGATAATACCATGCAGGAATAATGTGGCAAATATTGTGAATTACCCGTCCCGTTGCCATAAACATTGACTAAACTCCTGAACAGACTGATGATGGGACATCTTATAAGTTACGGTATTTTCCTTCTTTCGTTAACTCGTCACAACAAGAATATTCTTAATGTTTCGCCTTATAACTGATGAGAGCGCTACAAACCGGTAACGTTGATAACGTTGCGTTTGTATGCTCAATGGTGATAAAAGTATACAGTTGAAATACACATGATAAGTTAATTGTAAAGACTGAGGGGTTGGGGCATGCAGACATTGAGGCATTGAAAGCAGCTTATTCACAAACAAATATTATCGTTTGCTACTGAATGAAACAATGTTCAAACTACAATTATGCAACGCAGTATAACGTCTATTCAGATACATGCCAAACAGATGAAAGTTAAATACCTCAAATACTCTCGTTTTCTTATTTATTTATTTTCATGGCGGCACGTGCATACACTACTTTTAAATATAATCAATGGCTGTAGAGTCTATGGCTATCTATTCTTCATATATCGAAGTTTTCCGGTATATGTTAGATTTCTTAGAAAATAAGTTTTAATAAGTATTCACCTGGTTTAGCCAGTGCAGCACACACTGATTCAAAATGTTTCAAGCAGTTAAGTCTACGATAGGCAAGATTCTACGTTGAGTAATTATACTAGATGTTTAGTATGAATCTTTCATTTTACTTATTTATTCGGACACTGAATTCTATGCTGATGCTTTTATTTCTTCAGTTATATACGTGATAAACATATGATGACTGTTTATTGAGCCGTTTGAAACTTCATTTTTCTTTGCGTATAAAATATCTAAAAACATCCATGTTTAGGACGCAACGCCTACGTGTTTTTTGTGCATCAAAAGGAAGTTTGAGGTTGTGCGAATAAAACTAGTTAAAGCCCCTGGTAGATTATGTACAACTGTCTATACAAATATGAAAACTTTTACATACGAATCCCATTGGTTGGTTTTCTTGCCTTGTGGTCGCCTGTATTGCTGTCCTATGTGTTTTCTATTTTGTTTTGTGATTTAAAATAGAATATAGGTAAAATTAGACGTATTAAATGTTTGAATGTGTTTTGTATTGTTTTTTGGAGCTTACTTATATACAGATCCTCCGTGTTGGAATGGAGCGTCTGTTACCAAAAATGTGCTGTTCCGTATTGTCGTATGCATGTTTCCCATCTTCTTTCGGTGTCTTGGGTGGGCTGTGTTTAGTAATTGTGGCCTTTCCTGGGTAATTTTATTTACATTTTCCTATGTACGTTTTCTATATCTCATATACGTAAATATGGGTCTGCATTCATATCTAATAAATACACTGTAACAAAATAACAAGAAACAAATTAAGATAGTCAACATGTAAACGAGTGTTATTCTCTGGAGAGACGTACGAACTTGCAAAATAACGCTGTTCACAATGGTTTTAACCACTAATGAAAGAAACAGTGATCCCACAACTCTGCTAATATCTACCATATGCATATTACTGAATAGCTTCTTTTGAAATCTAAGTAGTTAACGTTGTAATTACTATTCACACCATGACGTTTGGTTATTGTTTGAACATAAACTTGAATGCTGTTTATTTTTCCGCCTGTCAGTAAGTGCAAGTATTCGTTAGTACATTGTCTTTTTCAATTTTGATACTTCCATCATCACATTAGGGCCAATCCAAATTAACATATTTTCAGATGTCAAAATGCTTCATTTACACACTAAATACCAATTACATGTATAAAATTTCATTTTGTTAAAGTACTGAATTAGCTTTTAAGACAAGGGAAAATGCAGAGTTTAAAAGCACTATTTAAAAAGAATATTTGAACGACGAAATGATTTAAAGTTGAAATATTATTTCATTTTATTTATTATTTTCGTTTCATGGGTAACATAAAGAATTTGTATTACTTGCTATGAAAAGCTTTTCGAAACTGTTTTTACAAATTTAAGTGTCTATACTCTATGCACTAAAACAAATATGATCATGTTTTTGTATTCTACGTCTTTATATCTCTCCTGAATCGTCTTCATTCATTATTCTTTTAACAAAATTATATTAAGTAACGTATGTAACGATCAAGCTGTAACAGACAAACGCCAGTGATAATGTGAAAGCGTCAGTTGTTGGAAGTCTTCACAATCCCAGAAGTGGTTGGGATGGTTTTCTTGTTAAAACTGCACAGCACGGGGAAACATTCAAATTGAAATTCAAATTGAAATGAACGTCTGAGGAAAACGGGATCCATGGTTGTGGTTAGACTCCAAAGAGAAACGTTTTATGAAGTACAGAATGCAGTGTCATTATCATTGGATATTTTGCGAGTCAGCTGCCCTATAATTCTATGAGCATTTTGATGAGAATCTAAAAGGCAGCGATTTAAAATGAAATTTAGTACCTTCAAACACCAACAATTGGTAGGATGAATTATCCTTGTGTAAATATGTGTATACACCGGTTTTCTTAATATTTTAAGCATGCATTTTGTAAATTATTACAGAAACTGATACTATGCACATAAATACGTCATTTCATGAATTAATCAGACAACTTTAGTGCACCTCTAAATGGACAGAATTATATCGTTTTCATTTTGAGCACATTAAGGTTTAAAAGGGGTAGGGGTAAAAAAGGGTAATTAAAACCACGGGATCCTATTTCAGTGACCACATCATACCCTATCATAAAGCCCAAATGTTGTGCTTCTCAAATTTGGTAAAAATTTCCTTTCGAATCGCCGGGGCATTAAAGTTGCATTTTTTCGGCTTCAGCGTCCTGACTACAGTAGCTATTCTGTACTTTCGTACAGGCCAGCTATAACGTCTGTCTCAGTCCCTGAACAGGATAATAGAGTACCGTGCTGGGTTGAGTAGGTGGGTGGGGTCAGAGGAGGAAGGCTAAACTGGCTCCAGGCACAGCACAGGTGTTGGTATGTAGGCTTACCTGTGACCGTCGGTGGCGAGGGGGGGGGGATAAAAAAAAATCTTGTCCTTGTAAAATACCATTGACTATGGTGTGTTAAAATGACATTTTTCCACTGAGGGTCACAGACATAAATACCATGGGCGCGTCTGTGATTAATATCTGCCCCTTTAATTGGGTAAGACATGAGAAAAGGGGACCGTACGCCCCAAGTATGTTGCAGTCTTGTGTTGCTGCATGTAGACGGTGCCCCAGGGACGGCGCTGGGAGGGCAAGGGCAGTGTTGCAACATTGCAGCATTGCGCATAAACCCCCAGATAAGCAGCCTGCTGCTAACCTGATGTATTGCTAGCTCCTCCAGCATTTCTTGTCCCTTCAGTGCAGCTGGTGCGTGGCCTCCGTAAAGTCTCCACTACACAGATTCATGGTCCGGAACACCGCTCGGCCAATCTGGCCGAGGAGTTTCGATTGCTTCGGGACCTTATAGGGGGGGGGGGGGGGGGGGGGGGGCACTGTTGCAACATCACAGCACTGCGCATGTACAGACTCAATTAGGCCAAAACATGCTGAGTCTGCGATTTTTCGTTTCTCTGTTTTCTTGCTTTCAGAGGATCTTCATAACCGTATAGGATCTATCTATCTATCTAGTTGTACTGCAACACCCCCTCGCGAGGATTACGCGCAGGATGATTGCGCACCGTGAAGAAAAAAAGTGAGATGAATAGATGAGACTAAAAAGTGCAAAAGTGAGGTGAAGAAAGATGGAAGGGTTAAAACAGTTAACACAAGTGAGATATTAAAATCAGGTTAAAAAACAGGTCTGTTGTATTTTATGGCATCTGGTGGTCAAGAGACCTGACTGCCACACTGAACAGGATATGAAGAATGATAAGAGACCCCGCAAATGACTGAGTACACTGGCTGGATCACATATGTGCTTGGGGTCAGCAGATAACTGATAAGCTCAGTTTTGCTGAACGTGGCTATTTTGTCATGTAGTCAAAGTAGAATCGTAGCATATACTGGTGTCCGCGCATATCAGATGTATTACCAGTCGGGTAAGATCGATCCGGCGGTCTATAAAATTACCAAAGACAATTTTCACACTCACCTGTATTTATCTTAACCCGCAGTTGAAGACAGAATCAGAATTTTAGCAGTTTCAGTTCGTCCTTGTTTACAAATGTAGGTTAAGGTTGTTCTATTTTTAAGTCATGATAACATGACTGGGTCTAAATGCCGGTACTTTACGGTCAACTGTGCACACTTTAAATGCCCCCGATTTTGGATAAACGCATGCACCCCTGTAGTCTGGCTACAGACCCTATGTTCAATATATCTCTTGCAAAGGAACATAGGGTCTGGTTACTTGCATTTGAGATTTTTCCTAAATCTTGGTTAGCGAACTTTACTGACCTTTTGTCCAGCCCTTTATGATGCTGCAGTGGCAGAATTTTATGTAAGAAGCAATTTGAAGACGAAACACAGATGGTCAATCTGATAAAGCAAATGTTCTGTGGCAATTTGTTTTTATAACTCTGTAGGTTTTTGTGAACAGGAAACTAAATACAATAAACCCTGAACCTACTGATTTTGTGTAATGGATAGTTCTACCTTTTGATTTTGGACTGGTCCATTTTATAGCTGAGGGGGTATTTAATAAGTAATACAGAAAAAAATAAGTAAAAGCAAAAGGGTGGTCACACTTTTCCAGAGCAGTCTCATCTGGGTCTCCACTGTTCACAGAAACAGCTTTGTCCGATTTAAGAGTGTTGTGCAATCCATTAGCATGTTAACGAAACAGCGTCCCTTAATATTCAATATATATACAGTGGACTCGACAGTATCGGATCATCGACAGTATCGGATCACTCTTAGGTTATCACCCATTTTTCTCACAAATGAAGCAAATATTTTTTACCATTATATTACAGTCATCAAGTTTGACCAATGGCAAAGCGCAGGGTGAAAAATTCGATCGAAATATGTGGCTGAGAAACAAATCAGAGTTGTAGAAAAGCTTGGCCCCTCTTCAGCGGCGCTTGCATTTTGCCTGTTACGCGTTACCACCAAGATAGATTTCGGTTATTTAAACTATTTTATCATTAGGCGATTGAAACCAATTTTGCTTTGTAATGTGTCCTGGCATCCCTAAAATTGCAGGCAGTCATTATTTTTGTGACATCCCAGTATTTGATGAAACTAAAGACTTGAAAAGTGAGGCACCGATGTGCGACAGTAACGGATCATTATATAATTTGAATTGAAATACAGGCCTAAGCTGGAAACTGCATGTTGGATGTATGGTCTGATGCTGAAAACAAGTCATAAATCAACTACCTGAGTGACTGCTGTGTCTTTTTTCAAAGAAAATCAGTTTAAAACTAAGACAACGTCCTTTTTGTAAAATATCCCTCATCCCAAGCCCCACATTCTAGCGTATGATAATGAAGGTTATGCGTAGCACAACCAAGCTTCTGCTAAACATTCTGTTGAAACATTCGAGATCAGCTCGCATGATTGTGAACCCAATAATGTCTGGCGTTCATCGGATGGACAACTGTACACTGTGTAGACTCAGATTAATGCCGGAGAACTCGTTGAATGACAATGTAGTGTTTATACACTGATTGCACTGAAATATCGTTAAGGCGGAAAATCACCGTAAATTTGTTGATCCTGATCAGACACCACGGTCTTATCAGGGTCTACACTTTGCAAAGGCAGTTTATGATCTTTACTGTTTGAGTAGTTCCATGCTATGAGGCGCAGGGGATTACTGAGTTAAGAATTTTTGGCATGCTTGTAGTTTTGTATACATTCAACTTTTATTTAACAGACAAAACCGTTGCTGGTGAAGGACCACATGAAAAATATCGTTGAAAGGCCGTAAAAGTTTCCTCAGAGAGTTTAATAGGTCCAACTGTTTATGTAGCAAAATTATTGAAGCTCAGAAGGTTGTCAGAATGCCTCGGAGAAACTCTCCTATAAAATAATATCGTATGATCCGATACTGTCGCACCTGATTCGTTACTGTCGCAGGACCCTCCCGTAAGTCTGCATAGGTTATCTGCCCTTAAAGGAGTAAATTTCGTAAATATTTTGACATGGATAGATAGAAGGGATATTTTGCAATTGTTTTGTGTCATTACATACATACCTTTAGCATTCATATACAACAAAACGGGAGTTTTATTGAACTTGATCCGATACTGTCGAGTCCACTGTAATTGATTTGTTCAAATTAGAATGTGTTTTGAGGAAGATTCCATTGCACTTAGATAACTGTTGGTCAAAGAATTTAAAATAATTTAAATCAGCAAAGACCTCTAGAGAATGCAAAGTAAGTCTTTAAAGAATTATTAGACACACTGGCTTTTTACATGTAATACACTAACATTCAAATGTATAAAAACATATTTGATCTGATCAGCACCAGTCAAGATTCAATGCATACAAGTATGTTTTAAGAAATGTCCTTTATACACTTGATGCCAGTGCAATGATTGGACTGGCACTAATCAGACTTACTATGTAGAGGATTGTTCAAAAATAGTCTGCCAAGAATCAAATCATGACTAGTGAGGATAAAATTTGTTTAAATTGGAATGAGAAATGCAATACAGCTGATTGCCTGTTATTGGTTTAAGACAGTTTGTCCTAATGTGCCGATTGTTAAACAATATAATTTGGCATGGTTTTAATTGTGGAATGGAAAGGAGTGGAATGGATTGGTCTTGTCTGCCTTTTTCCATTGATTTTAAATGGCACTTTTACAGGAAAGAATTTGCTCCCTCTGAGGGAGCAATTTCTTTCTATAAGAGAACCACTGTCCCACGCTCTTGGGGCAACTTGTAACAAATTCACCGTAGATTATGACATCCGTTCCATTCCAGGTTTTAAACTATGCTCTAAAATTCGTATACAGGTTGAGAGGTTATTTGTAGAAACCCAAACTAATTGATTTCTGTGAGTGATGGAGATAAAGATCTTTGTTAGTCTAATGGGCACTTTATAGCACTTATAATGGTGCTATTATTAACTCAAGAATTTGTGAGAAGAGTATCAAATTGCAGAGCCTCTTCTGAAAGTTACCAGGCGAATCTGACCACCAGAATAATATCCAGATTCGACTGTGGCCAGGCTAGCACCCCTGGTTTACTATGTGTAGACAAGGGCTGTTACGAAATGAAAAAAGAGCTGTTACGAAACAAAAAAGAGCCATATTTACCAAACGACCTGATGACCAGGTCGTTTGGTAACTATGACTCTTTTTCGTGACCAGGTCGTTAGGTAACTATGATTTTCATTTCGTATCACTTTTTCGTTTTGCAACACCTTTGAAAACATAGTTAACAAGGTGTGGCATATACATATGAGCCGCGACGTGACAAAACCGACAATGTGGTCGTGCGTCCAGCGCAGACTCAGATCAGCCTGGGCATTCGCCCAGTCTGATCAGAGTCGTCGCTGTCCGCATGGAGGTAGCCTAGACTCTTAGCTACCATTTGAGCTCCTAACGAAGAGTCTTATCAAACTGAGCAGATACGCAGGCTGATCCGAGTCTACGCTTTGCGCACAACCACATTGTTGGTTTTGTCGTGGCTCCGCTTCCCTCGCCCACCCCCAACCTTATGCCCAGAAGCGCTTTATCAGTACAAAGGAATTCAAAGACCCTTCCCAACAAATTCTTCGATCCTGAACTGGAGTGGTTGGAATGGATACTGTATAAATCCTATTGGATGTTCAGAGGGCGTTGCATTTTACGAAATGGGGGTGGGGGGGGGGGGGATTTAGAGCATCAGTATAGTAAATTAGTCACTACCAACATCCTCTAATCAACAGTATTAAGGTGAATAGGTATACTATCAGAAGAAAGAACTCTTCTCTTCTCAGCAGGGTTCAACCCTAAGAGAAAAGAATTTGCTGCTCCAGGGGCGAATTCTTTTCTATAAAAGTAAACCCCATTTTAATGAGCTACCTCACCCACTGAAGCAAGAAGCAAACAGGAATTCATGCAAATTAACATAACATTATTTTGGAAGGAGGCAGGGGGCATTTATAAGCGCAGTGGCGTTTTTTAGGATTAGAACGGCAATCTACAGTCCGTTGACTCTACATGTATTGTTCTAGAGCCATGGATGGTCCTCTTATTGAGAAAAGAATTTGCTGTCTAATGGGAGCTAATTCTTTCTTGTAAGAATGCCATCTCCAGTCAATGTCATGGAGATATCACTACCAGTTCATTCCACTCCATGTTTTAACTATGCCCATCATCATACATCTCTACTTCATTATGTTATATTTACACTTGCCACTGGCTTCCCATAGGTGAACCGTATAGAGCAACTGGCTTCATACACCGATGAAGGACAGTTGATCATGAGACGTTGTCGTCAAGCGACGTCTAAGGTAAACAAACATTTGATTGGTCTACGTAACGTTCGATTGACGCCACTTTATGGCGACGGCTGTTTAACGTAATGGCCGAATACGTCGTTTCTGTCTTTTCTTCGACGCATATTTTGCATATTAAGATCTACATTAAATTACCACGAAAACAGCACAAGAAGGGTCTAAAAATAAAGTGTAAATATAAGAATAAAAATTTGATTTTTCTGTATGTTTCGCTAAAATTCTACAAGAAGCGCTTCGCGCTTCATGGAATTTTAGATCCGCCCACTGGCTTCATCACACAAATCAAATTTCAATTCTTAAAACAAGTTCGTATATCTGAAACGTCAACACCCCGGCTTCCAGTCCTCTCCTCTCCCCCACCCACACATAAGGGCTTCCATATGATATAGAGAAGCTTAGTTCCGGGAAGGTGTAGCATAACATACCAGCTGCTATATTGCCTCCAAATTTAAATTTCAGTATATGTGCTGTTTGTTAGTCTATATAACAGTTTATGGGCAACAGCAGGAAGTCGAACGTACTGCCGTACACTGTTCGACATAAGAGAAAACAGACGTTCATTTTCCATGCCCCTCCCCCCCCCCCTCCCCACACGAAACTTGCACCGTCTGTCAGACCGTTACAAATCGTGTGTCTCAGCGATAACGGTTAATAACCCCAGCAAGCACACACTGTTGAATCAACTTTTAGTCAACGTTGAATCAACGTCACAACGGACGTGGAAAATTGGTTGATTTGATGCTTAACGTCTACGGTAAACAGCTATGGTCATGTCGGGGCGGTCAGTTAACCTAACTACACTATTCCTGGGCAGGCTTAGACCTCCTAAGCGGTTAACCAGTACTAAGTGCACATACTTTCGCCAGTAACTGACAACTGCTCTTCTTGAATCAGCGGAAGGAGAAACAAAAGTATGTGGCCAGACCGGGTTTCGAACCAAGGACCTCTCACTTATGAGTCAGGTGCCCTACCGATTGCGCTACGCGGCCCGGCGGACGTGGAGAATGTTGGAAAGCTAGATTCTTCTTGAAACCCTTGATATCAGGCTCTTAGCTCCTCCAACTAACGTCACTTGTAACAGAAAATTGAATTGAGAATTAACAAGAGCATGTGAGCAGAGGCTCACGTATACCCCCGGCCAGCGCCACCGCCTAATAAAAACACACTTAATACAAAACTTTAAAGCAAATGTTAAATAACAGACATATGAATGGACAATCTATTACAAATCCAGTGGAAGGCCTTTAGACAAATACACAATGGTTCCATTAAAACATGCAAATTATGTAATCTAAAGAAAATACAAATTTAACACAAAATTTCAACACAAATTTACATATAGTTCTATGTCAGTGACCTTGACCTAAAGTCAGCAGCAGCATCCAGATGATATCAACTAGTCAATTTAAACCTATACCTAAACCTAGTCACACAGCAATCTGAGAAATCTTTGACATAAATTTTACCATTTATTCCATTGGAGATAGAGATGGAAAAGAGGAAAAAATGCAAAAGAAGGCCAAAAGAAATCTTAGCATTTTGATTTTCTTTCCTACAATAAACTTCGCCATTCTCAAGATGTAAACAAAATTTGAAGACTGTGGCTCTCTTAGAAACAGAGAAAACTGTGACAAAAAATAAACTGGAGAGAAAGAAAAAATGGACAAAGGGAATGATAAGCAGGAGGCCGATACTCTATTACACCATACAACTAGTCATACCCAACATTTGCACCAAATTTCAAAATCCTAGCTGTAGTGGTTCCTGAGAAATCTTGGGACAGAAAAAGTTCAATTTCAAAGGAGAGAAAGAAGAAATGGACAAACAAAGGGAATGATAAGGAGGAGGAGGCTGATGTTTTCTTACACAATACAACTAGTCATACTCAATGTTTGTAATAAATTTCAAAAACCTCGGTGTAGTTGTTCCTGAGAAATCTATCATAGAAATTTAATTGGAGAGGAAGAAAAATGGACAAACAAAGGGAATGATAAGCAGGACAAGGCTGATTGTCTCTTACAAACTACAACTAGTCATACCCAACATTTGTACCAACCTTATAAATCCTAGCTGTTGTGGTTCCTGAGGGAATGATAAGAGAAGGAGGCCGATACTCTCTCACACGGTACATCTAGTAATACCCAACATTTGTACAAAATTTCAAAATCCTAGCTGTTGTGGTTCCTGAGAAATCTGTGACAGAAATTTAATTGGAGGGAAAGAAAAAATGGACAAACAAAGGGAATGATAAGCAGGAGAAGGCTGATTGTCTCTTACAAACTACAACTAGTCATACCTAACATTTGTACCAAATTTCAAAATCCTAGCTATTGTGGTTCCTGAGAAATCTGTCACAGAAATTTAATTGGAGAGAAAGAAAAAATGGACAAACAAAGGGAATGATAAGCAGGAGAAGGCTGATTGTCTCTTACACAGTACAACTAGTCATACCCAACGTTTGTACCAAATTTCAAAATCCTAGCTATTGTGGTTCCTGAGAAATCTGTGACAGAAAAAATGTTAACACACACACACACACACACACACACACACACACACATATTAACGGAAAAAACAAAAACTATATACCCCCTATATACTTCGTATACCGGGGGTATAATTATAGGTTGAGAAAATCACACTTTTCTATTGAATAAATGTTCATTCTCAAAACATTTGAGCCGCGACAAGAGAAAACCAAAAATGTGGTTGTGCGCCCAGCGCAGACTCAAATCAGCCTGGGCATCCACCCAGTCTGATCAGACTATTCGCTAAGCGCTTAAAGAGTAGCTAAGGGCCTCAGCTACCTTCATGCGGACAGCGAAGACTCTGATCAGACTGGGCGGATGCCCAGGCTGATCTGAGTCTGCGCTGGGCGCACAACCACTTAGTTGGTTTTGTCGTGTCGCGGCTCAATTTTTATTACTTGTTTTGCGTGATCCGATGTATGAATACGTGTTCCCTTATAACACTTCATTCGACGACAACAGATAACTAACCTATATCAAATGCTCCTTCAAAAATAATTAATAATCATATTAATTTCATAATAGCATTTACTATAATTGCCTTAAGCACTTGGACAGGCGACTGAGTTGGGACAGTGTAATCCTTATTCAACTTCATTTGTCATTTTCCATAGATTACAAATTCCCATGTAAATTGGGTTATCATACATGTGGTAATCTTTACTTTTTTATCGATATGAAAATATGAACTTTCTAACGAGGTAAACAAACGAAACTTCAATCCATCAAAATCAAATAACTTTTCAAAATAAAATTAATGTTTACTGTCCGCTGTCCAAAGCTGAAGTGATTCACAACTCAATTCTCACGTGCAGCTATTCCCGCCTAACGCTTACTAGCGACACCTAGCGCTCATTACGCTTAACAAGGGAAATTAATTTTCTTCTTATTCGTCACCTCAAACGCAGAAAATTACATTTCCTTTTACGAAATCAACAGCTGACGGTATAACGGCCTCCGTGGCCGCTGATTCTTAACATTAGCCTCCAATTGCTGTATGTCCAAGCCTCGACGGTGGGTATGTGAGAAAGCTGCTGACGGAAGACCGGGTGGGTTTCCCCAAGAACTACGATTTTCGCCCACCTCTGCTTAACGGTTGCCTCGACTAATTAGAGTATTCTCCGTGAAAGAGCCGTAAAACTCATAAAAAAAAGACTGAACGTCGTGAAATCAGAGTTTGCGCCCGGTCCTGCTAGGTTCAGGGACTTGCTGACATGCGTATGCGTACGTAGACAAAACAGCTTGCTGCCACTTTCCCTAACATGGACATTATCAGTCATTTGCATTCTCTGGAATTGAAGAATGACAACATAACAAAATTAAACCTTTTGACGAAACATATTTCCGGCACTAAAAGCACAGTCTTTACACAAAGATAATATAATAAAGAAAGAGAGAGAGAGAGAGAGAGAGAGAGACTGGTCTTGTCACCAGACTCTTCCTCTCCCCCACCCCCTCCCCCTCCCCCTCTCCGGAGATATGAAATTATCAGATGAGAATTGTGGATAACAACGCCCAGACGACGGACCAAAGCATATACTTAAGCTCATTTCAGCCTTGGGCTCAGGTGAACTAAATGTGTGTGTGTGTGTGTGTGTGTGTGTGTGTGTGTGTGTGTGTGTGTGTGTGTGTGTAGGTCTAGTTCTACACGCTATATTTTTTTTCAATCATTAAAGCGCAGAACAAGGAACTATACAACATAATATTACAAAATGTTTCAAAGTTTAATCATAAATTCTAAAACAACAAATTAAAAATACAAAAGAGAATAAATCAAACATATTCATGCAGTAGCTAATAATAATTAACCCTTAAAACACCAAAAATTAAAATTGTTGAATTGGCAAACAGTGTAGATCCAGATGAGGTGGCTCATAATGAGCCACCTCATCTAAATCTACACTGTTTGCCCTCTAGTGTTCGAATGCTCAATATGATATCTCTTGGACGAAACATTTTTTGAAATTCTGCAGACGTAAATTTTGTTGTCTGCTTTTTGGCGCATTAAGGGTTAAGGCGCATGGGTACACATTCATTTTTTTGCCACTTTTACAAAGTGGAGCAACTTTTGTGACTTTCTGTTTACTTTCGTGGACAAAGTAGTCCTATCAACCCATTAAAGGTAGGTTCCTGTACTAGCGATAACAATTATGTCCACAAAATAATTTCGTCTTTTTCTGAGCAGTATTGAATTCTCTTACTATTCTGAATTTGTTGCTACTGAGAAACTCGTCAGATGTTGAAGAAAATAGTCGTTTTCCCTTTTGGTTTATTTTCTTTCGTTGGAATTCCAGTTCTAAAAATAACTATGTTTATTATGTTATAAGTGCGCGATTGCTGATGCCATTCTCCAAAGGTCAATTTTCCCTTGTCGTGAGCTCTCCTAGAGGTCCTGGCATGGTGGATGGGTTAAAACTATCCCAAAATGCAATGCAGCATGACCTCAGCTGCGTTATCTATTTTTGGCGCGAACTAAAAATAGCGCTAACTGGTGTGCGAAGCAGAGTTAGGAAATCCCTTGCAAAACAACTTTTCTAATATTTTTTTGATTTACACTTTTTAGTGAAACTTATTCATTCCCTTTTATAAGTGCTTTCCAACAACTTGGATGAAAGATCATCAAAATTATGATGCATTCCAAAGTACAGGAACCTACCTTTAATGCCTAGTGGACTCTTCTATCTTATATATTGTATGAGTCCATTTGTCATTTAAGGGGTGACAGGTTTAGTTTATTTTTAGATTTTTTGTTTTATTTTGAGGAAAAATACCCATTTGTCGTATGCAAAAAAGTAGACCCTGACCAGACGCCGCGTTTGATCTGGGTCTGCACTATCTGCCTATATCCCATTATTGGGGCGCTAGGCATTAATTGGTAAATGCAGATTTGCCTCAGAGCTAACCCTATTTTGGCTGAAAATGGCAGAGTTGCTTCCCTTGAAATTGTGCATATCTACTTGTACCATTAATAAGATGATTCATGAGAAAATAGGCCTTATGACAATTGCAAAATGCAAAGACCCTGGACGGCCTGTGCATCTAAGCAGTCTGATCGGTCTTCCTTATGCGTATAATATCTATGGATACGGGAGAGTCTGAATTTGGGAGTCGTAAGACTACACGGATGGACAAGCCGGTCCAATTCTCCTATGTAATGTATGACATTAGACACCTCTTTACGTTGGAGGACTTAACCCTTTTTTGACTAGTGGACTTGTCCATCTCTATTATATGGATGAGTCTATTTCTAGTTTCAGGGATATTTTGTGAAAGTTTTCACCTTTCTTGCATTTTCAATAGAAATTCCTGTAAACAAAGTGTTGATCCTGATCAGACGCCGCATTCTGCGTTGTCTGAGCTGGGTCTTTTTTTTTGCATAAATCCGCAAAACAAATTTCCAGTCTAAAAAGGGTTCAACTTCCATGTTACACTGCAATAATGATAAATATTGAAACAGCAACTTATAGATATGAGATCAGAGCTCTAGATAAGAGGGAGTATTTGATGATAATTGATGGATAATTTTTCTTATTTCTCATTACAACCATGTTATGACCCTTATGTCTAGACGAGACGGTTCAAATGAGGGGTCACAACAAATGTTTTTAAGCAGAACTAACAAAAATTACCCTTAATTATCACCAAATACCCCACCTTTATCTAGAGCTCTGGAGATATTAGAGAGCAAACAAGTTAGAAAAATTAAGAAGGGAAGTAAGTCCATGATTACTTGTGGTAGAGTTATGGTTATTGTGCTCTGCACTTCCTGTCTAAGCCCTCTATCAATGTATACAGTTTCATTTAGTTCACTTCAATACTTACAGAGATATTCTCCGGAAAAGCAAAATAACCGGAATACTAGGAAGGGAGCTAACAACATAACTACTAGTGATAGGGTTATGGTTCTTGTGCTCTGCACTTCCCTTAAGTGCCCTCTATCAATGAAGTTTCATTGAGTTCCCTTTAGTACTTTCATAGACAGGCTCCTGACAAGCAAATTACTGAAAGGTCTTGGAAGGGAGATAAATTCCTAATTATTTTTGATAGGGTTATGGTTCTTGAGCTCTGCACTTCCCCTCATTGCCCTCTATCAATGTACGAAGTTTCAGTGAGTTCCCTTCAATACTTTCAGATACATGCTCCAGACAAGCAAAATACTGTAAAAAAACTTAGAAGGGAGCTAACTTTGTAATTACTTGCAATAGAGCTATGTTTTTTGCACTTTCCCTCAGTGCCCTGCTCAGTAAAGTTTCATTGAGTTTCCTCTAATACTTTTAGAGATATGCTTCAGACAAAGTGTGACAGACGGAAGGATGGACGGATGGAAAGATAGACAGACGGGACGGGTGGACAAAGCGGCAACTATATGCTCACCGTTCCGGGAGCATAAAAACCCTGATAAACTTATCCAAAGCTTTGGAGAGCTGCTCTCAGCAGAGACTTTGCAGATTTCCTCCTGAGATGGGAGACAACCATTTCATGTGAGAGTGCTCTCCCTTAGTCCTTACAGATGTATTCCTACTCCTTACTGCCAATGTGTACACTTAAAGGTGAAGCAAATCTACCATTTGCATTTTTGCCTCCCCTCTCAATGGTGGTCAATGGTGCAGAACTCTAGATAAGAGGGATATCTGATGATAAATGAGGGATAATTTTCTTTATTTTTCATTGAAACATATGTTGTGATCCCTCATCTGAACCGTCTCGTCCAATACCATATGTTGTGACTCGTCATCTGAATCGTCTATACGAGACGGTTCAGATGAGGGGTGACAACATATGATTTTATCCAAAATTAACTAAAACTATCTCTAATTATCACCAAATACTCCCTCTTATCTAGGGCTCTGATGGTGGTCAACTTTTAATGGAAAGAATCTGCTCCTTTAGGAGCAAGAGTAGACCCAATTTCAAAAGGACTATGCCAGCCAAGGAAGCATACAGGAAGTCACAAAATTTGCTTCCCTTTGCAAAAATGGTGGAAAACAAGATGGCGATTTATCAAATATCCATACATTACATATTAAGACTGGTATCCTCTTGACCTAATCATTCCATCAAATGCTTATTTCAACATTATAATACGTCTCCAAACATCAGAAACTGTTTCAAGAACACTGGCAATGGAAGAATTGGAATCTTGCTATTAATCTTCGAGCCTAAATATGACCTAATTTTCTTCCTGCAAGTACCTTTTAATGTCATTGGCTGATCTACATATTGTTTTAGAGAAGTGAGAAATTCTAGAATTTCTCGCTCTGTCTGTCTGCTACTTAATGTGACAGGAATTTCTCTTTCAAAGCGTTCAACATCACCTTTTGAAAGATGTGTACCTGCAGATATCAAAAGTTTCCCAAGTTTAAAATAGTCCTCTTTGAGTTCATCTGGAAATCTTGTTGTTAGCAGTGCTTCCAAAGGGGTCATTCGGCCAGAATCTTTTCTATTAACATCCGCATTATAGTCAAACAAGGCAAGAACCTTCTTCAAATTACACTGCTGACAAGCATAATGCAGAGGAGTATCAAGCTTTTAATCATATAAGGGTTCTGAGCTAGAATCGCCCTAACAAGAGGTGTTTCAAGGTCCAGATCTGCAGTATTTACATTTGCACCATTTTTCATTAAGAAATTAAACACATTAACATTTTCCATAGTGCAGGCAAGATGTAATGAAGTAACCTGGTCAGCATCTTGTGCATTTAAATCAGCACCATACTCGTGCAGCAATTCAAGGCATTTGAGTCGTCCACTCTCATTCTTAGCAGCAAAGTGAACAGCAGTCTGTTGAAATTCCCCAGATTTGAAATTCACATCTGCACCTTTTCTCAACAAAGCATGGACACATTCTACCTTGTCAAACATACAAGCTAGACTCAGTGGTGTACAAACATTTAGAACCTCGTTCAGTTCACTAGTATCTCTTATTTCATCCAGTATACTGTAGAATATTTCATCATCGTCAGAAGATATGGGAACTGTTAATCTTGTAGCAGCTGACATCCTCCACTTCACTTCTGGAAAATTTAGATTAAAGGTACCGTAATGACCCTAAATATTCGTACACACAGGTCTGAGCAAACATTGTAGACCCAGATCAAACTGCTCCTCAAGGAGCAGTTTGATCAGAGTCTTCAATGTTTGCCATCCACTAAGCATCATTGGATGCTAATGTGTGTAAAATCCAATTTCTAAGAATTTTTTAACAATAATTGTCCAACTTTTGGGTGTCCGAAATTTTAGGGTCATTACTGTAAATGGTTACATCTTCAGGGGAAGTAACTGTCATTTTCATTTTTGCATCTCTACCAAATGGAGGCCTACTCTTAAAGAAAAGAATGCTCCTTTGGGAGCAAGTTCTTTCATTTAAGGAAGGAGCCCTTTATAAGGAAGGGCTTCATTGTCCTGGGAAGCAAGCAGGACACAAAAGTTGGTTCCCTCTGTAAAACTGGTTTTAGAGAGTATGCCAGGGGGTGTACCAATACCAGGGGTTTCCCCTCTTTTCAGAATGTGAGGAGTCCTCTGGATCCTCATTTTTGTTCTTTAAGGTCCCATGCAGAAAATTAAGGGTCCTGTTCGATTAATTATCTTACAATAAATAAGTTTGTCTAAAGTGTTTGAAAATATGTATTCTCTGCTTTATTCTGTAAATAATATTTACAGAATAAAGCAGAGGATACATATTAAAATAACTAATATTTGATTCTTAAACCACATTCAGTACGGTAATTGCAAACATTTCTGACACCAGAATTCATAACCTTCTGCTTATGGATGCTAATGACTCCCCTAAGGACTCTCAAGTTTTTTGTTGTTGTTTTTTTCTGTGAGTCCCAGGAATGATTTTGGGAGTAAAAGACCCTGCAATACACCAAAGTTATGTTTGATTAAAATAGCAATTTATCACATCTAGTAAATGGGCAATTTTACTCCCACTTGGAAAATAAAAATGAGCTGCGACGCGAGAAAACCAACAAAGACTCAGATCAGCCTGGGGATCAACCCAGTCTGATTGGACTCCTCGCTAAGCGCTTAAAGGGTAGCTAAGGGTCTAAGCTACCTCCATGCAAACAGCGAAGACTCTGATCAGACTGGGCTGATGCCCAGGCTGATCTGAGCCTGCACTGGGCGCACAACCACTTTGTTGGTTTTCTCACGTTGAGGGCCTTGAGGCTCATATCAGCTTCCGGAAATACATCTGCCATTCAAACAGATTGGATTTGTACATGCATGTAAAGTTTCGCAGATGTCAGTAATTTGCATATTATTCATGCAATTTGCAAAGACTCCAATTTGTTAGTTGCATCTTGGACTGTATACAGTTGTGAATCTGAAAGTTCAGAAATTGAAAGAAACTCTAAGGGACGACTTTCTACATCAATTTGAATCAGTCTTCAGTGGACTATACTATGCATTGCATTGTAAACGAACTAGTGAATTGAATGACATTCAACAAAAGTAGTTTTACAAATCATTAAGTGGTGGGGATGCTGTATCATACAAACTAGTTCTCCAGACAGTGGAGGAATCTACCGACAACAACAACAATGACATCTGCCACATTGTTGTTCACTTGGTGTTTATTTTTCCAACATATGACCAAGGATGTCAACATTTTTACTGTTTAGCCTAGCCTCAGGAATAAATTTCCTTTCCTTTTTGTGCACAATATCCACGAATTTATAACACCCACGAAATTACAACCTTCAATATCCTAAATACTGTAGCGTCCGCAACTTTAAAAAAGATTTCAAAGTCATCATTGCTTAAAGGAATTTTCACCATGTTGCTGACATTAGTAGGCCATCATAAGCATTGGAAATATATTCAGACAGATAATAAAGATGTTGAAGGATACCTTATTTACATTCAAGGAGGTTGAAGAGTATTCAAGATTTGCTTGTTCACCTTGGCCTACTTCGCTTGGGGCTAATTCCGCGGCTATAGCCGAGCTACTGATGTTCGGTTGGGGCTATAGCTCGGACCATACCTCTGAGAATGGCCGCGGCTATAGCCAAAAAAAAACCCGGATGAGAAATTATGACCAATCAGTGAATATATATCAAACCTTGTCGGAAGATCACGCAAATGGTCGCTAACATTTGATTGGAAGATGCTTTACGTGGGAACTGACTAATTATTGGAACAGCGGCTATAGCCGCGGATTTAGCCCCAAGCGAAGTAGGCCCTTGTTCTCCAGCAATTTCCTCCTTCAAAGGAGAACCTTGCAACATGAATAGATAAACCCGTCACCAATAGTATTTACAAAGTCAGCTATGTATGCCTAATATATACAAGAATTAACCAAAGGAGATACAATGTACGTTGGCCTCTAGCCGAACAGCAGTAAATGAAAGATACTTATGTTTGAGTATCTTTTTATTAGGTTTCGGGAGTAACTCTAACATCTTAGGGACAAGTCATTTATTATCAGGTGGTGGTGGTGGTGGGGGGGGGGGGGTACATTTTCATATAATTCACCAAAATTTTTACGCCCCCGCCCCGTCTCACCCAGTTTTTTTTACCTTCCCCACCCCCTCCTTAGGTGGCAAAAAGTTTATGACCCCTCCCCCCAATCCCCCATCCCAACTCCCCAGCAATCCTTCACACACAAACAATACCACCTATTTTATGTCAGACTGACCTCAAGCCAACCTGTATGAAACACAAAGAACATTTTTGCTTATTCTGACAGGTTAATTATTCATGCAGATCAATGGTCTCTTTATTTTTTATTTCCTCATTCGTGCATTGTTTTTCTGCTTATGGATATCCAGAAATCTGGTGTTGACTGCACTATAAAACTGCTAATAATACATGTATTTAGGAAAGGGGGGCGGTCTGGGGGCTGTGCCCCCAGAAGCCACAGCAGTTTTGTTGTTGTCAAGACACCTGGTGAGCTGATAACACAAATACAGGCATTAAATTACTTTAGAAAGACATCATCTGCTCGACATCAGAATCAGAATTGTAATTTGTATACTGGTGATACGTCCAAGGACAATCATTCACCAGGACCTGTGAATCAGGGAAGCTAGTCCCTAGCCCTTATAAGAGAAGTAAACTTAGTAACAGAATCCTCTACACACTCAGCAACAGAAATAATGGAATCTTCAAAGGAATTCCAATCTCTAATAGTCTGGGGGAAGAAACTGGACTTGTAAATGTCAGTCCCAGCCAATGGGGTTTGAAATACCAGGGAATGGTGATTCCTGGTACGCCTACTTGGGGGAACAAGGTCATTTATGGGTAAACTGGCTGCACCCTTCAGACCTTTATAAAGCATTATGAGTGTACTATCTTTCCTTCTCTTTTTCAGGGATTTCCACTTAAGCTTCTCCAGAATGCCAGTAATACTCCCAGTTTTATATGTGCAATTCCCTGTTACAAATCTAGCTGCCTTTTTCTGCACCTTCTCAAGTTCATTTTGAAGAAGTTTACTTAGAGGGTCCCAAACTGAACTACCATACTCCAAGACCGGACGCACCAGTCCTTTGTATGTGGACTCTTTAACCTCTTGTGGACATGCTGCCAAGTTACGTTTGAGGAAGCCAAGGGTCCTATTAGCCTTTGTGCAAATATTGCTGACATGATTTTATAGACAATTGTATAACTGCTCTACTAGTGGAGCGGGATATAGCGAAAATACTTCAGTTGATGATACAAGCATGAAATTTACAGGATAGCAAGTACCCGGCATGCACTTTAATATAGGATCGTGGGCCACTTGAAAATATGTCATTTTCAAGATGGCCGCCGCGAAAACAAAATGTCCGCCATTTTTATGTACTTTTCAACACATTATTTAAGGTAATAGTCCAAAGGCCCGTTGGCATGGATGTTTCTTTTATACCCTGATTATAGTCACTTAGAGCATTGACTCAGGGAGTTGCAAAATGGTTGTTGCCAGTGTTTCTTTCAACACTTTACCGAAAAAATGGCCAAAGTGGTGGGTGGGGTAACACTAGTCCATTACAGCACCTAAATGCAATAAACACAATGTAGAAAATACTTTGTGTCATAAATACCCCTTTTTAAATGTTCTAATACATGAAAAGCAAACTGAAGTCTGGAAATGATGACCAAAAAGCATGACATAGTTGTAACGTATATAACTATAACTAAAATACAAATAATCAATGAGAAACAGACCAAACGGTGGAATGAAATTTTTACATGTGGTCCTAAATTAGCATAATCTATCGCTTTTATTTGACTCATGCTCATCTCAACTTTGACAGAATTCCTTGATATATTTTGAATCAGTTAGGTTGCAGTTAGTAGTGGCAATATCAGTTGAAGACAGAATGTAACTTATTTCTTATGAATTCCTGAAACACTGGTGAGAAGGTACAATAAGCTGTAGTCTGTATTATGTCTTAAATTGAAAAAGTGTACAAGTACGCAATGTAAAATGCTATTCTTACATTCATTAGACAATAATAATTTTGGGTTGTATCTGAAAGGCACCCAAACAGTAACATTATGTAACATAATCGAAATCCGTCCCAAGAAGAATAATCCAGAGTCATATGTAATAAAAATCGGGTCTTCGTGTAGACAACAACTTCAATTTGATGTTGTTATCACAATCAGTAAAGCAGTCTTTCAGCAGCTCAAAAATGGTTGTTGCTATATCATTTTATGTGTTTTACCTAGAAACTGACCAAAGTAACGGGTGGGGTAACATTAGCGTGTTACAGCAGCAATCTGTTACAAACGAAATGTAGGGAACAATTAACGTTATAAATGTAAAGCGCAATTAAAAATTATCAATATGATTTTTTATATCTAAATAAATAGCTATATTGACATATTTAGATAAAGATAATCATCAGTCAAATAAGATCAGTAACGTACATAACCATGACTTAAACACAATTAACATACATGAATCGCTTGAATGAATTTTATATGATTGGTCCTTAATCAACATACTCTGTCCCTTCTCTTTAAACCATGTTGAAAAAACTGCTTGCATATGTTGAATTAGTTAAGTAGCAGTTAGCTGTGGCATTGCCAGCTGAAGAGAAAAGTTTACTTTTCCTTAGGATTTTCCCCAAAACAGTTACTGACGAAATATCTAACTGTAGATGATATAGCCTTTCAGTGTAACTGTTTATGTCTTAAGTTTACACATGTGAAGCAGCCATGAAGAAACACCACTGTTTGTGCCTCCAAGTCTGATAATATGGGATTGTCCTGTATTTGAAAGGCATTGTAACAGTAACATTACGGTACATATCTGTAATGTATTAGGAATAAGTATTTTTTTATTTGAGTAAGTTGTTTTCAAAGGCTCAATTCTTGGATGCCAGGAAGCATTTAACTTACCATTGATATTAAGACAGCAAATATTTACTTTTTATACACTCACAAGAACTCAACATGAACATCTGAAGCACTTAGAATTTTCTTAACATTTTTTACTTACAGCAACACCACAAATAACGCATCACTTAAAATCTTGGGGGACCAGTATAATATGTATAAGTTGACCTAACTGATCCATGTTTAGGTTTAGAATTATCATAGGGGAGATACCTGTTTCCCTACCTGTGCTGTCTACCGAGGCAATCAGGTAACCTACATGCAAAAGTGGCTGTCAGCTGAGGCAACTGATAAAGTATTGGCTCACTTGATAGTTATCAACATCGTGTTTGATTGTAATCAACGTTACCTTTTTGTGTTGCTCCCATCAGTTAGACTGCACCATATTATCACTATGTCAATTAAGTAATGGAAAATGATATACGAGGGTTGATTCAGAAGTAATGTCACTGCAGCTATGAAATCATGTAGAATAAAGGGAGACCAATAAAATTTCGTATCCAGGTACCTTAATCTATTTGCATTATAGGCTGAAAATGTCATAGAAATACAGTGCACAGTAACTGAGATATCGAGATAGACAGAAGGCATGGTAACGAAACGCGCCGCACGTCAATGACGTTGTTGCGCACCAGACGAAATTTCGATATTGTTTCATGTCCAAAGTAGCATATTCGTTGTTCCAGCATAGAACTAATGTCTCTTCAAGCATGTTTATCTCATCTTTAATATTACTTCAAGGGCCCCGCAACTCAATTTTAAGAATTTTACACAATATTCGAATTTCAGAACATTGATCTTCATATGGGGTCCCAACAAGAGTGACGTTAAATTGTCTGACATTGCACATAAAGGTCTTCCGGTTTTCAGACTATCCTCTAGCGACTCATCTGCACGCGTATCGCGCTGATTGAAGCTTACAACAAGCCTCATAATAACTGTTATTTCACCATATGTCTAACTAACCAGCTCTAGAGTCTCTAATGGTGATATTCCTAATTCGAGGCAAAATCGCACATATCAGCTGACGCGTTTTTGTCAGAAATCAACATTTTTACTCTCGTCAGTAACAAGCATTAGCGCTAGCTTGCAAACTTCAAACTGCAGTGACAATATCAAAATTTCAACAGTGGGCGACAGAAATATATTTCGTCTTCGTATCAAACTTTCATCTGATTTGGCGCGCTAGTTTGATTTTGGATTTGTGATTTCCTTTGAAAATTATGTTCATGTAATTAACATTATTCTGACGTGCGGCGCGATGGCGTAGGTGGCATACTTTGAACGTCTATATAATTGGAAAGAAAAAAGATACCAATTATATATTTATTCTGTAAATCAGAACTGAATTACAGTTCAGTTTGACATGATTTTCATAATAATGCTACGATGAGTAAGCGCGCAGTGGACACAGTGACATTACTTCTGGATCAACCCTTGTACTTTAAGAGACACATATGAAGCGTCTTTTCATGAGTCTGTTCATGACGTGTATCTCTCATTGTAACATTACCAAGATATATTTGGTCAGATAATTCTGTACAGTCCCTGTTTGTGTCCTGATACATTATTATCAATACATTAAGTGTTACGAAAGACAAATGTAGTTTTGATCATTCGACTTTTAATATGTATGCTTCTTCTATCATTGTATTGATATAAATGGTATCAGAAAGCTGCAATTTCTTACTGTATATGAACTCATTTAGAAAAGCGGCAAGACTTCATTCATAAGCAGTTCACCCGTGTAATTATTGCTAAACCATAATTATTAATAATAAAAATTATAGTAATATCTTCAAAGTCAAGGAGGTCATCTGAAAATAGATATATCAAGGTTTGTCCTTGACATGAATAGTATGCATTACCTTATCATTTGCTAATTTTTAATTCAGAACTAATGTATTACTGTTTAAGCTTATGAGATATGAGGAACTTATAAATTACCCAGTAACTGGTTGTATACGTTATTCGATCTATTTTCATTCTCTTTGTTTTGTTACCGTTCTGCAAAGTGAAACTACAGGTCATTACATTCTTTAGGACAACTGGTATTTGCCCAGAAATATCCAACATCAAATATGCTGTCGTTTTGCGTTGCCACTTAATTTTGAGGCTTAGAATTCTGTAGCACTCGGTCCCTTAAAACGTAAAATATTCATCAAATTAAAAGTAAGTCCTAATGCTGGTTCCATGCTAAATCGACTCATTTAAGGGACTGTTGAATATAAGCAGACTAGAAAAGGAAAGAAAAATAGCATGGAAATTAAACTAATTTTAAACAAAAACATGTAATTCTATATTGCTGTGATAACCCATGTCTCGACTTCCCTTGCCTCTTTTTCTTCTAAATTAAATGTGTCTGATGCTGCACTCTCAATGTCCCGGCTGGTACATTACCGTAAGGAACTATATACACAGACCAGATAACTCAAACTACTATGCAACATTTTGACTCGTGTTTTGTTTCAAGATTTTAACTGAACAACGTTGGTTTCCTAGGTAACGTAATATATGCGATAATCTTACAAAGTAAGTACACTTTGTTAGAAAGTGTTCACGTCAACTTTGTAAGAAAATGGTGAGGCTTAACTCTTCAAACCTAAGGTTACATTTTTGTTGTTACACTCTTTCAATCTGCAGGGTCAATGTACCAGTTCTGTCCAATAAACGAGGCAATATCATGTTTTGAATTGCTAATTACTGGTAATCTTACAGTATTAAACTTACCAGAACAGTCGCTAATCGGATTTCAGATTTATCCAAACGACTATATATTGCTTTATTTGAAGCCTGTATATAAACTATTTGCTGGCTTATAATTGTTGCATTTTTTCTATAGTGAAATGTATCTGTTTTGCAGTTTTTAATTATACAACAAAATGTCATGTATGTTACTGTCTTCAGAATCGCAAGACTGAGTACATGGACATGATCATTAAAGGTGCAGATATATGCTTTTAGAAATAAACAAGCAGCAAAACCCTTTTTTGCGCGTATGGAATTTGCCGTCTCCAATTATTAGCATTTGCAATATTCTGAGTTTCGTCACGTATAAAACGTACCGCATGAAGTCCCTAAATTAGTCATAAGCTGATAGTTCCAAGAAAACAGTGTTTTTTAAGAACTGCCAGGATATTAACTTCATTATTGTTTACTGGGGGACAATGAAGAAATTCTGTAGGTCGAATTATAATGGACTAACTCATAAATTAAAGTTATTTACGTTACTACTAGTAGTAATGAATGATGAAAATAAAACGGTACTAAAATGTATTTTCTAATACTTTATGATGATTCTATGGAGAAACTGCATTTGAAAATAAAAAAGTAGTTTACCTTGAAATTATGATTTTAAAATAAAAACACATAGGTAACATATATAATCGATGCTTATGGCCAAATAGTCGTTAGAAAATTTGACAACATGCGCTTTTTTATTGTGAACAATCCATTGACGATGTTTTTAAATGTAGATATTGCCTAAAAATAAGACACATGCCCACGGGAACTACATATGAACAGAACAGAACAGAACAAAACTTTATTTTGAAAGTAACTCTCAGGCCACACGCAGACTATAAGCATGTTATAAATTAAAACGATAACATTTTGAAATTTGGCGGCCATCTTGAAAATGGGTGATTTTTAAGTGGCCCGCGATCATTTTTGAATCTGGGCTATGTAAGGAACATTTAGTGAAAATTTCATGCTTGTATCATCAAGTGAAGCATTTCCTTGAATTTTCACTCTAAGCAGCTCCACTAGTACCCCACATCCCAAACAAAGTGGTCTTTGCGCTTAGCGAAGTCTCAGATCAGCCTGGGCACCCACCCACTCTGATCAGAGTCTTCGCTGTCGGCACTGAGGTAGCTTAGACCATAAGCTACCCTTAAGCTAACAGCAAATACTCTGATCAGAATAGGCGGTCGCCCAGGCTGATCTTAGTCTTTGCTGGGCGCACATGCCATTTTGTCTTCAGCAAAAACATCTGCATCTACCAATTAAGTGTATGGCCGAAATTGCCATAGTCGCACTGTGAACAACCCTAAAATATTCGTGCTGGGAGGTTCTTATGTACAGTTCATGTTGCTCACAATTATGGCCTTAGGATACCTGCATCTACAAGTAGTTTAAAGTCGTCCAAAGTTGGCTCTGATATGACATTGGCAGGCAGACCATTCCAGAGACTGACCGGTGATGGAAAGAAAGATATCCCTAGCTTGTAGGCGTTGATGGAACAATATATTGGAAGGAATCGTTGATGGTGTCCTCTAGTTCCTACACCTGTAATCTTTGTTACGGAAGGAGAGAAGATATACCAGCGTGAGTGCATACCCTTCTTGAATACAACGATTATTTTTCATAAAACGACAGACTCCCAAATGGGAATAAAAAGGCGTTTCTACAAGCATGTTTTGAATTTTATGAATAGTGTCGTTAATAACTTAACGATACCATTAATCTGTAATGCACGTGAGTCCTTATCAGCCAAAAATTGCCCAAAATCGATTAAAGAATAGACTTAAAATTATTTATGATATATGTCCACCCGGATTAACTATAGCTGCTTGGCGTATCCAGTCTTCGTTTGTGGCGATCCGCGTTTCCCGCACATTTATTTACTTTCTTAAATTCTCCAACTTCCAGTGACCGTCATAAATCAACTATTTGGCAGATACAATTAGTTTTACTGTTAACCATTACCATGTCTGGGATAGAATTTTTCGGTATAAATTTGAATCTTAATAGAAACGTATGAGGGAGTATATCTTAAGATAATTTAACACATGTCGCTAGAATTAAGAATATAGGCTATGTTTATGCAAGTAGGGCATGCATTTTTCACGTGCATATATATGTACATGTATATATGTTCATGAACATATATTACTATATTTGCTTCAGCTTTGTCAGAGCTGCCGTGGCTTGTCAAATCCTTAAGAGAACCTCCGTTTTTGAGCCGTCATATGAGAAAATTTCTCGTAGGAACTTGAAGCTTGTAACCGTTCCGAGCTTCTGTCCTATAACCTTGATCTCCCTCTTGATGCCACAAGCGTTGTTTGGCATTAGTTTGGTCGTCTCAGCCCTTACCTCCATTTATACTGCGCACAGATTTTGTCGAGACTTTCAGCTAGGCATCTAATTCCTGCTCTTCCTCAGCAAGAGCGCCAATGTTATCGGCAAACCGCAGCTTGGTAATAGTTCTGCCATCTATGCTAACTTTCCATTATGCTCTTCAGAGCACCAGACATTATCCTTTCGAGAAAAATGCTGGAAAGGGTTGGTAAGAGAAGGCATCACTGACTAACTGCAACTGTTGTTCTGAGCCATTCTCCTGTGCTGCCATTCATCTGAACTGCACCTATAGCCTAGTCATAGTGGTATTCAATGGCGCGAACTAGATTTGATCGATGTTGCACTTCCGTGGTTGTAACAAGGCAGCATGCGTTACCCTGACAGATTCCTTTTTTTCTTTGAAATCATTTGGTACTGCTGTTTAATTATACACGTATATGTTTAAAATAGATTTATTCCTTAAATTCTACAGGTGTTTCGGAGTATAAATTTTTCATGGGAGACTTTGTGGCTACGAAGGAGGCCCCTGGAGATGTGGCTTGGGATTTCAAATGTGGGACAGTTTTGAGGAACATTTATATACTCTGGTAAGATTGTTTTTTTTTCATGTAGTTCACGTTTTTATTTATATAGAAAACCTCGGATGAACATTGTTAGTGCAGAAGTAATAGATATAGAAGTATTAACCGGAGAAACTGTACGAATGATGTTAGTGTTATTTAATGTAACATCAAACAGGCGAAGCATGATTATGAGCGTACAGCTTGTTCTGAAGTTCAAGAACACAATATCTGTTGTAGGCGTAAAGACCAAAATGTCAAACAAAGGATTAAGTTGATGATTCTATGAAGGACCATGGTACACTGACAAATTCTAGGAAGGAAATAGAGTTGCTGTTTTTTCAGAGTGACATCGAAGCCACAACTGAAAATACTACTTTCGGTGTTCATTCGATGAAATAAAATTCGATCTTACCCTGTTAAAAAAATAGCTACCAGTAGCTAAATCTAATTCCTATCGGGTAAACAGACACGTTGCGTTAGTCATTATCTGTTTTCAAATGCTCCAATTACATTTTTTTTTCTTTTTTTGTTTGTTTGACTTTTTTTTGTTTGTTTCTCTTTCTGTAATCATTTTCTCTTTCTGTAATCATAATATGAGCCGCGACACGAGAAAACCAACAATGTGGTCGTCCGCCCAGCGCAGACTCAGATCAGCCTGGGCATTCACCCACTCTGATCAGACTCTTTGCTAAGCGCTTAAAGGGTAGCTGAGGGACTAAGCTACCTTCATGCGGAAAGCGAAGACTCTGATCAGACTGGGCGGATGCCCAGGCTGATCTGAGTCTGCGCTGGACGCACGACCACATTGTTGGTTTTCCCACGTCGCGGCTCATATACAAATATTTTAATGCTTTGCTATACGATTCTATACTAGCCACTGTATAACCTGCAGAGATATAATTCTGCCTTATTTTGATATAACTTGATAAATTCCACAGAAGATGGACTAAATAAGCCATTGGCTTCCGTTCAGATCTACTGTTTGTAACTTGTACATAACTTGTATAAAATTGAAATAAATATGTTTAAACTAAAAAAAAATAAATCTTCTGTTCCTTTGATCTGTTTCTTATCATTTCCATAAAAAGGAAAGAAACTAGATGCCGTACTTGGCGCTAAATGTATCTTTATGGATGCCCCGAAAGAATTTTTGTCGCATGTCGTATCCCGCTCAAGATAATAGATGACGCCATTAGAAGAAAAATTGTTCTCTATTCCATAAGACGCAAAACGGAAGCAAAATGGCTGAAGCAGATTATTTATTTCTTTTCAAGATCACTTTCTCAACTCCAAACAAATTTACTTAATCATGAAAAGTTAAGTTTATTTTTACCTACATTTATGCAATTCATACCTACTTCGCCTGACCGTATCTTTCACATTTCAATAATACCTTCAGAGGAGGATTGAAAAGAGCTTAGTGCATTGAAAGCTCCAAAATCGTCGGTTCCGGATGTACGTCATTGTCAGTTGTTAATCGAGTTTAAGGCTTTTTCTCTGTGGGCCTTTGATTACATGCCAAGTTGTTTACAGACCGAGTTGACCGTTGGAGGGCAACTCGATGGAGCTGTGGGGTGCGGCTATTGATATGGCGGCCGGGTAAATAACAACCTGTACTGACTAAGTGGTTACTCACTCTGGACATGAGAGAGGTGAGATCCTTTTCTGTGACTTGTGATAAGACTGTTGAAAGTCTTTGATTAATGAAAAAGTACCAATTAAGTCTGTGATCTATGACAGAGGTATTGTTTGTGACAGTCATCTTTAAAGCTCTGTGTCTATAAAATTTAAGTCTCTGGGGCCGTATTCATAAAACGACTTAAGTGGTTGCTATGCTGTTGCTAAGGCCAAATTTCTTTGAAGGAGATTCCTTACAACTATGAAATTTGCTCTGGAGGAACAGTCTTTGTAACACTGTTCCTCCAGACCAATTTCATAGTTGTAGGGAATCTCCGTTATAGATATTTAGCCTTAGCAACAGCATAGCAACGACTTAAGTGGCTTTATGAATACGGCTCCAGGTCTTGTGGCTTTGAGTATTCTGTGATCTGCGATCTGTAAATATGGCGCGTCTTCTGATGGCTGAGCCCCCTCCCCCACCTTTCCGCCGCCGCCGCCTGACTCCCTCCCCCCTCATTAAATCCAGTTTTGCAAATTTTCAAGAACAATAAGGCATGCGGCATGCGAGCACTCAAGAGTGCACCGCTTGAACATAATTATAACAGGCAGGCAGGCTTTCTTAAAAAATGTGTTAGTTTGAACTGCAGTGCATGAGCTTATTTAGGGGACAAACCATACTAGACCTACAAAATAGGGCCTTAGAATCCGCTACCGTTACACTACCGCTTCTTCACAGACGGTAGTGTAGCGGAGTGGAAAGCAACGTCAGGAGTCTCATGACTAAAACCATACAAGCCCTTTCAAACTCAACTGGCTCACTGAGAAGTAGGGAGAAACAAATAATTTGCCTTAAATATATATACTGTTCACAAAAAGTAGGGGATATTCAGGTATGAAAAATTGTAGCATCCACAACAAGTGTAATATCTATATGAAACGTTAAGTATTGATAAGATAAATATCTGTTAAGACACTTTTCATGAAAGTTTGGACGGTAGGCTTATACCCTTGTCACGTAATCTGCATACAATTTGTTTCAGACAGGGGGTCAGGACTAAAATGTGGTAAATTCGAACAAAAATATTCAAATTCTTCAACTAAGCTATAGGAGCGGCTGTAGTGTAGTGGATAACACTCCGGACTACCAATCCAGGGATTGCAAGTTCGAACCCCCGCTTCTCCGGTCTTTCGGATGAGACTTTAAACCGAGGTCCCGTCTCCATATGACCTCGTTGTTGGTGGGACGTTAAACCCGAGTTCACTCACTCAACTAAGCTAACCTTATTATGCACTTTTAAATTTTGTATGCTAAAAGATTTTTTTTCTTCTTCAAAACGGTCATTTTGGGAAGAAAAGCAGAAAACAAAATTCGTACAAGTGCTTCGAGTTACCGAAAAACTTAGACGTTTATGGCTTGCACTCTTTATTTTGATGAAACTGTGTGTAAAACCAATTTTCAGTTTGTTAAATGAAGAATGCCTAGTGTTTCTGTGTAGATTTTGTTATCTGAAAACAATCTGTTTCCACACCAGATTCGTGTGAAATTTGGATGTCGACCCGCTGTCTAAAACGAATGACACGCAGATCACGTGACAGGATATACCATCCAAATTGTAATGCAAAATGCCTTCTCGAATATTTGTCTGATGGATACTTGTCGTTTCAGATTGATTTGGTATTTTTTCTAATTTATACAATTTTTAATAACTCAATATCCCCTACTTTCTGTGAACAGTATATATAGAACATGATCTTGTTTATTGAATCGTTGTTAACGAGAAGTTTCCACTTTGAATTGACAGTAAGATGGTGAGTTCCAAAACGCCTGACTTGTTGATGTTAAGAAAAATTTATGTAGTGAGTGAGTGAACTCGGGTTTAACGTCCCACCAATAACGAGCTCATATGGAGACGGGGCCACGGTTTAAAGTCTCATCCAAAAGACCGGAGAAGCGGGGGATTGATCTTGCGACCCCTGGATTGGTAGTCTGGAGTGTTATCCACTACACTACAGCCGCTCCTAAGATTTATGTATGAAATAATAAAAAAGTAATTTGCGTCGTAAAGAATTTAAAGGTGACCATCATTATTGAAAATGCATTTAGGTCTGAAGGTACTTCAGTGCATTGAGAGAAGTGTTCTATCAATTTCTTTTACTTTTTCACATATTATCAGGTTGAAAAGATAAAAAAGTGGTAGCCTGTGTGTCCATTGTTTGACAATATTACGAAGATCACACAGGCCGGTCTGCTTTTTGTGGTTGAATACACATCTGTATTGTAGTCTTATAGGTTTTGTATTGTATGATACAGGTATACATGCCTACCCTAGATTTAAAGATTTACGCCCTTGTTTATGCTTATAAACTATTTTACATGAAATATTTTCACAGTAATTCCAAAATGTCCCATTTATACATTTGACAATAGATATTAAGAACAATTTCTTTGAAAAGTAGTTTTCGCCTTATTGGATAGAATTGTTTTGCTCTGACGTCACTAGCGCGTGCACGAATCAGAAAAATACCCAGGTATCGTCATATGACCGTAAGGCGTGGTATCGGTTTTTCTATTGGATGATGATAGTGTTCATTTACATTTTCAATTTCGATATTATATTTCAATTAAAAATACATTAAACTGAAACATCTTTCCTGAACTTTTACTATGGATTTAGCTATGGTCGTATATTATCTAACGAAATTATTAATATTGTTTATTTTGGAAATGGTGAAAAAAATGAGGGAGTATACTTTTAATGAATGCATCCATTTATAAACAATATACATGCACCTTAAGCATGGTGGAAAACGAGAACCAAGCATTTGGAAAGAGTTACTTTTTATCTGTTCAGCCTGACCGTTTGAAAAAGAGTTGGAACAAATAATTGATACGGAAGTACTCTCGATGCATTCGAATAACTTCACACCTGAATGCATTCTCAAAAATAATGGAGATGACCACTATAAGCTTATAGCTTTCTGTCAGATCCTGATACTTGAGATTGTAAATTAATGTGAATTGATTAATAAAATATTGTTTAAACCAATAATAATGATAACTTATTATCATTATTATTATTATTATTATTATTATTGAATTGATTAATAAAATATTGTTTAAACCAATAATAATGATAACTTAGTATTATTATTATTATCATTTTTATTATTATTATTATTATTATTATTATTATTATTGTGCTGCAGATTCCCCTTTGATCTTTCCTCATTATTTAGACGCTTTTGCCATCAGCGTGTCATTCATTTTTATAGTGTAAACTGTAGAGAGATACAAAATACGAAGTCTGTTAACTTTCCGGGAAATATCTAATATTTTCATGCTTTTATTTAGGTTTTTGTAGTTACCACAAATCGCTCTCTTGAAATATTGTTTTGTTCTGGGAAACTAATCCGCAAATCCCACTCTTTTACATGCCTGATTTTAACATCTGTTACTTATGTGGTCACTGTGATTATCAACTGCTTTTACAAAAAGAAAACAAAATGAAAATAAGCGCTTATAAAGAAAAAAGTATTTCACTGCATATTGTAGAATATTAGTTCTAAATACGCGAACAACTCTGTAATCATGAGTGATCACTAATTTCAATTATCTGAGTTTTGACCAGACCATCTTCTTGCCCATCCCGCCCATACACATTTCATCTGCTTTGCAAACTAAACAATTAAAATATGGCTCACTTCTCCAAAAAGGATGAAAATATTTTTAGTGCTAAAAGAAAAAAAAACTTGCTCCTTCATATTTTTAGAAATGAAACCCCGAAGACCAAAGAAATTTTGTGTAGCCTTAAGGTGCGTTGCTATGTGACTAAGGTAAAAGGCGATTAAACTGGAGGTTTCCGTCCGTGTTGTATCTGTCTAAACAAGCATGGTGACCAGGATCGTCACAGTTCAAGAAATGATCCGTCTTGTAGTTTATCCAGCCACTTTTCTGTCCAAGAGTCATCCAGTGTAGTGAATGTCTATATATCTCGTGACCGTATCTGTTTCTTACAAACAAACCTGGATTTCTAGGCATATTCACCCATTTGCCATCAAGAAGAACTTTAGTTGGTTTCATACCTTTTAATACCAGCTGTTCCGAATCCATCATGTGTTGCCCGTACATCTCAATTGTCCAACCAGGAACGCCTATCTGAAACTTGCCACCCGCTGTCCGATTATCAGCACAGCACCATAACCCTGCCAAATCTATGAAGCGATATTTTGAAGTTTCAAATTTGTTTTTAAGATTTTGAAAGGCAGAATAATTTGCGGAAAGAAATGCTATATCGGCGTCTCTTTCCCATGGAAGAATCTTGTTAAATTTTACAGCACCTAATGAAGTGCCTTCTTGCAACTCGCATGTAATGTTCGCTTCTTCGCAGGATGTCATTAAAAATCTAAGACCGTCCGCAAGTGACTTTAGTCCACATGGTGAAGTTGCTTTCGACTTCAGAAATGACATTCCTCTATTGCAAGGAGAGAGGTGAGTTCGACCAAGTGGAGTGTGTAACTGGTATAAATCCCAGTCTATCATGAATAAATTCCACTGTTCTTTTTCTATGACTTTATCAAATGTATGAAACATTGAATCGGGACAAACTGCAACTTCTAGGCTGCTTGATCTAAGCCTTAAAAACCAATCCTCAAACAATCCGTTTGTGTCTTCGAAATTTTTAAATTTAAAGTCATGTAAAATTTTCCTCGATGCTATGAAGGGACCTTCTATATAATCACAAAATATGCACTCATGCATAGATTCGTCATAGCCATGGTAGAATGACATGGAGTAATTCTTGTATGCAACTTGATGACAACCATTCGTCCAATTACCATCTGGAGTTCTGAATGCCCCACCGGCAGCAACTAAGTTCAGACATTCTATTTCTCGTATGAGGCGGTCAAATCTAGTATCATTTGTGAGAATCTCAATATTCCTGGCTATAAAAACATACGGCGTCTTTGCAGCTTCCACAAGATTGTTCCATACTTTTCCTGCCGACAAACCTCTTATTGCAAAAGTATCCCTGATTATAAGGTTTGGAAATTCGTTAGTAAACTTAGCAGCAGTACTAGAAGATAAGTCAGCAGCTAAAACCACGTGATAATTGGAATTTTGTTTATACACGGACCTAATCAGCTGTTCGACAGTCTTTTCAATAGTTCTTGAAGCATTTGACTTTTTAATATATACGGTAATTGTAAGCAGATCTGTTATAGGTTTGCCATGATCGCACTCCTTTGTTTCAAAACCTTTATAGAAGAATGGATATCCATACGTAGTCCCTTTAAATTCTTCCGGACAAATAGATTTTGCAGGAATCGCATTCCTTTGCTTTAACAGCGTTGAGTTAATATTTAGATCGTTAAGAACGTCCTCTAAAATATTTATTGCTTCTATTAAACTATCGGCGGTTTTAATTCCTCTGACGTGTTTCTTTGCTTTATATATTTTCTTCGCTAATTCAGCTATCTTGTCTCTCATATTATTCATTTCTTTTGGTATCGTTACATTCTTCTTTCGTAGGACACTTGCAGACTTTGACTGATGATCAAGAATCTGTCTTTCTACAATAATTGTTCCATGATAAGTTGAAATGAAAAATGCAGTGCCTATCGATACTAGTAGTCCCGCCATTAGTCCCAAAGACAATAATACAATGGACCTTAAATGGCAACGGATAGTTTTCATACCGCCAGGTTCTGAGGCTGAAAGAAGAAAGAGACAAAATGATATGCATAAATATAGGAGCAATTTACGAATTTAATGCTTTTACGAATGTAACGCGACGTTTGATTGTTGAACGTCACAAATCTGAGACTGTTGATTCAGATTCTGAAAACTGTTGGAAACCCGGGGCCGTATTCATAAAACGACTTAAGTGGTTGCTATGCTGTTGCTAAGGCTAACTTTCTTGAAGGAGATTCCCTACAACTATGAAATTTGCTCTGGAGGAACAGTCTTAGAAAGACTGTTCCTCCAGATCAAATTTCATAGTTGTAGGGAATCTCCTTTATAGATATTTAGCCTTAGCAACCGCATAGCAACGACTTAAATGGCTTTATGAATACGGCCCCCGACGTCATTGCAAAATGCCGCTCAGTCTCATTGAATGACGTCCGGTTTTACATTATTCCGAAAGCGCTTGCTTTGCAGACCCGGATCCAGACAACCACGTACTGGTGGGGCTCTGGATAACTGGTGGGGCTGGGAGGTGCCGAGATGTATGTGTATGTGGGGGAGGGGTGGGAGGTTAAAATTATATGACATAATTTGGGCTCAATTTGATGAGAATTTTTGATAATGTCTTTTTTGCCATGAAATATATGTTGCGAAATCTATCAAAATCGCCTCGGCGAGGTGATTCTTATTAGATGTAACAACATATATTTTGCTCTAGTTATTATCATTATTATCTGAAGGCCTGTTATTTTGCATAGCACAGACGCCCAGATGGCGGGGCTGAAGCCCCAAAGCCCACCCCCTGGATCCGGGGCTGCTTTGGGTGCAAAGAAGTACACTTTGAAAGGTGAACATGTGAAAAAGTGCATTAGAATGGGGATAACTGTATCGCCGGTTTATGATCGCAAATTGCGTTTGTCGGCTAACGTCGTCGGAAAACGCAACATTGTTATACAGCGCGATGATATAATAATGTAAAATCTGCATTCATTTAGGGAATAATTGTACTCAAAATATTCTTTTGGGGGAGTGGGGGGGGGGGGGGGGGGGGGGGGGGGGGGGGGGGGGGGGGGGAGGGGGGGGGGG